>JARVJO010000227.1:18702608-18721133 GCA_031762555.1 Cynodonichthys magdalenae | reverse complement strand
CAGCTGTGGCTACAGTGTAGTTTGCCATCATCAGTGTGTGAATGTGTGTGTGACTGGGTGAGTGACTGTAGTGTAAAACGCTTTGGGGGTCCAGAAGGACTTATAAAGTGCTATATAAGTTCAGGCCATTTACCATTTATTTTTTTCAATATTAATTTTGTGCCTATAAAAGAAACCAGCTGCTCCATCTGCTCTGTTGATTAGGTGTCTAGAATGTCCAACATTAATTTTGTTTCTGTGGGAAGAAACTGGAGTACTCGGACAGATGCATGCTCAGGGGTAACAATGTGGGCCAGCGTGCCCCCACCTCAAAGGCCTGGCTCCAGATTAGGGCCCCGGTGACCCGAATCTGGGCGAGGAAACACTGAATTCATTTTTGTTGCTCATCATGAGGGGTCTTTGGGCTGCACTTTGTCTGATCCCTCACCTAGGACCAGTTTGCCTTGGGTGACCCTACCAGGGGCATGAAGTCCCTGACAACTTAGCTTCTACGATTATTGCGACACTCAAACATCTCCACCACGATACGGTGGCAGCCCAGGGAGAGGCCCCAAGTGGCTGGGGAGAGGGAAGTCTGTTGGGCTGCTGCCTTCTGCGATCTGATCCAGGATAAGCGGAAGAAAATGGATGGATGGCAGTTTATTTTGTAGTTTATTTATTGTCATCAAATTGTTCAATACTTTTATGCCAAAGTGTTGTGGGGCCCCAAGTGTAAAATAAAATATTAAAAGAAATGTCACTAACACATTTTTCTAAATTTAGCTCACTGTTCTTACATTTAGCTAATTCTTTACTAAATGTTAAATTAAAATAAATATATAAAAAAATAATTTAATGTTAAATTACAATTCTAAATGATATATGTAAATGTTAAATCCTAAATCTAAATGTGTATATCTAAATGAAAAAAATAAATCTTAAATGTTGCAGCTAAGTGATAACGTTTACACAAAATAATTTTGGAATGGAACACAGCCTTTGCCGTTGGTGCACGGCTTTTTGTGACATACTGCAACAAAAGCAACCCCTGCTAATGCAGTTAACTCTTCTAATGCAGCTAGCTCTGCTAATGTTACTAACTCTAATGCTGCTAACTCTGCTGAAGATGGCATTTAAAATGTAAATTCAAAATGTCTTGACTGGAAACAATATGGATACCTGTGGTCCAACAGTTTTAAGTGAAGCTATATTTTCCTTACTTTTGACTTGACAGGTTTTTATAGCACATATAAATATTTAAGTATTACATTGTATGTTCCATAGATTACTTAAGGTTTTGGTGATTTTGAGAAGATGTGAACATTACAATACAGGCATCTTAGCTTGGTTTAAGAGACACTAAGTTACTTCAGACTGCAGTGTAGCAGTTTCCTCTCTAACACTGCGGAGGAGCAAGTCTCCACCATCAGTCATGATCTGATATGTGAGTGACGCCTCGTGTGTGTTGAGCAAGGCTCTTGTGGTTGCTACGTTCAACACACAGCCACACAAAGATGCAACGGAGATCAATCGGGCCAGAGAAGCTCGCAGTCTATCTGTAGTGCGGTGCATTTGGCAACGATTTCCTGCCGACATTTTAATGTATCTATAGGACAGGTCGATGAGCACGCCGGGAAGAATTCTATATTTCTGCCTGATGAACTACTTAATCATCTAAGGGATGGTTGGCTGAGTGAGAAAATCCATACCCATTTTACCTTTTGTCTTTCATTGGCCACCGCCTCTCAGGTCATCAAAAAATAGACGGAAGAAGGTGGGAGGTGGGGAGAAGGACAGTGGGTGAAAAACTGCATCTGAAAACATGGAACAAGGGAGAGATGAAAAAAAGGAGGATTTTGCAAGTTTTTCAAAAATAAAAAACATGTTTGTAACTACATAATGGTGTTAATGCTTTTATTTTTAATAAAAAAAATAAAGGACAGTAATGTTTATGCATGTTCATGTGTCTGTTAGCAAAATATACCAAACTAAAAAAGCATTTTAATTAAAACTGCAAAAAGTAATCATTTGATGTTCATCTGATTGACCTTGGAGAACAAAAAAAAAAAATAGCTGTAATTTAAATACTTTGCTGATACTGTTAAAATTTGGTGTGGTAGTAGCTGTGAGTCATTCACAACAGATACTCTGAATGAATTGTATGGTTAATTCTTAGTTTTTTTTTTCCCCATGTCATGATAAAGTTGCAAAAATAAAACAACACAGTCGTTCTTTTTCTATTTTTTTCCACATTTTCAAAATCTAATGGTAAAAATGTAAAATCAAACTAATTAAAAATCCACAGTGTTTGATTTTTGCTTCTACTATTTAAACCCAAATTAAAATAAGAGTTTATAGTGCCTTGAAGACTGTGAAAAAACAAAAACTGCTCCTAAAGTTCGGCCAGTCAAAACCATGTATAACTCTCTAACTTGTGATACTTCCAGTTCACCCCTTTCAGAACAAAAGCATTTCTTTGATTAATTTTGTATTTCTACAAATACCATTTAAAGTTAGTCAAACAGCAAATGGCTAATACTTTGTCTACCATATTTTTAATGCAGTCAATTATTTTGACTTAAAATTAGTGGAATAAGATAATTTGTCCTTTAATGGTTTCCAAAGTTAGCTAAAAAGCTAATCCGCTAACTGAAAAGCTGGTTCCGCTATTAGCAAAGTAACAGAACTGTGCCCACCACTAGTCAACAACTAATATTCTTTTAGAGCAGCGGTCTTCAACCCTGTACCTCGTGACTGTCCTGTAAGTTTTAGATGTTTCCCTGCTTCAACATACCTGACAAAAATGAATCAGTGATTAACAGTCTTCTGCCAAACTTGTATGTAGTTTAATTATTTGAAAAAGATGAATTCATGTCTGGTTCATTCTTAGGTTTTTTGTCCATTACAAAACAAAACTGCAAGAATAAACCAACCATGTTGTCTGTGTGTGTGTGTTTTTTGTTTGTTTGTTTTTTTTGCTTTCAAAACCTAAATGTAAAGATGTAAAATCAAACTAATTAAAAATCCACATTGTTTGATTTTTGCTTCCACAATTTGAACCCAAATTAATATATACAGTTGCTATTTTAATATGTAGTGATATTGACAGGAGGCACCAAAGAAGAGTTTATAGTGGCTAGAAGACTCCTAAAAAACAGAAACTGATCCCAGAGATTTTAGCAATGACTGCACTCAATCCCAATTCTGTATGACTTGGAATTTTAAAGCAATTTTGATCATGATGTAAAAATGTAATGCACCAGGAGTTCAGGCCATAATGATTTTTGGTTTTCCAAAAAGTAACAAATGGTGCACTAATGAAATATAAAGATGTGCCTTGCTTTGACCATCAAAATTAAATAAATATTTTAAAAAAGGAGCGTTTTTCAATTTTGCAATTGTTGTTTTTCTAATTTAGTTTAAAAATAAAAAAGCCTAGAATAAACAAACCAGTATTCCTTTTTCTTTCTTTTATTTTGAAATGGAAAAACCAAAAAACAAACCATGTACGGCTTTAAATGCTTCTCAATTTGCAAGATCAGAAAATTAAAAACTGTTTGAGTTAAACTTGTTTATTCATTAGTAGAATAATAAAATTAAAAAATAATTATTTAGTATACATCTAGCTATGTATGGTTATAAACTACTCAGTTTTATAGATATTAGACTTAAATTTAATATGGTAGTAGCTAAGAGTCCTTCACTACAGATGATGTGAACATGATTTCTAACAATGGTGCATGATGTTTTCAAATTTCGACCAGTTCTCAACATAAGATGATCCTTGTTTAAAACTCTGGCATGAAAGGTAACAGGTGATATATCATCCTTTAAGAAGTGTTAGGCCTCCATCTTAACTTTGTTTAATTTTTCTTTGTTTGTTGCAGATTTTTGGAGTGACAGTTTCATTCATTTTATTTCCATTCTTCTTTCAAAACGTTAAATGATTTGGTTTTATTTGTGTTAAAGCAGCAAACGGTATATACTTCTGTCTACTCGTTTTTTGTACAGATCCTTAATAAAAATAAATAAAACCAATAAAAACTCAGTACAACAATCAATACGCATGTGACAGGACAACTTTAAAAATGCTCTTTAAAAAGACTTTTTTTGCTCAGTCCTGTTTGCAATCATTCATCCATCCATTTTCTTTAATCGCTTTTTCCTTTCCTGGTCTCTGAGGAGCTGGTGCTTATCTCCAGCGGTCATTGTGTGAGATGCATGATACACACTGGACCAGTCACAAGTCCATCACAACATTATGTGCCCCACACACAATGTTTACGTACCATGACTGAGTGCGGGAGTCAGAGAAATTTATCCTTTTACTGCATGGAGAGGGATCTTTATTCAGCTGTTAGCAAAGATAAACAAAGTAATGCAAATTCATACACACCTCCATCCATCCACTTTTTATACCCACTTCATCATGTTTCAGTTTATGGGGAGTTAGTGCCCATGATGGTACACTGTTAAGATTAGGTACTGTATGGTAATTACTTTGAAAAGCCCACTGAGTACCCAAGCAGCACCCAATCAACATTACCAACTCCAAATAATATTCATTTTCTAGCTTTTCTGTAACATAAGTAAGCTCCATAAGTCATCAGAAGTAGTGAATTCCAATTTTCTGACATGACAACATAACTTATTATTTTATTTCAACCTCCTTTCTTTTTGATTGTGCATTGAAAGATTGTGTCAAAAGTTAGAAAAACCTCAAGTGGAAAGAGAAGGAATCATTGTCTGTACATGACTGTTCTTTGTTCTCGTTTGTCACTAATTAGGAGCTGTCAGCGTCAATTCTTTCACTGTTTAACTATCTTTAGGTACCTAAATGAAAGATTTGATTTTGGAAGCAGCTCCTTTAAATTGACCTTTTTTTGTTAACTAAAATAAACAAAAAAGAAAGATCCATTCAGCAGGCATTCCATTAGGGACCCTCTGCCATTGTCTGTTTAAACTTCACTTTGTCTCTCTGTACGTTTCCCTGTAATCTTCCTCGCTTCACTCTGCTGTGTCCTCACCTTGTCATTTTTCACATCCTCACCCTCATTGTTTCACAACCTTCCTCCTTCTTTCTCTCTTTCTTTCCCTCTCTCTCTCCGTCTGTTTTTCCTCCCAGCCTCACTCTTTATCACTTGCCTCGCTTCCTCTTTGTCACTACCTCTCTCTTTCACACCTTGTGTTCTTGCCTCCCTGTGCCAAATGTCTTTTTATCTCTCTCAGTAGAGTTTGGATGTCCAGGGAGCATTCAGAGTACATATTGGTAAAGAGACAAGACAAACACCAAAGTGCCTGGAAATGGAG
The DNA here is from genome assembly GCA_031762555.1 of Cynodonichthys magdalenae. Taxonomy (NCBI): domain Eukaryota; kingdom Metazoa; phylum Chordata; class Actinopteri; order Cyprinodontiformes; family Rivulidae; genus Cynodonichthys; species Cynodonichthys magdalenae. Next base: position 18,715,844 of record JARVJO010000227.1, on the reverse strand, counting down.
CTGACAGGGGAAAGTGTGTCACTCTGCTGTTTTGTGCTCTGCTTTGTCCTCATGCTTATCCTTGCACACATTTTTTTATAACAAATATAGGTTACCTTCTGTGTAAAGAGGCTTTGTTTCATTGCCTTGCTTGATTTTTATCCACTTAGGGACTTTGAGGAAGAAAAACGATTTTATTTTTTGTATGACTGTAGAAACTGATATGACACAAGCCACTGAAAAAAACCTGTTTTGTCATGCTAAAGTCACATAAAAAAGCTTCGAACACTGGCTCGTTGACTGAACCTCTCATTTCTAAGAAATAGAATAGCGGCCTTTAGTTCTAACCATCTTGACATTTTTTTTTTCTCTTTTCAAAACTCATTTCTTAGTATCACAGAACAGAACATTTTTGTATGTGTATGTTTTCAAAATATTTCATGAACAGACTTTAATTGAACCTACAGAAAGTAAATATTGGATATATATTAGCAACAGTGGTGGGCACAGCTAACCAAATAGTTTGGTTCACTAACCACTAACCCACAAAACAAGAAACTCAGCTCTGCTAACACTAAACCATTAAACATATAAAAAATTGGTGGAGAGCTAACGCTAACTGCCAAGATGACTGACACAGCCTGTGTCACATGACTTCTTCCAGTTGTAGACAGGTTTGACTGACACAAACCAGTTGTTAGTTTGATTGTATCAGTTTATTTGAAGGTGGGTGGGGTCATCTGTGGGAAATCGGCCAATCCAAACCAGGTATAACTCTGTCTAAGTTGTAATACTTCCAGATCACCCCTTTCAGAATAAAAGCATTTCTTTGATTGATTTTGGATTTCTTTACATACCATTTAAAGTTAGTCAAAAAGCAAATAGCTAATTCTTTCTCTACTATATTTTATATGCAGTCAATTATTTGGAGTTAAAATTAGTGGAACCTAATTTGGTGGAAGAAAATCTGTCCATTAATGGTTTCCAAAGTTAGCAACAAAGCGAACTTGCTAAATGAAAAGCTAGTTTTGCTATTAGTGAATTAATGGAACTGTGCCCACCACTAGTCAACAACTAATATTCTTTGAGAGCAGCGGTCTTTAACCTTTTTCCTCATGACTGTCCTGCAAGTTTTAGATGTTTCCCTGCTTCAACATACCTGACTGAAATGAATGAGTGATTGACAGGCTTCTGCCACACTTGATGACTCAGATGTATCGAAGCAAGGAAACAACTAAATCATGCACAACAGTGGGTCCTGAGGAACAGGGTTGAAGACCTCTGACTAAAAGTCTTATTTCTGGGTCCTGTGGTCTACCTCGGAAACAGGCAACCCATTGTCCCACTATGACAGTTCAAAACACCAGGATAGGTGAACGAGGAAAGTGGTAAACAGTAAATTGACCCAGTTTTATCATTCATGACATTTAATCAAAGCCACTACAATGTTGCAAGAGCAGGCACCATCACATATAATACACAGTGTCAGTCCATTATACCAAGCATCCTCATTGTCAGCCATCATTCCCCTCTATTTGATAGCTTTGTAATGATATCTGTTTTGCTTTGTTATTAAATATGATCCACATACCGTTTGTATGAACTACATGGGATATAAATTCCTTGTAGAAAAATAGTACAAGTTCTCAGTTGAGTTGATCACAAAAAAAATCCTCCAAGTTCTAAAAGATCATATCGGATCTTATGAGACAGTATACAATTTCATGATTTTTTTTTTAGTTTGACCAAGAAAACTAATTTTTATTTCATTTTTTAAAACTCTTGCATGAGAGTTGGCAGGCAATGTGTGTTCTCTCATTCTATTCTGCTTAAACAGTCACAGGAATTTCTTCTATAAGAAATCTGAAAACAGTGACAGCCTGGAATGCTGTAATGAAAAGTAGCATAAAATAAGACAAAAGAATTTGTGATTTTTTTATGAATAACATTAATATGTTGTGGAGACAGTAGCAGAAGTTCTAATTGCTTTTTTCTTACAAGGTTTACTTCATCACTGAGAGGTTAACAGTAAGTGTTCAGAAAGCAACTTTGTAGAAAGAAAAACACTTAAACTTTGATTTTACCATTTTTGTGGTTTTCACATTTTCATTCAATGTATACGTTTAAGTTTATTAATTCAAGGAGAGAGTTCAAAGGAAGTTTTCATGATGTAAAAAAAACCTTGGTTGTTTATTATAACAGAAACAAAAGATAAAAATCCACTTTCTCTTTATGTTGCTGCAAATTGATTTTTAAATTACTGTTTCTAAATGGAATGTAATTTCCTAAACATATTTTAAGCAATAAAAAATGACAACCAACTGACAACTATGAAAGCCATCTGGTAAAAACAACAAGGCTCAGGGAAAACACTAAAACAACCCTTCATTCATCACACAAGACTGGTCAGAGCCTCTGACCAGTTATCAAAATAAGATAAATTAGCCGGACCTTCCTGCTGACATTGAGTAAAACGCAAACCATAGTCTGGATTAGGCTTCAAGCTGAACTCACATATTTTCTTCTAGAAAAAAAAAGAAAAAAAATCACTAAACTGCAAGAATAAGAAGCATCAACCATTAGTCACATAGAAGAAAGTGTTTTGCCTTTGAGGTTTGTGTTAGACTGACAGTCACGCCAAATGAATGCAGTTGACCTCTGATATTACAAAGTTTTTATCGACTACTTTCTTCTGGTTTTCCATATTTCATGGAAAACATGTCACTCACATATTGATAATGGCTTGTCTGTAAATCTGTATTACTAACATGGGTGGGGGGTACCTGTATTGCAGAGGAGCAGGGAAAGGAAGACAGGGAGAGGTGGGGAGCTTACTGTATCTCTAGAGGCAGAGTAGGTTTAAAGATAGTTTTTTAATTTTATGTATTTCTTTTTTTTTTCCTTTTTTCTTTTTGTTTTTTAAATCCTACAGACTGAGACGTCAAATAAATATGAAGCTGGGTTTTTGAAAAAAAGAAAAAATTGTGAGATTTGAACAAATCCATGAGATTTTTCTATACATACATATACTTGCAAAATGTGGGAAAATCCATGTAATTTATGAACAATCCGTACAACTTGACATGTTTACTTCCTACTGTGCCTCGAGAATGTGTGGTGTGGGAGGTAGGTACTAATATACCAGGTAATACCTCTGATTTCAGAGATGCCTCCATTCTTTGTAGCTTAGATTCAAAAATATGTCTGAAAGATTTCTTAGCGATTCTGCCCATATCAACATGAATCACATAGTTGCTGTAGATTTGTCATCTGCACGTCGATGATGTGGATTTCCTGTCCCACCGCACGGCAAAAGTGCTCAGTTGGATTGAGATCTGGTGGTTGTAGAGATGGTTGGATGCCAGTGGATCCAAACCCATCAGGCTATATATCTTTTTGTCCAATATTGGTGAGACTGTGTGAGTTTTAGCTTTTGTTTTTGTTCTTAGCTTACATGGGTGGCATCCAGTGTGGTCTTCTGCTGCTGTAGTTTGTATCAAAGTTGGAAGTTTTGTGTTCAGAGATGGTATTCTGCAGACCTGACCAGTCTACTCTATGACATCATCACGTTTTTTTATTCACACATATGCTTCTCACTTGATATTTTCCTAATTTTGGACCATTGGAGATGGTTGTACATTTTAGTAGCTCAGCAGTTTCTGAAATACTCAGACCAGCCTGTTTGGTACAAACAACCAGGCCACATTCAAAGCCACCTAAATTCCCTTTCTTTACCATTTTGATGCCAAGTTTATACTTTAACAAATCATTTTCCCACTGTACATGCCTAAAGAGTTGCTGCCATGTGATTGGCTGAAAAGCATGTGTTAACAAGCAATGTAACAAATGTACTGTAACTAATAAAGTGGCCGGTGAGTGCAATAATAAGATACGGAAGAACATTTTATAACTTTTTAGTTTCCATGAAATAATGAATAGTGAAAAAGCAGCTAGTAGTTATTGAAGTTGAAACACTCAAAAAGTATGTAACTAAATCTTACAATATACACTCATCAGTGAGGACTCATATTCTACTCCAGTGTTTCCCAACCCTGGTCCTCAAGGCACACTGTCCTGCATGTTTTAGAAGTTTTCCTGCTTTAACACACCTGATTCAGATGATTGCAGTTCAACAAAAGCCTGTTAATCTGCAATCATCTGAATCAGGTGTGTTAAAGCAGGGAAACATCTAGAACATGCAGGACAGTGTGCTTCAAGGACTAGGGTTGGGAAACACTGTTCTACTCTATACCCAGATTAACAGTCAGCATGATTAAAATACACAAGGTTATGAAAACAACACTAAGATACAAGCAATGTTCAATCAAAATTGAATGGCTATCTGTCTGTAGCATCAGAGCAGGTGTCAGAGCTGACTGTTCTGCTCTGTATGCAAAAGAGTGTGTGTGTTTTCATTTAGACAACATGACAGTAAGTGGATATTATTGGTCCAGGAGAGACCGTAGATCGACCCGGTTAATTAAAATGGGTGTTGATCAAAAGAGGAGGGCCAACACAACCATTTTGACACTCTAAATTAGAAACCCCTGTGAGGGTTGAGGGCTGTTAAGGTGTTGATTGAGCCTGCTGCAAAAGCAAAAGGAGGACCATGTTCTTGATTATATCTTTGCGTTTTTTAAGTTAGCAAAATAGTTCATAATTCACAGAACTAAGTTTAATAATTATTGGATGCACACCTACAACTCACTAACTTTTGGAGTCAACCCAGTATAAAATGGCCACCACAATAGCTGTATAAATGGCCATACCTCAGCCAGTTTTACAAATATTGAGCTACAATTTGGTGTGGAAACATTTCAGCCATTACTCTGCACATTACACATTTTTAAGATCTTTATCTCAAGCTTTTGTTTTAACTGTTGCCATCAACCCTGTTTTGCTTGGTATCAAAAGATGTCATGAACCACTGGTCCCATTGAAATGAAACAATTCAAGATGCCTGATGCATTTAATTAGCATTAGCCAGTGCAAAAATGCTTAGAACTCAGTCAGTTCTACAGATATTTATAGTCTGAAGTAGGATTTGTAAATCAGCTATGATGCAGCCATGTTCTGATTGGTTGTGGACAGCATTGTGGTCCTCATTCACTGCGATGGGGGCCCAAAGCAACTTTGATGATGACATTTCGGATTAGCTGACATCTTGTTCTACCTGTGGATCAGTGGGGAAACTGCTGAGGTATCAACTCTTTGGTGTGCTTCTGTAGATAGATGAGCAAGATTTGTCATTCAGCTGGCGCTCCCATAATTATACAGAAACATTATGGCTGCACACTGACATAACTGACTGAATAATAAGCATCGCCGTGAACACTTAGTTGCATTTCACAGGTGCTTCACACTTAACCAACAGCTAATTAGGAGTGCAACAGAGTTTTGTGAACAAAGCCTTTGCTTTGAACACATCTCCGGAGACTGAAGTCTTTTAGAAGGTAGCTACTAGTCAGCATGAAAGTGAAGGATAGATGCTGAAAAGAAAACAGCTTCAGTGTGGGTGAGTGGTTCATATAGTTAGAATGAGAGCACCTAATGACTGCAGGTCTCAAAAGCATGACACATCCACATACAATCATTATTTTATTAATCTTAACATTACTGTTTGCCTGACAGTAATCTGTTTGATTGTCTGACCATTAGCAAATTATTTTATGATTCACTAAAAGTGTCTCTTCAGCCACATGGGGTTTCCTTAAAGTATCAAAATAAAGCTAACTTTTGGGGGATTTTATCAGACGTATAAGTATCAACAGCTCCTTTTGTTTCAGAGCTAATGAGGATATAGTTTGTCGCCTCACCTGAAGTTTTTTTTTTTTTTTGCATTATATAAGCCTTTTAAAAAAAGAACAAATATGGCTAGAAACTCTTGGAAACCATACATCCACATGTGGAAATTACCTGTGCAAGGAATCATGCTGCTAATAATAATAAAACTACAGCAAAGTTACAGAGGGTTTAGTAAAGAAATAACTCTGCATTTTGTCATTTTGCACAGAATAGACCATTTTGGTACCATCAATAAATGTTAAAAAATCTTGGGTTTTTAATTGCAAAAACATTTTTTCTTACATGCCAGAAAATGCTTTTTTTAAATTACACACACACACACACACACTTTTATTTTTCACCCTATTCATATAAAAACAATGAAAATGATTACATTTGAACCCAACTGAAACAGATTTCCTCAAAATCAAGTTAAAAATTGTAAACACTTTATAAGGTATTTTAGTATTGCTTTGATTTGAGTTTTAAAACAGAGCACATCAATTTAATTGATTTTTGATTGTTTTCTAATTTATTTACAGATTTGTGTTGACACCCTTTTGTGCAATTTGTTTTCTTTCCATTTCAAATTGGAACAATCTGAATTTTATCACTCCTGGTGCTGCAAAACTAGTTTTATATTCTATTTGGATCTTATTTTTCAACCTATTCAGTTTTTTCTATTTTCTCTGAGATTTTCTGAACTATTACATCAAGTTATTTGCAGCAGAACTGCCAAATAAAGTCTGGAATTGCCAACTACAATTTGGTGGTCCTCATTCTCCTCTGGCTCTGGGTCAGTCTCCAGCATGTAAGACTGGATGGACAAGTCTTCTGTTGTTGACATATTTAAATTAATTTGTAAATAAAATGTTTCTGTGCCATGATAATGGTATACCCCTCTTTCAAACTATAATTAAATGGTCTGGAAGCTGGAGGGCGACGAGGTGTAAAGCCCTCCGTTGCATTTAAAGATCTGAGATACGCGCTTGTGGAGCTACAATAAGGAGGAATTTAGATTAAAACATTATAGCCCCCAACTGAATGATTTAAAGGTGAAAAAGAAGGACTCAAAAGCATCATATGTCTATTTTAAAGTTAACACAGTTTAAGGTGACTGCCACTGAAAATCAAGCTTAGCAAATATAATTTTTTCCTATATTAAGCTAATATTTTGTTTGGTAGCAGCTTAGATTGATCCACAATATATTATCTGAACACATACTGATTTTACTGTTTAAATTCTGTTATAAAGATTTGGAATCAGCTCTCAATATTTTTTTTAGGAAAATGTTTTATGAACCAGTAGTTAAATTTTATGAAAACTTCAGAAATGAATCATTGGATATACATCTACAGATCACAAATTCATGGATTTCTTTAACTTGTACAATAGTTTTGATTAAAATGTTGCCAATAACACTTGAATTCAATCCTATCTAAATTTATAGCAAAATATCTCATTAAACATTAAACAAATTTTAGTGAAACTTACACAAAGTAATAATTGGACTGCCATCTACAACTGATTGACTTTGGCAGTTAACCCAATTTAGAATGTTCACAACAGCATAGTTGTAACAAATTATAAGCTAAAATTTGGTGTGGAAGGAGCTGAAAGTCATCCTCAACACATACTGTACTTTGAACACGAAGATCTTGCAAGATCCCACAGTATTGCATAATATCATGCATAATGGATTTTACAAAAACAACATAAAATTGCTTGTTCTCAGCCTAAATTAATTTTAGTTTAAAACTCTGGCTAGAAAATCATTGGGCGATAAGCAATCGTTAAAAAAATGGTAGAGCTTTGATCTTTTTTAATGTTGTTCTATAGAAACAGAGACCTGTTTGTTCCACTCTCTATATTGTGCAGCAGAAAATGAAACATGTCTCCTTTCATCTCGAAGCTTGTCTTCCTGATCAGAATCAGAGGAACATGTGTTGCATGCTGACTTGAACAAAGTAAAAACTATTCTGATTTTGTGACAAGTCGTTAAAAACGAACTGCCTCATGTTGTTCCTTCGCAAATTGACTTGCTTACCCTTCAATAGTCTGTAAAAATACTTCTGCCTTGGTTGTCTTTAACCTTATTTGTACAGTCAGTTACACAAGTCTACCATTTTATCAGTGTTGCATTTTCCATTTGAATGCATTGGTCAAACTGACAGTTACATCTTTTGTATTTGGGATTGAGACTGCATATACAACGCTCCCCAGTTTTTTTTAACTGGTTTAACTCCTAATTTTGAACTAATTCTGGAATCCATGTCCATTAAATTTATTTACAATATTACTTTGTGAACCCTTGATCCATTTAAATGTCTAAACTAAATTAGTTAGTTAGGTAAACAATCATGAACTAGTATTTTTATGGCCCACTATGAAAAGGGTAAATACAGTATGTTTTTACTCATGTCTCTTTGTGTGTTAGTTTTGTTTGTCTACTAGGAAAATGTATCATGAAATAGTTGACATGTTTTATTGAAAGTCTATGATTGTAATTGCTTATTGTGCATCTGTAGGGAAAATAAATAATATTAATAATAATACTAATACTAATAATAAAAATAATAATAATAATAATAATCTCAAAATGTTTGGCAAACTCAAGTAGGGACTGAGTTTTTTTTTCAACATTGTCTTTCTAACTCTCCCTTAAAACTTAGACATTCACACAGATTTTACTGCTTGATTCTGAGCATCAAGTTCACTGCACTGATGCAACCACATGTGGAGAAAATGGCGTCACAATCAGCATGGTGTTTACAGAAGTAGCTCATGGATGCTACATGTTAGCATGTTAATTCTGAAGTTGTTGTGCAATCAAAGCCAATTATCTGACTTGATTGTTTAATTCACTGCCTCTGACTAGATGCTCCGGTGCAGCATTTTGTTTTTAGAAAGAAGCAACATGCTGAAAGTAAAGTATCGATCAAGTAACTTTAGTATTGATATGGTGCAACACCAACTTTACCATCATAGATTTCTGTGGATTTTCAGTCATCCAAGACAGGGAAAATTAAAAGAAAATAGACAAAGCAGCTGGACTTCTGCTCTGTAGCTGTAGATATGTGGGGTAACAAGATTTAAATTGCATGACTCGAGATTAGTGTTAGTACTGGATCAATACTTACCCCCACCAAGTTGGATGAAATGTGACATGATCGTTCAGACTTGTTTAAAGGGAACCATCAGCTAGTTATAACATTGGACATTATTTGATAAACATGTACTTTGACTGTAGAAATACTGGAGGCTGTTTACATTTTATAATTTAAAAAAAATATATATGTTGTTACACGGATGGCGCCACATTATTTACGCAGAAAAGGTAACAGAGTAAAGTATGACTTTACTAGGTGGTCTGGAGCTAGACTTTTTTATTTTATTTTTTTCTTCCTCTGTGTGAGGTTTTACCATATGTCTACTAATATTTGCAATCAATCAATTTATTGTAGCAATGCTCTGTTGACATGCAGACATTCCCCTTTGTCATTACTTCCTGTTACTGCACATGCAAACATCTCTACAACTGTTCATATCAGTGGCATAAAATTAGTTTTGCAACATGCTACCAATGTCTTTTTCCAAAAATGCATTCATATTTATCACGGAAAATTTACGTCACAGGCACTTTAAAAATAGCATTGTTGACTGAAGTGCTTCACAAACATACAGTTAAAACCATGAATAAAATAAAAGAATAAAAACACATTTAAAAAAACTATTTTTGCTAGTTTTGGTGAATACTATAGGCTAGGGGTCCAGAACTGGTCCCAGCTGAAGTCCTATCTGGACCCAGACTGGTTGTGTAAATTTATTTGTGCACTTTCTCCTCATGTTTATGGTAATTTGTTTCTTAGCTTTTCTTAAAATTACAGCAGCCTTTATTTACTGCAGGCTGGCTCAGTCCCTCATCTCCTTCATCTCCACTGGCACTCCTAATTAAAAGCTGTACATATGTTACTATTCATTGAGTTGTTGTCCCACTCTAATTCCAATTTGAATGTTTTTCGGGGGCCCTGTGTTTCAGTCTGTATACAACCCCCCCCAACCCGCAGCTTTTACACACACAGTTTGACCCCAACCTGCTCCTGTTTTCCTCCCGACTCTCAGGCCAAAGACTTCCAGCATTCTCCTGCCTCCCCCCACAGCCAGCGCTGATTTAGAGAGCTAGAAAGAGCATAGCCAAGGATGGCTAGATGAAATATTGATGAAAAGCTAAATGTGTGATTTGTAGCATGGCATCAAAGGCATCTGCTCCACTGGTGCAGTCAGGGAGAGAGGAAGCATGGAGGGAACAGGGGGATGGCAGACACACAGATACTGGAGATATACAGTATGGATGCTTCCAAACATATGCAGATGATGACAGGAGGTAAATAAATTAAGCAAATGGTCGTCTGATAACAGTGGATTGTGGTTGGGAATCTTTTTAATGGAATCAGAAAAATGCTCCAAGCAGAAAGTGGAAAAATACAGACAGTCTATCATCTAAATAAAAAAAATAATAATAAAAAAAACCATCAATAGCAGTTTTTAAAAGGGCATAATTGTTTGTGCTGTAATAAAAATGAACACTTGTTGGCTTTACTCCATTTCACATAAGTAAAAATCAGAAAGATTAAAAAGGTAGAGACCCAAAACTCCAAAGTCTGTTGATCACATAATATTATTGGCATGATAAATTTCTTTGCACTCTTTATTATTCCCTGAGCCCAGGCTTTAGAATTTTAATGTGAATGTTATTTAAAGTCATATCAAAAGCTTCATCTACACAGGTGGATTGATGGCCTCACAGGGATCTTAAATCCAACTTTTTGAGCTTTACATGGCAGCATTGCTGGCTTTCCTTTCCTCCTAGCGTTTGCTCCTCTGCTCTACCAAATGTTTAACAAACCTTCATGCCTTTTTTTTTTTTTTTTAGAAAAAGTTCACAAAAAATACAGGATAAATCTTTCATTAATTGCCTGGCATATAAACATTACTCTGCCTTCAACAAAATGGGGACATAGAGTCAAAAATATCTGAAAATATCAACAAAACTGTGCAAGAACTTGCAACAAAATCCAAAAATCAAATAAAAAATTGTGTTTTGCAAAAAACAAAGGCTTGCAGAACATTCTTGTTAGCAGTCAGGCTGAATTGCATCATGACAGGTATGTGACTGGTAAGAAAAACCTGAAAGCAATTGAGTTTGCAGAAACAATCAAGTGCGTAATGTTACAGTGTAAGATTTGATTTATTTGTAAGTTTTTTTAAAAGCATTTTATATTATAAATAACATATAGCAGTTTCCTCCAATCATAGCCTGACAGATGTCCTGAGTTTGGGCTAAAAACAAAGCTGTCTGTTGAGTGCTACAGTTGAAACCAGACATTTGCAAACACTGTATTTAAAAAAACCAAAAACCACAATTGCTTATCATTTTCACTGTCTCACATAAAATCAGACTAAATCTTTCTTCTTTCCTGTTAGGATTCTGAAAATATTTGCTAAATAATAAATAAGAAGAAATATCTTTATTTATTTTTTTTTCATTTTATTAGTCATAGGTTTAAATACATTTTCTTAATATTTAGTAGCATTGCCTTCAAACTTAAGACTTGGGTCAAACATTCAAGGTTTTTATTCTCAATATTCTCACATAGTTTGCTCGATTTTTGTTCTGTTTCTCCTGACAGAATTGGTAGAACTGAGTCAGGTTTGTAGACCATCTTGCTCGCACACAAAGTGTCATTAGAATTGAGATCAGCGCTTCGTGATGACAATTACATTTTAGCTTTGTCAGACCACAGGACATTACTTTAAACATTCAGTTTTGTGTCCCTGTGTCCATTTGCAAACTGTAATTTGTCTTTTGTTTATGTCACTTTAAGGGTATATGTTTCTTCCTAACTGAGTAGCCTTTCAGCCCCTGTTGGTACAAAACTGGTTTCTGTGGATAATGTGTCCCTGATCAGCTTCAGCTGTACCTTCACAAGGTCTCTCTTGTTTTGGAATGGATTCATACATTTCACACCAAAACATGTTCATCTCAGGAAAACAAATACCTGTCTCCTTCCTGAGTGGTATGAAAGCAGGACATTCCCATTGTGTTTATACTTGTGTATAATTGTTTAAACAGTTATTATGTCAACTTCAGGCATCTGAAAACTGTACTCATGGATAAATCAGAGTTGTAGAGGTAAACAGTTCTCGTTATCTTGGCAGATTTAAAAAAAATACAAATTCTTACACAAAGTAGCAGTGTGTTTGAGGTTTGCATTAAAATGTATCCACATGTGCCTCAAATTACCTCAAATGTCAGCTAAGCTATAAAAGCTTACAAATTTGTGACATTAATAAAAAGAAAAAAAAAACATTGTCTCTTTTCCAAGAGATTTCTTCAATCTGACTAGTTGCAAGTAAGCTCAGCCTTGTAACCAGTACTTTAACATGGTGGACAAACAAGTTAACAAAAATTATCAAAACGGCTTGTTCACATGCAAAAAAGGACTCTCAGACAATTTTTAGTGTATCTCAGAACATAAAAGGAAGGGGGTATTATTGGGAAAGGGAAAATAAAACATTGCACTAAAATATAGATTCCCATCTATAATAGTTAAAATTTTGTAACAATAGCATCAAAAATGACTATTTAAGACATAATTGAGAATGTCCATTTCATATTTGGACAGAATTCCCACAATAATCTGAATAAGACAAATTTTCCAAATATTGTAATTTCTATAGGCTTCAACACAGAGACTTCACTAAGTGCTCAAATGAAATGCAAAAACCCAGAAATCATACTCCACCATCCATATTTACTCAACATGAATACAATATTACTAATCAGTAATATGAATCACAGCTGAGGGACATGAAGCAATAAAACACAACAGAAAACCAATAAATCCTTACTTTTTTCAAATCATTATATCCTCAGAGCTTATAAAACCACTAGCAGCAGAATAAAAATGTTTTTCACTTACTTTTAATGCATGTTTTGTCCTCTGACCAAAAGTAATCCAAGATGGCAGCCAAAACGAAGGTAATCTTTTCTTTTACGGCATTTTCTTGCCACAAAATTCACTTTTCCTTCTCTTAAAGAACTCAAAACAATTAGTAATAAATATGTTTCCACTTTTGCAACGTGTTTAGCCAGTTATTTGTCCCAAACAATGCCATAAAACCATGTTTTTATGTCCACTGTCCTCATTGAAAATGGCTGCCTTCTCCAGTATATCCTTTTAGTTTCATTTCTGTTTTTATATAACATCTCCACCCCGAAAAGCTGCATATCAAATGGAAGATAACTTGATCGGCTACACAGCTGTGGCGTCAGAATGAAGCTCATAGCTGACTGGCTGGTTCTAGAGCAGGGGTGGGCAATCCAGGTCCTCAAGGGCCGCAGCCCTTCATGTTTTACTTTTTTCCCTGCTCCAACACAGCTGATTCAGTCATTGAATTACCTCTTCCAA
>JARVJO010000227.1:18678342-18693005 GCA_031762555.1 Cynodonichthys magdalenae | reverse complement strand
CCATGTATGCTTTCCCTGCCAGTATCTTGCACCCTGCTGTTATGTGCTGGACTGTCTCAGGGGCCTCCTTGCACAACTTACACCTTGGGTCCTGTCTGGTGTGGTCTCTCTCTATATATATATATATATATATATATAATGTAAAACTTTCAGTTCGAACTATTTTGAAAAATAGGCAGTTCCACCTGCTTAAAGCTCAAATCTTCTATCTTAGGCCTTGGAGCTTGTTGATCCTGCGCAGCATCCTAGTTAGTATTCAAGGTGAAGATGTTAACCTACCTGAAGACAACATTGCTGAAGTCCAGGGAAGCTACAAACATCTTGGTATCTCACAAGCTGATGGTAGTCATGACGAGGCCACTGTAGGAAGTCAGCCACAACCAAGTACCTACAGAGAGTATGGCAGGTCCTGAAGAACAAAGTCCAAACTATCAACACGTATACTATGCCAGTCACAAATATCCATCCATCCATCCATCTATTATATTCTGCTTATACCTAGTCAGGTCTTGGGTGCAGCAACTTAAGCAGGGAGGCCCAGACCTCTCTTTCCACAGCCACCCCTTCCAGCTCTTCTGGGTGGATTCCAAGGTGTTCCCAGCCAGTCAAGAGACATAGTCTCTCCAGCTTGCCCTGGGTCTTCTCTGGAGTCTAATCCCAGTCGGACATGCCTGAAGCACCTCCCTAGGGAGGCGTCCAGGAGGCATCCTTAGTAGATGCCTGAATCACCAACAGATTCCCTGCTGCTATAATAGCCTGACCAAAGAAGAAGATAGAAGCCACTGGAAGAATGCCTTTAGAAATGTTATGCAAATATCAAATGTGGGTTGCATATGTTAAAAAAAAAATCAGATTTGGGTCCTCTTTGTCTGCAATGTGAATGTAGCAAAATATATTTAAATGATGAGAAGTTGTAGTTGTTTAGTATTCAGAATTTCTATGTGAAAAGATTCTCAGCTATTACCTCATCCAATTTTAGCTCATTATCCCTCCATCCATTATCTTTACTTGATTCTTGCTTTCAGGGTCACAGGGGTCACAGGGGTCACTAGTGCCCATATCCAGCAGTCACAGTGAGTTAGGTACACCCTGGACATGTTGCAACTGCTCCCTCATAGTTTTATTTCATTGTCTGTAATATTACCTGAGTTATACCCTGTTTGGAGCATATAAGGTTTTGTAAGCTGTGCCGGCCATCTTGTTGTGGGTTGACTTAAAAAGATATTCACTCTATGTTAAATTTAAGAATAAAATAAACAAATAAATAAATATCAGATGTAAATATTTATGTAGTGATTACTTTCTGAAAATTACCTACAATTCAGCCAGCCAGTGGCCTTTGATATATTTTGCTAACAGACAGACAGGTAAAAGCATATTTGCATTTTAGTTATTTGGTGGTGGGCAACAGCCAACAATGAATAACAGAAGTTAACGGTCAGTGAATGCTCTTGAAGCTGCAGTGGGATTGCTGCTGCCTCCAGCATCAATCCTTGGCCCCTCGCCCAGTATGGTAATCCCCCCTCTGCTTTAATGGACATTTCATTTAATAATCTGTGATTGATCACTGCTGGTAATGATGTATAAGCAGTGAGATTCGGCGATGAGGAATATTCTCGGTCAATAATTGGAAAATAGGGAATGTCGCAGAAAGACAGCCAAGTGTGTGACCAATAGCAGCGTGCCTCTTTAACCCTCCACTTGTCAATATGACATCTCGTTATTCGCCAGCAGCAATTAGCACGGCGGAGTCATGTTGTTGAGTCACATCGGCCTCACAGAACTAATTACACACACTTGACCTTTTCCACAGGAGGAGAATTTCAGTGACGAGGCCTTCAAATTTGAGATTGTGCTTCAAATTCTTCCTCAAATCAAAACTTGGCCTGAGGTCACATCCTGTGTAATGAATGGCAGTTAAATAATTTAAAAATGTGATTAGTGTAGGATTTTTATATTTTTGCCCAGAGAGGTGTATGTGTTAGTGCATCTGATAGGAAAATATCTTGTGAACTACATGATAGGTTTTAATAAAACTTTCAGGAAATAAACATTAGCTGTACAGTGCAAAAAAATATTAGCTTTTGAGCCACACCAATTTAAGACAGGTGTCACAGCTTATTAACTCTAAACACACTCAAATCTCTATGTCAGTTTTATAGATTGAATCCAATAAAGCAAGTAGTTTAGCTTGGCAACCCCCCCCCCCCCACCCCCCCACACACACATACACAATTTTTGTTTGTTTGTGTATGATTATTGTTTGTATATTTTTTATTAACTAAAAAAAAAAATCACCAAAAGTTAAGAAACTTCAGAATCCCGCAGCTGGTTGGTCCATGAAGCTGTCTGTCAGGACAACAGCAGCCCATGGAGCCAGCAAGTAACATATCTGGAAGTGTCTAGCTGCTCAAGCTCGCTCAGAGTGTTTGTTTTATTTAACCACCGCTCAGAGGTGCAAAAGATGGGGATACCCCCCCACTGCTTCTTCATTGTTTTTTGAACGAGCTGAGGTGATCAGAACAAGCGTCAGTAACAACATATGGCGTTTTCTGAAATGTTTGTCCCAGCTATCATTGCAGCCTTGTGGAAATTTTTACTTCTCCTCACGGGACTCATATCCTCATAATTTTTTTATATTGTCATATTTTGATATCATGGTATAACAAAACACCTTCATACTGCCAAGCCTATTGCAGTTGATGTTTATGTGACATTTTCTACAGCAGTAGAACAGAGGGAGAAATTATGAAGATTTATCCCCCTACTACCCAATATTTGAGGTAAATACAAGTAAATTTTAAAATTTATTGTGGTAGCACATTAGAAAAAAAAACTGTCCAAATTTACTCCTGTGTATAATAGCTATGATTCCTCAACTTTATGGCAAATGTTTGGGGTTACATTTTTTTGCATTTTACACACTAATATGATAGATTAACACAACTTTAAATTGTGCATTCTTGTTTAGTTTTCTATATGCTGTTTGTATTGTAGGCTTATTAAAAATGCACCTCAGTAGCCTGAGCCCCACCCAACCTGACCATAAAACCTGTCATTTTGGTCCCGAACTGGTGCCAATTCTGGGTAAAGTTCAGGTCAGACTTCAGGCTATAAATCTAAACTCTAATCCAAATCAAGATGCCTACCACAGCCAACTTACCTTAAGAGTAACAGCATTTGCTATAATGTCTGTTTCATACACAGTAAGTTGAGCCATTATTTGGTGTGGTGGTAGCTGAGTCTTTCATAACACTCAGCCTCAGTGTGAGATCTTACATACCAATATTGTCAAGGGCTGAACAAAAAGTCTAGAACTGCATTTTTCAACCTAAATGTAATATGTTAGTCTAAAACTCTGACATTAAAATCAGCATTATATGCATTATTTCAAGAAATGATAGGCCCTTACTTTATGTGTCCTTCACTGAAAATAGTCTGAAGTGACTTTCACAGTTTTTTTTCAGTGTTTTTCTTGTTAGATAGCTCAGTGTTTATTCCATATATTCTACATTTTAATTTTGTTCTTTTTGCCTGATAAAATGAGACTTCTAGATTCACATGTACTTTCTGTTGATGAAAGGGACCGTGAAGGAAAGTGCTAAAAAAGAAATCTTGAGTGGTCATTAGCTGTGTTTTCATCGAGCTGTCAGGTGAATAGTTAAACCATTGTTCAGCAATGAATATTCACAAGACATTTAAAAAAAAACGTATTTTGTTTGAGAGTTTGAAGTGACTTTCAAAACAAAAGCAAAAGCATGCAGTATAACACTAGTGTGGCAGTTAGCTTGAGGCTGCATAGATTGGTTGAATATAATTCAGTAAGCTGACAGAATTATTTTTTTACAACAAAACTCTGTCTTAATAGAATTAAAAGCCTAGCATTCCTTGGAGGAATGCATATCGCCTGCCACATTTATTGCCAGAGTTTCATGCCAGAGTTTTGAACTAAGATATTTTTGTGATGGTTGTAGCTGTTTGAATGTAATAAAATGTGTGATTTTAAATCCCTCAGTTGGGGTCTTTACAAAGTAGACCTGCCCTGCTTAGGGCTGAATTCCTCCTTATTGGTACTCAATAAGCCCCTATTTTACCCCTTGTGTCTCACACCATCTTTTTTTGAGGCTGTCTCTTTAAATCCAAATGAGCCCCCCCTTCAAGCTTCCAGAGTGGTCCGTTTTAGTTTGACAGAGGGGTTTACAATTATATAGCAGTGCAGACATGTTTTATTTATAAATTATTTAAAATATGTCAACAACAGAAGACTTGTCCATCTAGCCTTACATATTGGAGCCAGAGTCTGACCTAGAGCCAGAAAAGAATGAAGACCACCAAATTGTAATTGATAAATCCAGACCTTATTTAGATGTTTTGTTGCATATACAATTATGTAATAATTCAGAAATTGGCATAGAAAATAGAGAAAACTGAACAGTTTGAAAAGCCTGACCCAAACAATATATAAAAATATCTGTAACCGCGTTTCCATCAACGTTTTTTAATTCGCATTTTGAAGTTTTGCATCAGAAAAGGGGAATGGAAACGGCCTGATTCGAAAAAAACTTCCTCTAATGCGCAACAGTTTATTCGCTCGTTTGAGGTGGTTTTTGGGTTTTTCAAAAAACAGTTAATGCGCAAAAGGAGAGATGGAAACACGAGTCGAAAAAGTTCTGACGAAGCGAACATTAACCTCACTTGTTGATCAGCTGTTCCTGCTGCCTGTCTGATATCAGACTCTAAGAAATGAAATGTTGGATTTACTTAACCATGTTATGTCAACCCGTTCCACTTAACTGAGTTGAATAAATTCAAAGCAATGTACCAGTTTTTTACACAGAGAACATGAGTGTGTGGCTTTGAATTTACTTAACTCAGTTAAGTGGAACGGGTTGACATAACATGGTTAAGTAAATCCAACATTTCATTTTTAGAGTGCAGACTGCAGCTGGACCCTCCTCCCGCTGTCAGCGTCTCCTGTTATTCCCGTAACGTGAAGAAAATTGCATATCTTTTTCTACGTCTCCACACAGCAGTAACATCACCAGAACTTATTGTTGTAACAGAATAAGTACAACTTTCCCGATAGTAGCAACACGTTCCTGATAACTTCTCTCTGTTGTTCTGGGATGTGTAGTCCCTGAGAGTTTGCAACTCCTACTTCCTGTTTACTACAGGCATGCGTCTGATGTAATCACACTTTGCGTAACCTGGGTGATTCACATCAAGCCCAGTTGATGGAAACACATCTGAGTCGCATTTATTATTTATTTCTTTTTTGCAAAATTTTAAAAATTCGCTCAAAATTCGAATTAAAATTGGATGGAAACACAGCATATGTAGCACAAGAGACTAAATTCAACCTTTCTGCACTCCTAGAGACTCTAAGTACACAACAAAATGTATTTAACGACTGAAAAAGTGGATTTTGCGTTTGTCCCTTTTAAGTTATTCTTGAAATTCAATGACAGCATTCTAGATAAACATTTACTATAGAGAAAAATTACTCTGAGTCAGTGTAGTCAGTCAGTGTCAACGAAAAAGTTGTTAAAAAAGGATAGTAGTTAAAGTACAGAAGAGGATTAGGGCCACTTAAAAAATAAAAAAAGAATTATGACGTTTTTCTCAGAATTCTGAGATTAAAGTCAGAATTCTGAGAAAAAAGTCTGAATTCTTTTTTTATTTTTTAAGTGGCCCTAATCCTCTTCTGTATTAAACAGATTAGGGTTGTGAATATAATGTTCTTGCTCTGTGTGCCAAATCAAAACCAAATCAAAAGAAGAGAATAGGTTCGTAGCCTTTTAGTAAACTAGACTCTCAAGCTATGACTTATCATCTACATGAGTATTGAAATCAAGTACTACTGTGAATGATATAGATAACATTTTAAACAATCATTTGATACGATTTGGGAAAATCTAGAATATGCTGTTAACACATATCAGGACTACAAACATATTGTACAAAGTGGACACATTTACCAAATTATGTCTGATTAACACACTGCTCACATAGCAGACAGTGGATCAGATCTGGTGTCAAGCTGGATGACTGCTGGCATGGTTTGTCAACTGCATATGGATTAGGTTGGGTATTATTAGCACTATTTTAATGATGGCATGCCACAACTGGTCCCAGAGAGATTTTTAACCAGTTAGTGGTACAGTCTATTTCTGATTTTTGTTAAGTCTGAATATTGTTTCCAAAGGAGATCAGTAACTGGATTCTATTTAAAACAGTATAATTCAGTTTTATCAGTAAGATAAAATAATGATTCATGTTAAATTGTTCAGGTTGTTGGATAACGAATCAGCTGTTAAAGAAACAGAAAATTTGGTTTTTAATTCATTCAAATTGTGCTCGTGTTTTGTTACAAGTGAAATAATCAGCAAAGGAATACAGTCAAAATGAGAAGCTGAGTTTTTTCCTCATGTTTTATGTGCAAACATTGAAAATATAACTTCAAAAGTTCTAAGAAAAAACAAAAATGGAAAATATGTATACCTCCTTAAGTTATAAAGAGCATTATTTGATGAAAACGCCTACATTTTTTTGAGGGGGTGGGGGGTGGTGGGGGGGAGAGAGAGACTTGCAGAGCCAAGGAGTCAGTTTTACCTCTGATAATTGGTGGGAGTTTTTTGTTAAAAATGGTCTCACAGAAAGAGATTTTTTTTATTCATTCCTTTATTTTTTGTTTTATTTTTCTAAGAACATTCCAAATATTTGCACACCTGCTGTCCGAGCATTATACACAAATCAAGTAAGCGCTCAGGTATTTTGAGCAAAATATTTCCTTGTAGCACTAGTACGTTTTATGTTTTAAAGAAAAAAACAAACAAAAATTAACAAACAGACTATTTTAATATTTTAATTTGTAATAATAACTTTGTGAAAATAGGACCACATATTGTTAAAATGAGTGCTGAATGGGACCCAAAAGGTAGACTTAAAAGCAATTGGAGAAATTTGGATAAAACTAAAATCTTAACATAAAAAGCAGAAAATTAAGCAGAACTGACTTTACCAAAAACAAAAACACAAGAGAATAACAAAAGTAGAGTTTAATAACAAGAACCATGATGCAAACACAGTAGGTTCTGACAGAAAGTGAAGAAAAGTTCAGAGTATTCATACTAGGAGCAGTGATTACTGAGTGGGAACAGATACGTACAATGAGCAGATGCAGAGCAGGTGTAAAAGCTGAACTGAAGACGACCGAGGGGAAACGAGGAGTAATGACACAGAGAGGGAAGGAACAAAAATATGCTGAACGCAGAACATATACACACCAAAACAATCACAAAGATGTTCATTGCGGTTGACTTCAGGTCTACAGGCAGACAGGCATTCCATCCTTTCCACTGTTTAAATCTGGAGGTAATCTGTAATAAACCCCACTTTGTAGGGCGAACATCATCATCTTGGAGGATAGCTTGGTCTCGGTCCATGGAGATTTAGGATTGCCATTGGTTGCACCAACCAGGCACCTGATTGGCAGCACCTGGGGTACCAGAAGCTCAAAACAAAAAGCAATAACAGAATAAGCTGCTTGGTGTTGGCAGAGAAGATTTGGCAAGTTTCTCATGAGTGCAACCCACATACTAAATGCTCCTTCTTTGCCAAAAAAATAAATTTTCTTTACAAATGTGGCAGCATTTGAAGAGAAACAGAATTCCCAACAATATAAATAATTGTTATAATCAAGAAATAATGGACCATACACAAATTTCCTTAGGTTTTGTTTCTTTAAATAAATCTGTAGAAGCTTGGATGTGCGCTCTTCTTATTTTGTGGGGATTTGAGGGAAAACCATAAACCCTACAGTAGTGAGACACACTGGGAAAGTTGTGGGCGTAAGCAGTTTGTTTGCAAAAGATGTAAAAATGACGTTATTTCACTTTCAGTTCAAAGGTTCATGTGAAAATCTGTAAAAATGATAAAACCTAAACTGCCATTGTGTAAAAACCATAAAAATATATGACAATGCCAGTTCAGTCATGTAAAGTCCACTTTCATGGGACCCCTATAAACTTGATGTAGTGTGAAGTATGTCTGAGCGGCAGAGCTTCATTGAGGACTGTGTTTTTTTGTGTGTTGCACCAAAATCCCATTTTTTGTTCATTTACATAATAGAAGAAAAGTCAATAATTTTCTTGCATTTTCTTTTTGCAGATTTTGTCTACACTGTGTGACGTACCACTGCAAAAAGTCACAGTACATTGTTTATGGTTGAGCCACATATTTTTGTGAAATTTTTTAAAATGTTTTATTACAAAGCGAGATACAGGACCAAAAACTGAATATAATAGTAATATAGATCATTTCATTGTTGTGCTTCATCAGCCTTAATAATTAGTGATTTTTGTAGCTCTGACTTTATCATGAAATGATAAACCCCCTGTAGTGACGTAAGGCTGCAGCATGCTTTATCCGAAGCCGACCAGTCGATGCGCGGTCACGTGGTTGTTCGGCTTTCGTTTTTGCACACACCTTTCATAGCTCCTGAGACACACCGTGCTGAGCTCCTGGGAAACCCCTCCCGCTGCAGCATACGTCACTGCATGGGGTTTTTTTCCGGCTGGAGTCTAGATGCGGAAAAAAAGGTCAGAGACTCGTCACCCGACATTATTTATCCACAAACTGGTCATGGATTAAGCTCCAAAGTTTTTATTAGTCCGATTTCACGGTGCAAAACGTCTGTTTTATCTCCATTCAAGTTTTGGGCCGTTTGACTATCTTTATAAACCACTGCTTGCTGCTACAACAGTCGGCTTTTGGAGACGAGTTTTTTTTTTTTTTTAGAAGCGAGTGGTTGAAGCTAAACGCAGTGTCTGAGAGCTTCCAGCACAAACACACACTCCCACAAACTTCTGACCAATCACACAATAAGGTTCGGATGTGTTCTTACGTGGAGGGGGGTGAAAAGTTTGACCCGCGGGTTGCGACAAGAAGGTTCCGAAATGTCGACAAGCCAAACAGAGTGACGCAATTTTCGTCATGAAACTGTGACAGTTCGGCCCGATTTTGGCAGTTCGAATGAAGCATGCTGCAGCCTGTATACCTCTTCGGGTTGGGTTTCCCAGGAGCTTGGTATGGGGTGTCTCAGAAATTATGAAAAGTGTGTGCGAACACAAACGCAGAAAAACCACGTGACTGCGCATCAACTGTTGGGCTTTGGAGGAAGTATGCAGAAGCCTTAAGAGTGATCTAGTCACGTGACATTTTTCCTCAGACATCTGAATTCTTACAAGATTTAAAGAAGTTTAGCGTGATTTCACATCTTTCATCTGAATGTTCGCGAATGAAATATCTGTCTGTGTGTGGTGTGTTGTCTCTTGCCATGTGGCTGTACAACACACACTGTAGGACCTAAATTTCAAACTGGTAAGACTCACACAGAAAAATATAGCATTTAAACAGTTTTATTGATAAGTTCTTTGGCGCTCGAGCCCCGTCAGAAGGGTGCATGCGTACTGCTGTGAGCCAACAATGAGCTTAGGTTTTAAGAATTAAGGTCTCCCATATGGGGCTCGGACACTGGAGGTGGTGTGGAGGCCAGAGGGAAGAGGTAGCTGGAAGAGCCTGAGCTGAAGGTTGGGTGGATGTGGATTGAACGCGTCTGGAGAGCAGACTGATCCTTGGGTGCTGGCCCTTTAGATCTAGAACCCTGAGATATGATTGGTACGGTGAGGCAGGGATCTGACGCTGATTGACTGCAGCTGGAGGCATGACACAGTGATTGGATGGAGCAGGTGAGGTGGATAGTCTTCCAGTGAATTTGCGCATAAGCTTCATATCCATGATTTGTTTTCCTCACGTGTGGGGTCTCCCAGTCTTTGAAAATTTTCCAATTGTTTATAAATCTTGTTGTGTGACACAGGCCTGAGTAGCACGCTTATGTTGGTGCACATTGGACTGCTTCTATTAGTCAATGAACTCTTTAATAATAATAATTTATTTTATTGGTGTGTTTTTTTTTATCTTTTTAGGTTAACTTCAAACAGAATACGTAGGATAAAATGTATGCATGCACATGCCCATGAAATAATAATAATATAATAATAATGAAATATTATTTTGATGTTTGCTTCAGTTCAGCTGCTGTGTGCCAAACAGTATCCCAGATTTAAAACATGTTACCATCTTTAGCCCTCACACACACACAAATTCATATTTTAAGCTGTTTGAAAGTCACCCATGTTTGTGACATTTTGTGACATTTAATATTCATGAAGGTACCAGTACGGATTCAGTTAGTGTCAGAGTCACTTTGACTAAAACTTTTTAGCTTTGTAGAAATTCTCTGTACTGAAGGTGATGATGTGGGGGAGAGTAAAACATTTACCTTTGTGTTTTTTACATTGTGTCCACTCATTACTGAAAGCTGTGTATTGTTAGTAATGTAAAGCAACGTTTTACTAATTGTTGAAAATATTGTGCATTACAAAAAAAATTACTTTTGGTATTCTTTCAAACCCTAGAATATAAACAGTGTCAATGTCAGTGTTAATGTTTATTTAAAATTCTAAAATAGTAAAGTACTCAAGATATTGAATTTAGATGGGCAAAAACTAATAATTCAATTAAATCTTTCAAAATAAATAAAACCTGAAAAGTGGTGGATGGAAGGTGACCCTTCCCAAATCTCTGGAAGACTCAAACAGATTTCCCTCAAGAATTTCTGTATTTTTTTTATACTTCTAATCTATCATTTTATAAATTTTAATTTAAATTTGACAGGGAGCCAGTTGAGATATGATCTCTCCAGAACTCTGGAAGCTGCATTTTGGATCAAATGAACATTTTTAGAGAGTTTCGTTAGAAATCTAGATGATAAAGAATTACAGTAATCCAGCCTAGAATTGATTAATTCATGGAGCAGTTTTTCTGCATAATTTTGGGACAAGATGTTTTTAAACTTAATAATATGCTGCATGTAGAAGAAGGTGGTCATGATAACATTTTTAATGTAGGGGGTTAAACGACCTGCCCTGCTCAAAAATCACACCAAGCTTCCTTTAATTGGTCCTGCAGGTCAAGTTAATGACATCCAGTTTCAGTGAAAGGCTGCAAAAAATGTCATTATCTCTAATTTCTAAAGCTATTTATGGCTCTAGGATAATTTTTATGGCCCTACCCTGATCTGTCATTCTCCACGTTTGTGTTCCTTGGTCTTTATGCTATCTTGATCACTATCAAAACAGGTGCAGAATACAGTATATACTGAGATCATTTGACACAACTGGTTGGTCATTTTTAACTACATTTTTTTCTAATTATGTGTCCTCTGGCAGTATTTGAACTTTAAAGCAAAGGGGTGAATACATATGCATGCACTACTTTGATTTAGTTTTTAAAACGGTTTTCAGCAAATAATCAGGGTTATTGTGTTGTTGTTCCATTAGTTCTAATAAAAAACAGTTCATTTAAATTCCAAATTAAGGCAACCAAAAAGAAACAAACCCAAAAGGGTGGAGGCTGAATACTTTGTCAACCCCACTTGCATTAAAACTGTAGTTTCCTTCAGTAAAGTCTTCCTACAATATTGTAAATCATTTAGAATTTTTTCATGTTTCTTTCAGTGAAGCCATTATTAAATGGAGTGACTGCTGAGACATGACGTTTCAGGCAGTTTCCCTTCATGTGGATAATCTGACGGAGCACTTGTGGATATTTTTGGGTTTTTGAGATTAAAAATTAATGGTTTGAAACGAACTATTGTTCTGTGATCTAACCGTCAGTCAGTGGCTTTAAAGTTGTAATTTGCACCACAGACATATTGTTAGCATCTGCAGCTGAGAACATGGTGGCCTGCCTCTTGTAAATGTTTAAAAACTTCTGCCACTGATGTTGTATTTTAGCGACACAAGAAAGGAAGGACGGCAGTGACAGCACAAAATGAGACGGGATTCATTAAAATGCAGCTGCATGAACATGGTTTTTACACTAATTGGTTGTGTCACCGTGAAGCCCAGAGCTTCCTTTTTAAGATGTCTTTTACGTCACTTACACACAGCAGGGAGAACACAATTTGGAAGATGCTGTTTTACACCTAAATGTGGCCTCTGGCTGTCATGGCAACTCAGCAGACCAAGGCAAATGCAATGTTTGTACCTACGTCTCTTCCCATTTTACTTCGCATGTCACTGCTGCAGTCCTGCGTCTCTTGCTTAAGAAAAACAACTAAAAGTGGTTTCAAATGCAGAAAGAAAAAAAAAGGTGTTTTGTGGGATCAAACAGACAAACGTTTTTCAATGGAGTGGCAACAATTTGTCTTTAGCTTTAAGAAGAAATCAAGAGCTGTATAATGAACCAAAATGCCAGGGTTCTGAACGTAGATTCTGCCTGTTTGTGCAATGTGGAGGTGCAGGGGTCAGCAGCTGAAAGCATGAGCGAGTGCTCCGCTCTGCCTTGGCATTTTATCACTATACTAGGATTACAGAGCACTTCAGACTTGCTTTGATGGTGCGATAATCCTTGAGATTATCTTGTTCGTGTTCAAAAATTCATACAAAGGCATGAAAAAATCAGGCTGAAAATGTTACATTCTGTAGTACATGGATGTATGCTGCCTTAAAACGGTAATCATACCTCTTACACCTTCACATTCTATCAGATTACAACCATAAACTTCAAAAAATTTTACTGCCATTTTTTTCTTTTGTTTTTGTGATAGAGACCAACACAAAGTAGAGTTGAATTGTGAAGTGGAAGGATAACAAAACAAGTTTTTCATAATGATTTTTACAAACAGAAACCTACAAAGTGTGCATTAGTATTCAAACCATTTTACTCTGATACCCCGAGCTTAAATCAAGTGCACCCCATTCTGAAGTCACCTAATTAGTTATTAAAGACCAGCTGTGTGTAATTAAATCTTAATATAAATCCAGCTGTTCTGTGAAGGACTCAGAAGTTTCACCAAACAGCATCATGAAGACTAAGGAACACACCAGATAAGTCAGGGAGAAAGTTGTTGAGATGTTTAAGAGTTAGGACATAAAACAAAATGCAAAGTTTTAAACTTTTCACAGAGAAGATACAGAGTTTTATGGTTCATGGTGAGTGGGGATGGATAGAGAACCATATGATCAGGGGCCTCGAAAGTGTTCTCCTTTCGTCAAAAAAACACTGAGTTTTATTCAAACCTTCAAATTCCACAGATGAAGGACACCAGGTTAGAAACACTCAGTGTTCTGAGCTTCTCAGGATCCATAAAGGGGTCTCCAAGAATTATTTTCCTCTGACTGCTCAAAACCAGACAGTGATCTAAGTAGTGCAAAGAGGTCTCTAATTCAATGCCAAAGGCATCACACAGACTATTGTCATGGAGTCCCATCACCATTTTGCGGTTGGTTGAGCAGGTTGTGCCCAGTTAGGACTCCAACCAGTGTACTTAAAGTTTTCCTTTTCAGAGCAATGACAGCTTTCCCAAACCTAAGATTTGGCATATTTATCTGTTCCCATGCCTGTCTACAGTCCATCAGCTTCCTCCAGCAGATTGAGTGTTGATGTCTGATCAAGGCCTGTAGGCCAGTCCTACAGACTGTTGTTGAAATACCTACAACAGGTTCTTGTCCTTTTAAGTGGGTCTGACTGCCAGCTGTTGCAAGTCAACTCTCTCATTACCATTAATGCCAGTATGTCCTGGTATTAACGTAGAGCTGTGTTAGATCTATTATTAGGAAAAAGAACGCATATGGCACAACTGAAAACCTAAACAGACATGTGTGTCCACATAAACTGACAGGCCAGGAAAGAAGAGCAATCTGAGATGCTGCTAAAAGGTCAACAGTAACTTTGAAGGAGATGCAGAAAACCACATCTCAGGTGGAATTATCATTCCACAAGAAGGTAATTCTTGACAAGTCTTGCACCCCACAAATCTGGCATTTCTGGAAGTGTGGAAGAAGAAAACCACTGTTGAAAAAAGCCAAAAGAAATCTTGTTTTGAGTGACAAACATGAGGAAGAAGTTTTTCTGCTCAGATCAGAACAAAACTGAACATTCTTGTGGTGAAAAATGAACATCACCTTCAGTACACCATCCCTGCTGTGAAACACGGTGGAGGAAGCATCATGTTGTGAAGATGTTTTTCTTTGCCAGGGGCAGGAAGCTGATCAGTAATGAGTTGATATAAAAAACAAGGTAAATCTGGAAGAAAATATGAGAGCCCACAAAAGACTTGAGACTGGGGAGAAATTAAATTTAATGGAAACTGGTTTCCATTAAAGCAGAGGTCGTCGACCATGTTACTTGTGAACCACTGCACTTCGTGTTTTTACCATTTCCTTGCTTTAACAGACCTGAATGAAATAATTAAATCACCTACTAACAATGTCGTCAAGTTTATCAGAAGCCCTTCAATCGCTCTTTCATGTCAGTCAGGTGTGTTGAAGCAGGGAAACATCTAAAACATGCTGGATAGTGGGTTACAAGGAACAGGGTTGATGACATCTGCATTAAAGAATAATTCATGTGTTTAAATGAACTAGTCAAAGTTTAGACTTAAAATTGATTGAGAATGTTTAGGCACTGTGTATTTCAATAAGACTTTTTCATAGAGGCAGCTCCAAATTTTTATTTGGTTTAGGGGTCATTCACAATTCTCAACATTTTCATGAGTGTACAAAACATACACTTTTTGGAGACCCCCCCCTCCCCCT
>JARVJO010000227.1:18651711-18670500 GCA_031762555.1 Cynodonichthys magdalenae | reverse complement strand
GATCAAACACCTGTTGTGAATTTTGCTGTTAAGCTCCTCGTTAGAGAACAGCAACTTGTGCAAAAAGTACTGAAACAATTAACAGTTGGACATGTGCATTCAAAAACTTAGAGAAGGTCACATTAAGTTCACCTGTAAAGGTTTGAATGCATTTTAGGCTCGTCCTGAGACTTCACCCAAAGGCTGAATATCCCTAACTTTTTGTGAGTAGTATAATTGATGGATGGATGGATGGATGGATATTATGAAAGATTTTTGCAAACATGTAAAGTAACCCCAACCTCACAGTGCTGCTTATTCAGTCAGAAGACCCCTCTGGCTTCGGAATCCGAGTAAACATCCCCATCTTTGAGCATGACAAAAGTTTTTTTCTTTTTTCAAAACCAAGTCACCCCATGGAAATGACATCATGGCAACAAAGGAAGTGACCTCACCTGATCATGTGACTTGGTTCTCATACAGAAAGTTCTGCAAAGCTTTAATGTAAAAACAATGTGTCTGATTGTGTTGTTTTAATGGAAGGATTGGCTAAACTGCACAACAAAATTGTTTCTAAAAATCTAAATGATTGGCATTGATCCAAAACAACGTTTCAGTATAAATATCAAAAATGAATGCATATGTGCAGTGCATTTACAAATCAATAAAAGTCAATATAACATCTTCAGTTTACATATCACTTTTCTCCATAACAAGTAAAACAACAATGAATATATTTTTTTCGACATCTCTCCTGGTTGATCCCATTACCTTTGAACTCAGATCATGTTTTTAAAACATGACAACTGAGATAAATCTGTTGTGTTTTAGATATGCTCTTAAGATAAATGTTTTTGCTAGCTGGAGGCACAGCATGAATCTTTTTTTTTTTGTTAGAATTCTTTGGACAGAACATTTTTTATGAACAAAGAAAAATAATGCTGAAGGAATGACTGAGAGAATTTATTCAAATTACGAAGATTTTGAAGTTCTACTTTATTAACAAAAACTGCATTTAGGTAAAAAATAATTATCCCAAAGAAATAAGAAAACTTCATATGTAATAATTTAGCTCACGTCTCTTATGGTTTCTATAACATAATCAATTTTAGAACCACAGAGCTACAAACTGCATTTCACGATAAAAACTCCTTCGTCACGCCTTCATAATGCACAGTTGTTACGTTGGCAGAACACTGCTCAGTTCTTCTCATTAAAGATTTTGCTGAAGTGCAATAGACTCCCAGTTTTGCCTCAGGGAATGGATTCTGTATTTATAGTTTACATCCTGTGGGGATTTTATCCAAGGTCAGTTGTAGATTACCTATTTGGCTCATTGAGCCATGCGCTCTGTTAGATCCCCTTTTTAATGTGCATTGGTGATTGATTAGGCCTGCGTGTCTCTATGCCAATGCTGGCCTTGACTGATGCGCACAGAGCGCAATATGTATGTATGGATAGCTCTTGTGCAGAATGTGCGATCAATGCATGGACTCTCCTAGCAATAATTACCTCATCCAGAAGAGGGGGAAGCCTAGGGGCTGAGTGTGTGTGTGTGTGTATCAGTCTTTGCTTCCCAGCTGGCTTTTTGAGTCATGGGTTGTTGCGATGTCAGAGAGCGTGAAACTCCTCTTCAAAAGTCCTCAATCAATGCTGTTGGTGCAGAGAATATGTGAGGAGAGGAAAGTGAGAGGCATCAGTAAAAGACAAAAAAACTGAGAGTGGTAAAGAGAAGGCAGTTCTGTTTTCACAAAGGATAAATATTAGTTGAAAGTGTTTTTGAACAGCTAATTAAACTCTGACAAAATAAAGGACTAGAATTCCTTGAATGAATGAATTTTGAGTTAAGATGGATAAAAACTGTTTTTGTCCATAAAAATGGAAATTTGATTTACATATTCAGTTACAAAATCATGAGCATTCATCATAATAATTTAAAAGGAAAGAAAAAAAATCTTGTGAAACTTTAAAATGGGTCAGTTTGACCCGCAACATAACGGGGTTTAGTGATTGATTTTAAATTTGTTATTTATTTACAGTTCTAGGGCAGTACAGACTGATGCCCTTCATTTGTCAGTCGATTTATCATCTTATTATATACTCCCCCTGTCGGTAATAATCGGTACTATCAGCTCCTCCAAGTACAGTCTCATTGGGACATTAGACCATATTGAGGAGAAAAAATAAAAAACAAGACTTTTTAACCGTGAAGGTAGGACCTTTTTTTAACCAAATCTATGGCAATGGTAGGATAATTACTGGGCTAGCTCTATGCTAACACAGAGCTGCCATCATAAAATTGTGAGTTTGAGTCCTAGGCCTACTTAAGGCATTGGAGTTAAGATGCACAGTTGGTTGTTTTTCTTTTTATTTTAATATTTTGAATTACTGTACTTCACAGGACATCTTTCCCCCATTTAAGGTTAATCTAGAACATTATTGCAGGATTAGTACTTATGATTAAATTAGGAATCCAATCCAGAAAGCTGTACCTGTCTAATTAATATTACCCATAATTAAAATAAAAAAAAACAACTTTTGTGTGGGTGCAGGAGTTTCTTTGATTTAATATTAGACCAGACTCTTTTTTTTAAAATGATAAACGACTTGTGGGGAAAGAGAAAAAGGACGACAACTTTGTGCACAAAGGACTCCTTAAATTAGTTACGTCTATCTTTTTCACAGGAAATGTGCCACAAATTGTAACTTTCGGATAGACATTGATTTAGGAAATGAATTTCCGCTCCACTAATATTTATTCTCAGGAGTTGCTACTGATTAAATTTCTGACATTTCCTTCAAGATACCCATAGATAAGATATTTATTCATCTCATTTTGACAACATACAATTAACACTATTTTTTTTACCAATGCACTATAGCTGCCTCTGTTTTCACTACACTACTTGTTACTTAATTCATGGTTTAGTGTGACAGGTCACATGCAAGTAAATTTACTTAATTTGGATTTAGCTTTGTGTCAAATTAAAGCTTTTACCTTGTAATATTGTGTAATTTTACGTAAATATATAATTTTTGCTGCCTCTTGGCCAGGACTCCCTTGAAAAAGAGGTTTTTAATCTCAATGGGACTTTTTTTGGTTAAATAAAGGAAATAAATAAAAAAAATAGAATACAGTCACTAACTGTCTCTGTGACTGAGTTTATTTGATACTGCCATCCCATTGCCAAATTCTGACTGGTTACCTGTTGTAACATGATATCTTAATGTACCGAGGGGCTTTTACTCCCCCCAACTATGAGTGCCAGTAATGGTTTCGCTTTGAGCTTTCTTTTGGTGCCAAACATAAAGACGGCTCTATTTCTTTCTAAATTAGACATTGCTTAAAAGTAAAAGAAGCATTGTACAGTATTGCTTGTTTCTCAGTCAGCCTGTGACTTTTTTTTGATAGAGCCATAGCCCTTGCAAAATATACAAGGATGAGCACATGTTAGCATGAGAGGACAGAAATACAGGTGCAGTGACAAATGATGACGTTTCAAGTTTCTAATCAGAAGTGAAACCAGCTGAGCTCTCAGAAGGGTCAGAGAAGGAGCCACTCACTCATGTCCCTGTGGCAGGTAGGAGGGTAGAGGCCAGTGTCGGGACCTACTTGTCTCCAGACAGTTTAAAATTGACACGATTGTTGCATGAAGTCTGTCTGTCTCGGTCCTCCTTTATCCAAGTGTGTGTGTAGGTGTGTGTGTGCACATGAGATAAGAGCTGTCATGCAGCTGTCTTGTCTGCTCTGATCCCTACTAACCCTCTGAATTAGAAAAAAAAAAGATGCCACTGTAACAACAGCACATGTACAATCCAGAGAGCAGCTACATCTGTCACTCTTTATAGTTGCATAAGCTTTGAGTTGAATTTGTGTATGTGTGAGTACAGGTTTTTGCCACCTGGTGGGAACATTTTTATTTTTTACTATTATTCTGGTACACTCAGCCTGGTGAGGGCCCCCTGTTCCTTATGGGGACAAAAGCCCAGTCCCCATAAGGGGATATACCATTGGTGCACAGCAAAAATGCCAGTGTTAATTTCAACAACAATAAAAGTGTCTATATGTGTCCACATTGGCTGGTGTTAAAATAACATTTGTGAATGTGTTTTTTAACACCCCTTTTTTTGTTAATTTAAAACCAACCAGCTTTTAATAATCAACTATTCTGGGTGTCACATTAACATTTCAACAGTGTTAAAAGTAACTATTATTATTATTATTATTATTAACAAAGGAAATTGTGGTATTTGTATGGTTAACAACAAACATCACAAGGTGTCAATACACCAGCATACTGAGAATGTTACCTCAGCACTCAGTTTTAAATCAAACTCTTTGTAATGTTGCATTAACACTGCTCAATAATTAGCAACAATGTATAATGGAGTCATTGTTCAGACACCAGGACATACCTCTCAGTCATGGTGTCGATTTATGGCCAATAACACAAACTTAAACATGAACAACTAATCGACCTGAACAAGAAAACTAACCAGAACAACTAATGTTTACTCTCATGAACTTATTTAATGCTCATACACATGCAAACATCATTTCTACAAGATTACACAGCATTCCTTGCTGAGAAAATACTGATCTGTCTGACATATCTTCTTGTCTCTCTTTCAATCTTTTCTTTCACTTTTCTCCTTTTCCTTCTCTTTGGGAGGGGAAAAAAAGCCACTGATGATTGAGAAACTAATATGTTTTCTACTGAAGTGGCAAAAAAATAAATACAAAATGACATGAGGTGGAAGAGGGCGGGCTTTTCAGAATATGTCTTTCAACAATGCATGGTGTTATATGACAACACTGTTAAGTGTTACATGAGACATAATTATAATAATATTTATCACTGTCCAGTGTTGATACAACACTGAGGAAATCAGCACTGTGAAATAACACCAACACTGTGTGTCAGTTTACTAAAAGTGTTAAAATAACACTTTGTTGGGGTGTTAAAAAAGTTTAACACTGAAATTTTAACACACTGGTTTTTGCTGTGTGGGTCAGGGGTTAGGTTTAGGACTAATGTGTGAATTGAATTTAGATTAAGTTTTGGGTCAGCCTGTGAGGTTAGGTTTATGGTAAGCGTCAGAGTTAGGCTATAGAAATTATGGTAAAGGAATGGAATTCAATGTAAAGTCCCCATGAGAATAGAAGAACAAATGTGTGTGTGTGTGTTTAAGCCATTCATTTGCTATGAAAGTGTTTATCACCAATAACATTTTTTGCCTCTGTTTTCTCTCTCAGTCTATCATTAAAACATTTAAGGAACAACCTGAAAAAATTAAATTAAACTCTCACAAAGTCATCATTACATACGTCTTGAACTGAATAACTTTTGGAGTCACCCCCCTTCAGGATGGCTGCCAAAGCTAAGCCAACTCAGCTAATGCAAAATGTCTATACCTTTGTCAATTTTACAAGAAATTGACCTATTTGGTTTGGTAGCAGCTGAGACTGATCCCCACACAAGCCTCATGTGCTACATGTGCAAAACTTTTACTCAAAACTTAATTATTAATTGCTAGATTCACCTTTGTTTTCTGTTAGCAAAATATCTCATAAACCAGTGGAAATACTTCTATGAAGCTCAATGGACTACCTGTACAACTTATTTACACAACATGGCAACACAACCTTTGTATATTGAACAATTGGTGACCTAAATTTTAGTGTGGTAGATGCTGTCAACCCACATTCTAAGCACAGCAACAGATTATACAATGGATTTGTAAAAAAAATGTTGTATTTTGTATGCTAAGTTTTAGGAAAAGATGACCATATTTGGAGAACTGACTGCGTTATATCAATTTTTAAACATGACTGAATTAACAAATATATTCTCGTGATCTGTTTGTGCTTGAAGAACATGTTGTAAATAGCTCTCAGCTACTACAACACCAAGTTTTAGCTCAATATCTGTAAAACTGTTTGAGTTATAGACATTTTTGTGTTGGGTAAAGTTGAGTAGCTGTGGCAGGCATCTTGAATTGTAATTGGATATCCAGTGGTTGTTTCCTGAAAGTTTCATCTAAATCAGTCCATTTAATTTGCCAACAGACAGTGTTGACTTAAAAATGTTGTGACAAAATATTTAGAGAATGTTTTCATGCAATCTGTCGATGCTAATAACTTATATTGAAGATATTGAAGATAAGTCTCAGCTATAACAACAAATTAGAGGTAAAACCCTATAAAGTTACTTGATTTATAGCAATATTTGCTGTAGGCTCAGTTGGTTGTGGCAGCCATTTTAAATGGGGTTCAATCCAGACTTTATTCAGTTCAAGAGATACATCCAATGATTACTTTCTGAGAGTTTCATTTAAAATTTGTCTTGTTATTCATAAGATATTTTACCATGGACAGACATATGGGCTAAAAGATCATTCAACTTTTAGAAGGCAATAACTAAAATTTTGTCTAAATTTTTCTATCCTAAGATATTTCAAAAAAGAGCTCTTCATCACTGAACATTGTGCAGAGTTGTAAAGACAAACATGAATTGTTTGTCAGTGATCTCTTTATGCAGAGCTTTCATTGTGCAGACCACACGTCTCTAGACAGCAGTTTCTCTGTTCACGTTTTAAAATAGGGGACTTTTGTGTCTAGTGCTTATTCAGCGTATATAAGAAGCACAGTCAGCTCTTGCTTATCAAATCACTTGTCAAATTTACAAAGGAGGGTTGGGAGAGCGCTTTAGGACAAACTCTATGCAGGAAACCTCTTCTTTTTAAAGTCATTACAAAGAAAAAAGTTAAGGAGTTTAGGCTTATGAACACGAGCTTTTGATGCAGTTAGAAACCTTTTAAGTTATTAATTCGTTACATTTTTTAAAAGTTTTTTACTTTTAATATAGGCATTTTTTTTGCCTTTCATCTAAAAACAGAATGGGTAGCTATAAAATCAAACTGCACTGAAAAAGCTTTGAATAAAATTGCTTGCTACAACAGGTTTTTTTTTACAATGGCTAAGTGTAAAGATCTACAATCTGCAGGTCTAAGCCCACATGTAGCTCTTTAGCTTCTGTTTAGTGATTCATTGTAGTTCTCGGCAAAAATAAATCAGAAACCAATTTAATTGATTCTCATAACAATACTGGAAAAGGCATGCAGGATAGCGACACTCAAAGGACCCGAGTTTGACAGCCCTGGTCTATGGTATGCAGGTCGTCATCTGAGTAGATAAACAAATATGGAGGGGAAAAAAACAAGTATTAGACCTCAAAGAAGACATTTAGGTAGAATTTGCTCCTGAACATGCAAAGTAAAAAAGTGTGCCTGGAATTTCTAGACCAAAAAGTTTAATGTTTGATCTATTTTCATTTAGTTCTTTTATTCTGTTGATAAATAATTACTTTGTATTAGGTATAGAAATAAACTGGCATGGAGAAAATTATTTCCTTAACCTGCTGTCTGCTCAGTACTATAAATCCTGGCCTGGCCCAGGAGCATGGAGACCTGACCATCTGCAAATCTGACCACCGGCCAGGAACTGAGAGTATTGACTAGTTGGGAAGCGGCAGTCCATCATTCCTCTACCCTTAGCTTAACCATGGTTGGAGCGACCAGCTGCAGTGTTTACTCTAACCAGACATTTAGACTCCGGTTGGTGGTTATAGCTGTTGCCACAAACCAAGGCGCACTGTGCATCAGTCAAGGAACAGTAAATCGTCTCTTTTATTTTTATTGCTGTCTGTATGGGGAAAAGCCATCAAAATCTTTTCCCTATACAAACATCACTGCAAAATTCCTTTTTTTAAATGTTTTTTTATTATTTTCACAAGGCTGTGAGGACTTTTTTGGTTGGTTTTGTTCTTTTGACTGTGTGTTTAAAAGTTTTCAGTAAGCCTTCTATATGTCAAAGCAGCACATCACTGCTGATGTGTCCCGTCCTTCATATTGGTTAGCCTTCATCAGATGGTGAGGGGGAGCTGAACTGGAGTCTTGGGGAAAATACGTCTAAGTACAGAAAAGATATCTTCATATTCTGTTTGGGTCATACTTTTTAGTCTTTTCAGTTTTTTTTTTCTGTTTCCTATGACGCTTTCTGAACTTTTACGTTACAATATTTATG
The DNA here is from genome assembly GCA_031762555.1 of Cynodonichthys magdalenae. Lineage (NCBI taxonomy): Eukaryota > Metazoa > Chordata > Actinopteri > Cyprinodontiformes > Rivulidae > Cynodonichthys > Cynodonichthys magdalenae. The sequence continues at coordinate 18,662,435 of JARVJO010000227.1, read as the reverse complement.
GTACCAACTGTTTTCATTCTCCTCTGGCTATGGAGTCAGACTCTTGCTCCAACATGTAAGACTGGACGGACAAGTCTTCTGTTGTTAACGTCTTCTGATTAATTGTTAATTAAAATGTTTCTGCGTGGCTATATAGTCATAAACCCCTCTAGCAAAGTAGAATGATGGGTCTGGAAGCTGGAGGGGGGAGGAGGGTGAAGCACCTCGTTTGACTTTAAAGAAACAGCGTCAAAACGAGTAGATCTGGGACATACTTCAGAAAAGGGGTGAAAGAGGTACAACAATAAGGAGAAATTCAGACCAAATCATTGCAGTTCTACTTTATTTAGACTCCAACTGAATGATTTAAACGTGAAAAAGACAGCTTTAAGAGCAGAATAAGTCCAATTTAAACTGCAACTTATAGACATGTTATAGTGTCACCACATGTTTTTAATAACAAATTTTCTGAAAAAAAACAGTGAAATTTTAAATTTTAATTTAATTATGTTTTCATTTTCAAGATTTGTCAGCCTTTTTGGAACCAAAACGTCTTTTTGCACAACACTAGCAAAGTGATCAATGTGTTTTTCCCCTTTATTTTTGTCATGATTCTGTGGTGGATTCTTTATTTACTAGATGCTTAAAATGGGACAAGGATGTTGCTAAAACCAGCCTTTTTCTATTGCAGTAAGGATTCTAAACATCAGTTTTCATATTATTTTCAGTCAACACCACAAACAGCCAATGCAGTGGAATCAAAAAGCAGTGTGTGGCCCCAGAGCTGCAGGTTGCAGACCCCTGATTTAACCAATTGCTTCAGAGGGGTGGTCATTTGAGGAGTCAGTGCTTTGAAATGACAGGAATTCACATGATATCTCTGTGTCTAAAGGAGATATGTGTTTATAGGGTTCTACAAAAACGTTTGAGGCTTGTATTGTACCAATAGGTGTTGGTGTTTTCCTACTTTAATATTTTATTTATTTGTTTATTTATTTTGTTGTAGAAGTAATCATATTTGTTAGAATTGTGGCTGCGGTGGTTGGAAGGGACAAGTAGTCTTTTTCCTATCAGTTAGTGCTTTTTGAGGCCTGGTGGCAACATGTTCTGTAACTCATTGCTTTATATGTGTGTTTGTGGATGAGTGTGTGTGTGTAATGACCTGAAAACTGTCATATGTTACTGTGTTTTTCTGTGTGCATGCTTCGTGCAATTTTATTGTACAGACTGCATGTTTCTGAACTTCTAAATGATATCTGTCTGCATCTCTGACTTCTTTTGATGTTTGTAGCTGGTTTGTTTTTTGCTAAAGATGGCTTGAGTTTAAGATCTTACAAGAAACTTCAATCATGTGAGATGTTGGTTTTAATGAAGAAGAAGCACCTGACCTCTCCCCCTGTTAAACTGGTAAATCACATCTTTTGAGAAAACCAAAACTCCTTCATTCAAGAAAAACAAAACAAAAACAAGTTCGAACTTCTGTTAGTAAGCTCAAATGGGGTATAAATTCTGGCAGAAACTTTTTTTTTACTTCATCGTTTTCATATATATATATATATATATGTATATATATATTTATATATATATATATATATAAATATATATATATATAAATTCTTTTCCTTTTTTTTTTTTGGTCAGGTTTGCTTCTGTTAAAACCGGTCCAACTATAAAATCAGCCAATCAGTCTTCACTGTCACCTTGACAAGCGTGCTCATGTTTTATTTTAAATCTGCTAACTGCCAGAGAAAGAAAAAAAAAACTAGAGTCCAATCTACAGAAAGTGGTGCACTGTATATGTTGCCAGGTTAAAAACCGGAGCAGGAATAAGGTATATGTTACGTACAAACTGTGTCAAAGTTTAATGCAGGTTGCTAGAAGACAGAAAATATATGAAATAGCGGTTTTATTTTCTACTTTTTCTTAACCGGGAAACATTTTGAGAATCCTAAAATACAAACATAATGTTTTAGTGTAATTACAATGATCATAATGTTGGTGCAAAAACTGACAAAAACCCAAAAGTTTCTGTCTGATTAGATGCGTTTAGGAACTGTCCTGCAAACTGACTAGTTGGGAATTTAAAAAAAGGGAAAATAGCCAAAATTTAATTGTGTCATTGATTGCAACAAGCAAGTGATGCAGACCCATTTTACACAACTAGATTTGGAAAATCACGGCCTATTTTTAGGGTGTCCCGTCCTGATACCAGTTTTTCTCAAACCGAGTATGAGTCCTCACCGATACCGAATACTTACCAAGTTAAAACTTTACACAGTGATTAGGAAACACATTTATTTTATTTAGAACCTGGTACTAAATCACATAAAAGTCCGATGTTTTCTAAACTTCAGTCTGAACACTCGTGTTTCATTTCATCTGAATTACATCAATGAGGTGGGGGTGAGCCAATTGATTTATATAGTAATGACACCAATTTCTAATCATACAGTTTAAATCTTGAAGCTACATGTCTTTAGCTATAGAACAGAAGTCCAGTTGCTTTATTTCTTTTCTTTTAATTTTCCATGTCTTGGATGACTGAGAAGCCACAGAAATATAGAATCGGAACGTCTGTCTCGGACCGTATCAATACAAAAAGTACTGGATCGATACTTTAGTTAGTTTTACTTTCAGCACGTTGCTCCCATTCCATAAATACACCCTGCACCTGAGCAGCCAACCAGAGGCAGGTGAAAATGTAAACAGGTAAACTAAACAAGCATGGCAGATAATTATTTAATCGGCTTTGATTGCCTAACTTAAGAATCAAGATGCTAACATGTAGCATCCACAGGTAGCGGCCTATTTACTTCTGTAAACAGCAAGCTGTCACACCATCTTCGCATGCTGGTTACATCAACGGCATAAAGTGTTCACACTGGAGTCTAAAAAACAAAACGCAAAAAACGAAAACACAAAAGTGGTATCTGTTCTGGGTATTGAGGCATTTTAAACAAGTATGAGTACTTTTACAAATGCTGGTGTTGGTATCGAGACACCATTACCTGTTTTCATATGCTCTGTTTTGAAAAACTGAGATCTTCAGAGTTTGTTATTTTGATGCCACCAGCATTTTTGGCTTCCTCCTCTGGATTGAAGCATGTATACAACTTGCATGTAGCGTAGCACTTGACAGCACCAATTTCTGTTTTAACTTTAAAGAAACTAAAATATTTCCAAACTCAGTGAGAAGATGCTGTTTTTATGCCTCGGACGTGTTTCTATTGACTGCAGACCATAAACTCTCCGGGTTCTGCACTATAGAGTGCAGTGTATAGACTATTGCAGTATGTGTTGCTTCTGTAACACTGAATATTTATTGATTTTGGACATTTTTAAATCGATTTAAAATTATCTGCGTCAGTATGCATCGGAAAATAGATTATAGCTCCATCCTTTCAATACATTCCTAATCACATTGCTTTACATTTCTAAAAGGAACAATAATTTATCATACTTAGAAACTAATACATTTGCACAACCTTACTGTATTGTCTAGGTCTGCGACTACATAGTATGAGGGAAACCATGTTTTATTAGTAGTTTAATGTATATTATCTAATCCTGTAAATGAACTTTAACCCAAAATCCTAAATGTGAACGCTTAAATTATTAATGTCTAAGGATAAGTTAAAAAGTGAAGAACAAAAAAGAAGGCCGACATAAAATACAATTAATTAAATTACGTGATGCAGACTATACCCTTGATATATAAAAAAGCCTTTAATGTTTTGTTCCCATCTTTTCTTGTTTTCATTTTTGTCATCAGGATAAATTTAGATACAATAAACCTGCAGATGACCTTTATGAGGTGGGGCTGTTCCCTGAAAAGGACCCCATTGAGCAGAAAACAGGTGGAGATGGTCACATGCTTCAATTCTATGCTCTGCTTCTAAAAAATACTGCTTCTTTTACAGATTGTTGTATTTTTATTTTATTTTTTTCAGCTACACAGGCCATTTTTAATTGTTAACATAATGCTTCTGAAATGTATAATTCATGCTGCTTTCTGCGCTGTTTTAAGGAGCTTTATGTCTTTTGATCCTGTGGGTCTATCTTCAGTTAATTTTTCATTTTTACCAGGAAACTATTTTTTACCTCTTCTTTTTTTTTGTGAACTCCCTCTTCTTTTGCCCTGTTACTAAAACGACTCTTTAACGTTGAATTCCAACTCTTTACGTGTGAAATGGTCTCTGTCAGAGGGAGAATTTTTCTTTAAAGAAGTGCAATAAGAATTTCAAAAAAAAAAAAAAAGACAGAGAAAAATTTCTTATCTTTTGAGAACATCTTTTGAAAGCTGTGTGTGTTCTTGACCATCTTGTTTTCCTCCATCTTCTCCTTCTTGGTCCTATAGGTCCCCTTACAAAGAAACACACTGATGATTTAAGTGATAGTGACCGCACGGACGATGAAGGTATTTTTTCCCCCAAAATGTCAATCTGATTTGCATGACAAGGGAAACCAGACTTACCCTTTCTCCTCCGATTTTTATCTTCTTTGATTTTCTTACATTTCTTGTCCTTTTTTTGAAAGAATGGACATTTTCTTTTTGCTCTTTACTCGTAAACTATTTTTGGGCTGAATGTGTTTTGTCCTTTTCAGCTTGATGTCTACAGTTTACATGTCTCCCACCATTCTTTGATATTAATATTGTAACATGAATCTTCTGCTTGGATTTGCCTTTTACTTTACTTTTTTTTTTACTTCTCTATGTTGCATCCCACCAGCAGATAGAACAACTTAACCCTTCAGCCAGCTGCTATGACATTTTTGCATGGATTTTCTTTTAATTTGCCTAAATGTGGTCATGTTTGGAAAGTTCAATTACTGGCTAGCTGGCTTGCATAATATAGTAAAAATTTGATCTCTTTATATTTTGGGCATCAAATAAAAAAAAAAACTTTTTAAAAATTGTTTTTCAAGTGCAGCGTGTGAATTCTGTTGCTCTTGTTAACATCAGGATGTGGCAATAGCATAAAATAATGTCTAAACAAAAGGCAAATTTTGCAACACTTTGAGAAATATACCAATTTTCCAATAACATTATGATCACTTAAACGTTAAGTAAATAAGTATAAAATTAAGTTGAAAAGTTGAAAAACAAAGCCAAAATGACAAAAGAAAGTTTTTGTTGATTTTTGAGATTTAAAAAGAAAAAAAAACAGCACAAAAACATAAACTAGTGTGTATGTAGTGAATTTGTTTAACTTGCTCCATCCACTTCAATCATCCCCCTTTTTAACACCTTTGCAGCTGAATTTTCCCATAATTGTTCTATCATGGACAGACATAAAAAAGATAAAGTAATGATCCAAATTTAAAACCTTCTGGAGTCGGACAGCAGCAGTCATCTGGTATTAAGTTCCTAAATTTGTAAGTCACATAATCATGCTTTATAAACTTTTGTTGTATTTTTAAACCAGAGTCTGAAGGGATGTAGATGTTGGGCAGAGCTATTCAACTAAATCACTCCGGGGGGCCACGATTACTCAAAGCCAACATCTCAGGGGCCAGACATCCCCAACAGAGAGGAGGGTGAAACACTGTAGTATGTAACACAAGTGATTTTAACTCTTACTTCTTAAACATATTTTCTTGCATTGAATTATACATTTTAAATGTATAAATGATTTACATTGTATTTTTATATAAAATCAGGTAAAAAATAATGTACAAAAAAAACCTTTTTTGGGGGGTGGGGTTTTTTCGTGGGTTGAATGTGGACCACAGGCCGCCAGTTCAATAGTCCTGTTGTAGGGCTTTAAGTTCTTCCTGCCACCCCACCCCTCTGCCCAAACATACACAATCACTTTGTTACATGTGTTTTCTTCAGAGAAAAAATCATATTTGAACACCATAGCGAGATATGAATTATATGGACAAACAGGAGTCAAAATCTGAAGCAGTGATTCTGGTGTATGTTTTTAGTTTATAATGGGCTAACGTATTGTTCTTTTTTACCCAACCCATAAGGAGGGTCCAACTTCTAATTTGCTGATGCAATCTGCTAAATCCTTCCATATAGATGGTCAGTCATCTTTTACTGGGAGGGTTGTTAACAAAACAACCAGAGATAAAAAATGAGCACCATTAAAATATACTGATGTTTCAGCATGCAAAAGCCTCAGCAATGGAAGACAGCACAAAACTAAATATTTGGACCTGAAATCAGTCCTGCTCTTTGAGCAGACACTAACCCACACGTCTGATCAGAACTTAGACAATAATCAGAAGTTTTTAACCTATAAATCTTTGACATTTATAGACTTCTAATTTTAGCTATACAGGTAATGTGCATTATTACCAATATCAGCTTTTATTTTTTTAAAGGCAGTCTACGCTCGTTCAGTAAAAAAAAAAGGGATATAATGGGTCGGATATGAGTATAGATGACAACATTGTACTTGTGCATTAGTATTTTACACATATAATTGCTACAGATGCACATATAGAGCAGAAAACATGTTAGTTACGTCTTTCGTCAATGACCTAATTCAATCAAAGTAAGTTAATGTTTGAAGTAAATTAGATGACAGGAGGGAGAAATCTGCTGTTATTATAAACACATGAACTTAAAAAAAAAAGATTTAGGAATACACTTGCAGTTTTCATTGGCTGTTAAAGATTTTAATGCATTTAATCCTCCATGACTCTGGGATAATAATAATAATAATTATGATTATAAATAAAGCATACTGCCTTTTAATTTTATTATTTAAATTAAACTCATGTTATGTTGAGAAAGGACAGAGATGTAGATGTTTTGCTCAAACCTTTATGTGCAAATCTTACGCAATATCACAAGAGGTCATTTACATGGTTTATGTTCTGAATGACTCAGCTGCTGCCACGTCCAAGTTTAGCTCGTTATCTGTAGATGGCCAGCTTTAACTCCAAAAGTTACTGACTTTCAGCTTCAATTAAATTCATTAAGTGGTTCGTGAGATATTTTTCTAAAAGATAGATGCACCAAAAGCAACTTTGTCCACCATTGTTTTTCAGCAGCAAACCACTGAAACTACCTCTAATGCAGAAATTAAATCTTTGTAAGCTACAATTGCGGGCTTAACCTTTAGACTCCTAATATTTTAAAAAGCAGAGACTTTTTAGTGTGTGTGATTGCTTTGAGAAAGACGTCTGATGAAAAGTCACTTCAAGAAGAAACTGTCCTTGATAGGATTCAGAGACATGTCCCACCCCCCGAGGACTGCTGCAGTGCTGGTTTAATGACAGGCAGAAGGTCTAATAAGACACCTCCGCTGTATAATGTCACCAAGTAAACAAATTCTATCCAAAAAAAAAAAAAACTTCCAACTATCTGGATTCCTTTGATGTGTGCCATTATGCTGTTTTTTTTTTTTTTCGTTTTTTTTCCTGGGAGCTCACAAACGTATGGATACACACAAATGTTTTTACACACACACACACGCACCACTAATAAGATTAGTGCGAGTCACATAGCTCACACAGATCTATTCAATAAAATCCCAGCAAGCTTCAAGTATTATCTCGATAAAGGATGCAGGGCAGACAACTAATCTGGTTTAATATACAGGGAGAAAAATATGCCTGGGAAAACACACATCCTGGTACACACACTCCCATCAGGTCAGCTATAATACCCCCCCCCCAGCTCCACCCACCGACCAACACCACCATCTTCCTGGCCCTGCTATTTCTCGACAGTCTTAACCTTTGACCCAATGTTGCTTCAGCGATGCAGTCGGCGTCCCCCCCCCAGCAGCAAATCGTGCATTTTACAGTCTCTTTAAACTCTGCAAAGCTGGTGTTTATAATCCTTTTTTGTGCAGGGAATAAAGATGCTAACGGGAGAGTCCCTGAGAGCAAGGGATTTGCTCCAAGCTCCTGTTTTTCGCAGCACGGAGTGGTTGAGAGTAGGTACGCTATGAATGGCAGAATTTTCAAGACTCTTATGAGCCTCCTGGTACCACATGTAAAGTATTATAGCAAAACCTAAGTGATATTAATCTTTCTGTGAATAAAGTTAAAAAAAAAGTAGTCTAAGGGGTGAAAGAATGGGGGGCCTAAGCTGATCCTGGAGCCAATAGAATGTATAATAAAAAACCTTAAAGGGTTTCATCAAACTGCGTGCACTGATGTGTTAGGCTACTTAATATTGCAGAGTAAAAATTAATAATCTTTTACATTTATTTAAAAAAGCTCCTTTAGTTTTTTTTTATAAAGTTCAGAAATTTGAACACATTAGATCTATGTAATGTTAATACATCTACCACCACTAAATCCCCTGTTTATGTCCCTTCACCATACAAAACTGCATGAAATCATTTAATGTTTTCATTTATTAAAAAAAAAAGTAGGTTTATATACAGGGGAGTAGAGCTTTACCAAGAACTTGCCACCATAAATAACATTTTACCCAATTCTTTTTTGTAATACTTTGCGCATCACAATGACTATGTTTACATGTGCAAAACTCTTTGATCAGATGGAAATATATTTGGATTAAAATATATATATATGTCATCTATATGGGCATACAATGCACAAAACCACCCGTCTTATTCAGATCGAGCTGAATCCTATCAGAATATTCTAATTGAGGCATCTACGTGATGCATTTTTATTCTGATTGGCTGTTTATTCTGATTGCTTATGTCAATGTAAACATGACTAATGAAAACTAAAATCTTCTGGAGAAAGGTTTAAAGATATTTCCAAAAATCCAACATAATTTTGTAATAATCTAAGATGAGAACTAATACCCAATTGTTTCAATGCTTATACATGTGCACCTTTAATAAAGGGCTGTACTATCTGTAGTACAGTATAAATATGTTGTTACGGTTGAAGTGATGATCGTGAATTCTCAGGATGGGATTTTACAAAAAGAGAAGGAAATTCTTCTGCTCCTTGTTCGTGCTGTTAGTATAATAATTCCTCAATGCGGGTAGATGGAGAGGATACCAAGTCTGTTGCAGCAGCCTGGGGGCATCTCTCAGGGTTTGCTTTAAGAAATCTGAAGCACCTGAGTCTCTTTGATCATAGCCTCATCCTTCAGGAAGCAGTGATCTACTTGCATCTGCTATGCTACTTAATGTCAGACAATTCCCTTTCCTCTTACCCATTCCAATAAATTCAGAATGGATATATCTTTACAACACTGTACCCCACATTCACATGTTTTTATTTATTTAGAAAACTGTCCTTCTGCACCCTTTGCAAAAAAAAAAAATCCAGTTTGAAAGGAGACTTGAATCTGCCTGCCTGTTTCCAATCAGTGTGATTGAAAACTGGAATCAAAATAATTACAGTAAACAGAAGAACTCTGGGACATTAGAGCATTACAATAATTACATCAATATTAATTTGAACAGCACTGGTTCCAGTAATCAGTCTAAATCCACTAATAAGTCACTTCATGCACGATGAGGGTAAGTGAAACCCTTCAACAGCGGAATGAGGATTAATTAATAAGTTCTGAGAATGGCGGGAGCATCTAAGGTTTAGATCATTTATTTTGGCTCTGACACTAGATATTGGAACCAGTTGAAGGATGCCTGGAAGGGGGGGAGTGGACAACCTAAACCTAAAACCTGAGGAGACTCTGGGTTTAGTATCCACGGGGATTTGGTTCATTTAGTAAAGCCAGGTAAATGCAAGTAAATCCATCAAATGCTCACACAGCCACAGCAGTTTTACTCTAACCTCACCTCATTACTGCTGACCTTCAGCGCAGAACAAAAAGAGGCAGCTAGAACAGCCATACTGGATGTGTGTTGCTGCAGCAGAGATTAATTCTTCTTTTCATGTAATACTTGAGAACACTTGTCCATAGAACTGTGCCACAGCACAGAGCCTCCCCAGAGAAGAGAAAAAAAAAATAAAAACTGGATAGGTCATCCAAATTTAAATAACAGTTCCTAATTTTCTTTCCTTTCTGTTTTTTTTTTTTAAACAAAAAACAGCTAAAATCCAAAAGCATTTTCATGAACCACTAGGTACTTGTGGAGGTGCCAGTATTGGACTGGATAACAACACTGCAATTATCAGCAACTTGAAAAACTGAAATCAAATAAAACATGACTGAATTGTAAAGAATGTAATGGTGCTACCTACGATCGTAGAGTAGTTTTTTACTGAGCTGCAACTGTCGGTGACACAAAATTGCGAGAAAAGATTCACTGTAGAAATGCAAAATTTTAAAGGCACTTTCCGAAAACCCTTTAAGCTGAAATCAAGTGGCCTTCTGGCAGTCTTGGTGTTATTTCTGAACAAACTGAGGGTCCAGAGGGGGGCTTAGAAATAGTCTGCTACTGCTGCACCTTTGCACCACTAGGTGACATAACAAAACCATAACAGTCGACCTCTACAAAAGTAAACCAGCTTTGTGGCTCCAGGATATGATGTAGGGATGATCCATGGGACCATCCTGTAAGCCTAAACAACAACAAATTTATTACTAATGAAAAAACTGAAAATGATGCACAGAAATGTTGCATTTATTTGAAAAACTAAAAAGAGAATCCTGAAAATTTTTTTCTGTTGCGTTTTGAAAATAATGAGTCATCCATCATTTAATGTAGTTCTTTGTGTCAACACGACGTTCTGCACCATGCCTCGTTTGGTTCTGTAAATCTTGCTTCATCTCAAAAAGCTCACCTCTATGCAAGATGTGACCCACTCAGTTATGCTGCGTTCACACTGAACGCGATTTGAGCGTCAAAATCGCGTCTGACGCTTGAAGTTGGACGCTTGTACAC
>JARVJO010000227.1:18625513-18649406 GCA_031762555.1 Cynodonichthys magdalenae | reverse complement strand
GCTAGACGCGCCGCAGCTCTTCCTGACGCTGCTTGAGGCTCGTCCACATAGACTTTGCATGTAAACCTGACACTCCTTACGCTCAAATCGTGTTCAGTGTGAACGCAGCATTAGAGATTTATAGATGGTCTGAGGCAGCAGACAGACCAGTCTTTGTGGTCGTTCTACAGAACTGCTTTGTAAAAGTGCCTTAAGTGTTTGCCCGCAGGGAAAACTGCAATTTGCACAGGCAACTTTTAAAAAATTGCTATTTTATGCTATATAATACTATGTTCTAAAAATAATGCACATTATTTTGTTGCCCATCTAGAATTATAACTGTATTGACTGGAGATGGGTCAGACATGACCACAACAAAACTCAGGTAGCTTTGTGATGCTTGTGACTCTGCAACTACTGTATGATTAGAGAAAAGTTGTTACACAATTTATGTATTTATACCATGTTTAAAAAACAAACAACAAGACCATGAGCCTTTGCAACTGAAGAGAATTAGAAAAAAGAGTAGTATTAAAGTAGAAATTTCCTGAAAAACAAAACAAATACAAAAACTCTGAACTTCTTAACCAAACGATTAGGACAAAGACCACTATAAATGATGGAATGTCACTCTGCTGCAGAAAAAAGAACTACATATGGAACTTTGAATCTTGCTTACATAACTGAACTAAACTGAATATCTACAGCTATTAGAACTATGCACAAAATCACTTGTTGAAAATGTCTGGTGAGAGCTTTGCAATAAGTGCCTTGGAGTGCTGCCAGAACTGTGTGGGATCCACAGGGTCATACACTAGAAATTAGGCCAGCGTGGTCAATCCTGCTTCAAAACCTCTGACAAAAAGCCACACAGGTGTCCGCAGACCCTAAGCCATGGATATGTTGTCACAACTGTTACCCACCAGGACGTCACTACAAAGATTTTGTGAGTGATCACACCTTATAGGATTGATACCTTACCAAGACTTTGCAAAAAACATCCACGCTTTGTCTATTTTCTTTACTTTATGTAGGTCAATTCCGTTTGTTAATTTATATGTCCTAATAATCCAGTTCTGATATAAAAATGAAGTGCTTCAGAGGTGTGCATTTTATGTCTCTTATGCTATACAATCTAAAATATGATCAAATTTACTCTTTGTGCTCATTAACATTTATAAACATTTAACTACACAATTAAAGTTAGCAAATTAGATGATATCATTGTTATGTATTAAACACCATTATCATAAACACCATCACTGATTTTAGAGTTAATAAAAAAAGCACAACACATGTTGCACCATAAGCATGTTAAACATTATCACCATCATGATCATTTGCAGCAGCACAACAAGGCCCAGTGTAATTGCCATGGATACTGATGTGACATGATGACATTGTTAAAGTTGCCATGGTTGTTGCTCTGATAAATATCAGCCTTTATTTTTTTTCATAACCAGAACATTAGCATTATTAGCATGGTTGTCTTCATTACTACAGCTGCCAGCACACTGACCTGACCATTGTCACAACTGTAACGGTTTTGAAATCATCAGTCATAACTACCTCACTGTTGTTTCACTTAACCGTGCTCTCATGAGCGCCGTCCATATGGATGTCACTTCAATTATAAATAACGAGTAACCAGCACAGCATTTTTTATCATCATCAGTGTGATAAAGATTTTGGAAAAAAAAAAACAACCCACCACCCCATTTGCAAGAAGCTGCATTACATCAGTGCCTAAAAGCACCGTTCACCACCGTGCCTGTCACCATCCTCCACATGGTAACCATTAACATCGCTATGGATGCTAACATCATCATAAGTGTCAATGTCTTGTTTACGGTTATCTTGACTGTCAACATGGTTATGGCTAAATTTGTTCGCATAATAGCTACAATTATGTTTTTCATCACCAGTAAAGGAACCATTATCATGCTCATGACTGTCACTCATGACTTTCATTTACAAGACTTCAGAGTTTCATTACTGGAAATGTTCATCATTGTTGCCTTTCAAATCACTGTAAAACATCAGCATCCCTCTATACAGTATTGTTTATTATTTTATTTTCATTGTCACACAATTACTAATAACAATAACTCTTATTGGCTGCCACTGAAAGCAAAAGGGTAATAGTTCTAAACATGTCAGTGAGTGTTTCTATTGTTAATAAAATAAAATCTCACGAACCACTGAACAAATTTCAATGAAACTCTCAAAGTTATCATTGGATGTAAATTTCTTCATTTTAGAATCACCCTAGTTCCAGATGACTGCCTTGACTTAAGCGAACTTATTAAACACCTATGCCCATCTGAAAAAAATAATACATATTCATTTCACTGAATTTTGTGTCAGAACCAAATAAGAAACACACCAATGTTATACTGATCAAAATGTGAGTAAATAGAAGTCATACAACACCACACAATGTTGGACTGAGTTGCTTTTATTGCATCCCTTGCATTGCCTTCAGCAAGTCAGCCTCGAAACCAGGAAGTCTCACATTTTTCTTCAGAACCTGGCCACGCCTGGCAAGATCCACAGGACAATTCACTACATCTACTGTATAAACCAGATTTAACGATGTGTTGTAAGTGACTCCAGGCATGTATCTAAATTAAGCATGTACAGACTATCTTTTGTGACTAGTTCACTCAGACCAGCCTGTACCTAAAATCATTTTCATGAAAACAATCACACAATAGCTTTTAAAATATATCAATATTCACTTAAGAAAAACCTACAGAATGTGTATTGTATTTAAAATCAGTAATTAGGACAACCCATAAATTTCTTCACCTATAACTCAACTAGTTTTACGGATATTGAACTAAAATTTGAATCCATAGTATGATCACATAAAAGCTGCCTTTAAAACTGTGCCTTTACCTTTTAAAGTAAACTTTGTTAGCAAAATATGTCACGAACCAACTGATTTTCTAAAAACCTTCAGAAACCAACCAATAGATATACTTCTACAATTATAACATTTGAAGACACACCAATATTAATGACCACCACAACCAACAGACATTTACAAACATAAAAGTGGCAACAACACCACTGATTTTACAAACATTGAAATAAAATTTAGTGTTTTAATAACTGAAAAGCATCCCTAATACAACCCAAGCAAAATCTTAGTCATCCCCAACATGTACAGTACACATCACACACAAACATATATCACAGGCACTTTATAATAGTTTTTTATTCAGTTTGTTTACAAACAGTTACCAACTTTAAGTCCATCCCTTGTCATAACTTTAAATTTAAAGAAAAACTACCTAAAACGCTACTAATGATCTGCATTTTTCAAAAAATTTGCTAGCTATATTGAAAACTTTGGTGTGCCAAATCTAAAGCAAAATGTTAAAAAATGTCACATTTGCAATATTTAGCTCACTTTCTGAGTGTGAAATGTCCACTGACATTTTATTATTTACCTCACTGTTCTTACATTTTGCTAAATTGTGTTTACTAACTACTAGATTTAAATAATAATATCAATTTGATATATTTAAATATTAAATGCTAAATCTAAATGTAAAAGTTAAATCTTAAATGTTGAACCAAAATGATGAAGTTTAAGTATTTCGGAATGGAACACAGCCTCGGCTCTTGTTGTGACATCATCATCTTGAAACAAAAGCTAGCTAGCTGTTGGTAACTCTGTTAAAGCTTTCCTACAAGACATCAAACCTGCAGTTGCAGCTGCACTTTAAACTGCTGGACCACAGATACCAACCATATTGTTTTCAATAAACACATTTTGAATTTAAATTTTAAATGTAATTTTCATCAGCTTTAGTAGCATTAGCATAACTAATAACATTAGCAGCATTAGCTTCAGTTGCAGGATGAAGACATCACAACAAAAGTTGTGCACCAACAGCAAAGAGTGTGTTCCAATCCAAAATACTTAAATGTAAACATTATAGTTTATCTGCAACATTTAAATTTTACATTTAGATTTAGGATTTATTACTTACATATATTTCTTAGCATTTAAATGTAAAAATTAGCAAAATGTAAGAACAGTGAGCTAAATAAGATTAAAATGTTTGTTTTAACTAGGATTTTTTTTACACTCAAAACGTGAACTAAAAATGTGTTAGTGACATTTTTAAACTTTATTTAAAACTTAGTGGCCCACAAAATTGAATTAGGTATAGTTCTTTGGTTTTGGCTTTCGTGCACATCTGCAGTTTTTTTTTTCTGCAATGAGCAAAGACTTGACCTTCTAAGCAGTTTCTGAAAGTCTTTCAAATGAAATACACAATGTGAAGCCGAATAGTAATCTGTCAATACAGAATAATAGGAATAATAAAAATGTAAGAAAACAACAAAACAATTAAAAAGAATGATAAAAGTTATGTAGTGGGTTTTATTTTGACGAAATAAAAAAAGAACAAGCAAAAGACAGACAGCAAGAAAGAGGCAGCATTTCATTTCTGCTCCAAGTTTTGATTTGCTGACAGATTTTCCTGTTCCTGAAGTTCAGTAGATTTGGGGTATTTCAAATTTGGCTCAAAATAAAACAGCCTCTGAGGTTTTCCACGACAAGACATTGTCTCAAAGCATGACTCTAAAAAGGATCCAAAGAAATTCCAACTGTCTCTAAAGGAATCGTGTGATGAATATAAATATATGAGCTACTTGAACTTAATTTGAAAGCAGCAAAGCCACCTTCTCTGCAGAGTTATGAAACAACCAAAGCACTTCCTCTGGGATTTTTGCTGATTTCAACAGCCTTAAACACACACTCGAAAAACAAAAACAACAAAAAAAAAAAAAACTTGCTGCCCTTTTCAGTCTTCCTGCAACTGAACAGAGTTCTTTTTTTATCCCTCAGAGGTAACAGTTTATTTATGGTTGGTTAATTTTTTAATTCCCCACAGACTCACTGATCTCCCACTGGCCCCCCGAGTCCCTTACTGATAAAACATCAGTGGGATAAACGATGTGTGCTGTTACATGTACCGATGGAGATACTTAGGATGGAGGATTAAAAGCATCATTTCTGGGCAACGAGAGATGAAAGCGAAAGCTTGTTTTGAACGTAGGTTTTCAGGATGTTGTTAGATCTTGTCATCCTTTTTGCTCACAGCCCAGCTCAAATCGGAGCTGTGTCAAGGGCTGAAGCCTTTCAATACAGAGAGTCATTTTCCCCCTCTGTCAAGGTGGAACACGCTTTAAAGAGCCCATGCCGACAATATTTATGTTTTTTTTTACTCTTCTAAACTCAGGAGTAAAACAAGCTGTAAAACCTAGAGATGTTCCAAATAAAATAAATAAAATTGTCCACTTTACCAATTAGAAGTTGCCAATACCAAGTCCTGATCTGACACTTGGAGTTATTTTGCATCTTGTTCCACAAATGCAGACGTGTTTCCTTGTAAATTTTGAGACTAGTTTCTTGTCCTCTTAATAATTACTTCTTTGCTGTTTTTAATTCTGACGCCCACCCCAGCAGCAAACAGCCACCAAAATGATGCTCTATACAGCATCATCCCTCAACACTGTTCTATAGTGATGTATCCTTTCTGATTCTGATAAAAGGTACAACTCAGGCTGTTAACAACGATAAAATTCTGGTACTGATACTTTATGCAAATTCAACTAATGTGTCTAATGAACCTATAAAAAGTAGTTTTCTTTTAAATTATTGCTTCATAAAAAATACAAGACTCTAAACTCTGAAGTATTTTGATGTAACGTCCTCATTTCCAACATAGACGATACAATATAATAATAATACATATTATTAATAATAATATAACAGAAAAAACAGAGACACAAAATACATCAAAAAAAGGAAAAAAATGATTAAAATAATAAAAAATATTAAAATAAACTATTGTTTATTTATCAAGAACTAGAATAAAATGGAAAATGTATGTCCTAATATACATTACATGAACATGTTAACATGTTAGGACAGAACATAGAACATCTACATATGTGGATGTGCCACTGCACTTACACATTATCCAGGGCAGGTGGAAGAAAAAGTAGTTCCCTCCAACCGCACTAAACCGCAAGTTCAGTTACTTTCCACTGTGTTCCTGCTAATAATATGCATTACCTGAAATGACTTTTTATATGCAATATTTTAAAATTAATAGAATAAAGCTCTGTTGTTGGTGGTATTGATATGCTGGTATCAGACCACACATCAGTACTGTTGTATTTTCAATGCTTCTAAAAAATTTTTTTTTTTTGGCTAGTGGCTTTTAATCATGTTCCCAGAGCAGTTTTTTAAATGTTTTTTTTTTTGACAAAGTCTATTTTCTTTTATTTGTAACACTGTTTCAAACCAAAAGTAAAAAGAAAAAAGAAAAAGATAGTGGATGAGAAAAACTTACAAATTGAAATATAGGGAGATGAATATATGCTAAGAAAAGGTGTTAAGCCAATATCTTAAAGCTGATCTGCATTGTAACAGGGTATTATAGCTTAATGCACCCTACACATGTCAACGGCAAGTCCACTGATGTGTTTAAAACTACGCACTGTGACGCATGCTTTTTCAGCTTTTTGCTCTTAATTAGGCTTCAGATGTTGCTGCTCTATAAATAAATAGATGCTACTCAACTGTGCTGCTAGCTGCTCCCTGCTGTAACGCAGAGAATTATGCTCAAATATTAAGTCTTTGCAATGTTAGAAACACCTGCAATGTGCAATAATATTGTTTAATAATGTACTAACATTATCAATTTGCCTGGTTAAATCCATACATAAAACAAAACTAAAAGAAGTTCCTCACAAGCTGCATGCTTTGTACACTTTTGATTTTATACTATGATATTTTCTGTAAAACTGGCACAGCTTACAAAAAGAGGAAATGGATACAATCTGCTGTGCTGTAAATTTAACCTAGTTTACCTGTTATATTATCATTCTGAGAAAACAAACGACAGATTGTTGAACACGCTGAGCTGCTCCTGTTTTCTAGTCTCAGAACACTTCCAGAGAGAGAGAGAGAGAGAGAGAGAGAGAGAGAGAGAGAGAGAGAGAGAGAGAGAGAGAGAGAGATTTCACTTGAAGCTAAAGACACTGAAACAACATCTGAGACAAGGACTAAAATCTATAGATATTTATTTTAATTATCACATATTTTATCCTACAATTGCTTCATTACACCATCATGAAAATGAATTGCCTCTAATCAAACTTAACATTTTGTCCTTCACTTTACAAAATGCTAATTATTTAAACAGAAAGATGCCGCTATCTATTTCGAATTCTTTTTAATTGCCTCTAATGCCATCAAGTGCGTACATGTTATACATTTCTTGAGTCAAGGCAAACATTTTTCTACAGCTATGCTGTGAAATAAAAAAGGGTTTTTCTTTTTCTTTGTTTTTTTTTCACAATTGCATCTCAATGAATCAAGGCTCTTATAAACCATGCCAAACCTAATATGCCATTTTCAATTAGATTTTTCCTTGCATTAATTGCCCAAGTTCTGCCTCAGCTTGGTGTGACAGTTTAGATTGCCACTGCTGGATGTTGACAGGCTGCAGTAAAAAAAAAATCAAAACTCATCACATTACCTATCTTGTTTCATTAACACCTACAGTACCTGAAATTCAAAGTAGGTCAGAAAATAAATATATTTTTGCAGCTGCCACAAAAAGGTGAGAGAACAAACTATTTGATGCCTAAAACTAACAAGGTTACTGTGTTACAAAAAAAGAAAGCCAGTGAGCCAGAATTGCTTTGAAAAAATAAATAAAAATAATAAAAGGTGGCCAAAGCCTTCCTAAGTATTAAAATTTTCATCACTTGGCTGTCACCTTCAATCTGTCATCTAATCAGTCCATCTGCCTGTTCCACCTCCTCTTCTTCCCCAGACATCAGAGAGAGTGGAAGCCCCAAGCCAGTGATGGTTTTTATCCACGGAGGATCCTACATGGAAGGGACTGGGAATATGTTTGACGGCAGCATCCTGGCCAGCTACGGGAATGTGATTGTCATAACGGTCAACTACCGCCTGGGCGTCCTAGGTAAGGCTCCTTCTGTATGATTTGAGTCATTGTCACTTTTGCTGCTGCTATTGATGAGTCCATCAGTTTAGCAAGAAAGCCAAGCTTCATATCAAATTGGCTTCCTTCTGTTTCCCTATCAGTCTTGCTGTCAGACTTTCCTAAATGAGCAGATATTTGCTTCTTTTTTGGAACAGAAATCAAAGCTCCTCTCTTGGATTAGGGGCTCTCTTTAAGTGTCTGGCTCAGTCTGATATCTGCAGATGATGTCTGTGCTCATTGTCATTTTCATCACGGTGTTTCTTAAGACTGGAATGTAGTTTCCTTTCAGAAAGTAGTTTTATTGTTGGTGGTGGTTTTCTTTGTTGAAGTAGTTAATTAGGCATGTCAAAACCATGGCACACTGTTAAAAAATGTTTTGGTAGTGCACATTTATGCTTTTTAAAAGTTTGTTTTGGCAAATGTCAATCAAGCCCACTTTTATTGTTTATCAAATGTATGATCCATATTTAGTGCTTCGTCACAAAGACAGGAACATAATGGAAAAAAGGATGTTGATGCTGTTATATTGCAGAATATGTTTATTTTATCTTTTGGTGAACTTTGTATTTTGCTGGTTTGTTTTATTTCTCTTATGAGTTTGGTATTTGCTTCCAATATTACATTTTACTAGTTTGTTCTTAGGTGACTTTAGATTGTTTTACCTACTTAAACCTCCCACATCTACAAAAACAAAACTAATATTAGCTGGCTTTGTTGAGCAGAAAGCCAGATTTTTTAGTCTAAAGCAGGAAGTTCTCCATGAACTAGATCACCATGGTAACAAAAGTTGCACTTCTCAACAAAGAAGTTGATAAGTTCAGTTAAAATGCCCCATTTTAAACATTAGTCAGTGCACTGCGCTTAAAGGATGGTGGCATTTTAATCTTCAAAGTTTAACCCAAACAATGTGTTGTCGTTGACATTTCTTTGTTTATTCCTTCGTTCTTAAAAAAAAAATGATTCCAATAAATCTTTTGCCCAGTGACCTCTAAAGACACCATGGTCCTGAAGATTAAAATGACAGAAAATGGCTAGATGAATAATAACCAAGCTCTAGGCTTTGGATAAATAAATCATCTTGTTTGACCTTATGTTAGAACTTTTTTTATTATTTTTAAATTAGCTTGGAAATGGAAATGCGGCAACAAGTCACTATTGTATGGCCTTAAGAAGCTGCAGTTAGACTACACACAAAAAAGTGTGGCTTGTACAAGAGATCATCATCAAAACTTCACTGACTGATGTAAAGTGGGTTGTATATGTTGGTATATTTTGTCCAGAATTGTTGAGAAATCCATAAAACCAATAATATTAAATTGAATTCATTAGTTCATTTGTGTATTTGATTTTGCTCAGTGATATCATTTCCACATTAAGTGACTAAGTTAGAGAGAAATTAATGTTTGCTGTATGGAGGTAAAACTCCAAAACTCACTGATTAACAACTAATGATTCAGCGTTTAATGTAGCAGCCCTCTCTTGTCCTAATGGAGGCAACAGTATCTTTTTTATTAGTATTTCAATATTTTTCACTTACCAGTCTTTTTATTTTAAATAGAAGTTGGGTCAGATAATGCATGGAATGTCCCTTTCAATGTAGATTAAAAAAACAATGTAAAATTAGGCGTTTTCCTTGAGTGGAGTTTTAGGTCTTGTCAAACCAGGCTGAATGTAGGCTCTCTCTGGGCTGCAGCAGTCGGACATTATTGAAAGAAAATATGAGTTTTCAATTATGGTTAGAAACTTTGATTTATTTCAAATAATAGTAATTTTGTACAGCCAATTTTTAAAAACAATCCCAGCCCAATTTTGTGTGTATGGTTTGCAAAACTGGTCTCTATGCTGTGCACATTATTATGGCGCACTCACTCAAGTTTCTTTATTAAATTTGGTCACCTTCTTTATTCCTTTGCATTTCCGACCTATAAGCTTTTTTTCCCTTAATAAAACACTCTACCTGCCTATTGTCCTTTTTTAATAAAAAACAGCTTATTTAAAAGTTGGTTTTGGTCAATCCAATGGTGTCTTTTCAATTTTGTTTTGACTGAAATACTGTGTTTGCAGCCTGTACTGTTCCGTTCAATGATTGGCACTCAGTTAGCTCTCTGTTTGACCTTTCTTTCATTTTTTTCCCCTCACTTCGAGCACTCTTATCTATTTTGGCAATGCCATGTCTGCTTTTCAGTGCCCAATGTTTTCATCATAATCTAAGTTTCCTGATTTCTCTGTTTAATCTCCTATCAGCCTAATTTCTAATTTATTTTCTCCTGTGTATGAATGCCACAGCAATACCCACAAGGCATGTACTGTATATATTGCACACATGATGGAAACAAAAGTTAAATTGTTGCTATTCTGTTCCTGCACTAAATAAGATTATCCTGCTTGTTGGACGGAAGGAAATTATCTCATTTCTGTGTTTGGTTGTCGAGGTTTCTGCTTAAACTGCAGTATGGATATATATCAATATCCAGCTTTCATTCAAATAAAATGCAATCTGCAGGTATATATTTGTTTCTTTATTTTTAAATACAGGTGTGGATTCAAAGAATAAGCATGGACACTTTTGGATGATTCTTTGAAAACAGTGTACAGTATATGGACCAGGAGTCAAATATTAGCAATCTGCAGGCATCTATTTTCCTTTAATCATTTATTCACACGAGCACCACATCCTGAGTATGGGGGGTGGGAGAAATACTGCTGTTTCCTTTTATAGAGTCTGATAAAACACTGATGTTAAATTTACTGACGGGCAGAAATCATTTCATAAAAACTTAATCTTAAGGATATTTCCAGCTGTAGTTTGCTAAGCAGCGGTAAGTCACACGAGTCAAACAATAAAAGGATGGAAAACCCCCCTCAGCAAAAGTAAAGCTCTGCCAAAAAAGACTAAAGTGAATATTAAGCAAAGTATTTCATCATGTAGAGTAACTCCTTTTTATTTGTTTGATGTCCAGTTATTGGGTTTAAATAGGGATTTCCACATCAGGATTTTTTTTTTCCTAATACTGATTTAAGTCTTCTAAAAATAAGTACAGGTCGAGTCTCAGTCTGATACTTGGGTTATTTGGAGTCGTGTTCCAAAGATGCAGATTTGTTGTAACCACAGACAGAGTTGTCATCGTCCGTTTGGATCAAACGATCATCTACATTTGTGATGTTAGCCATAAACATCAAGAGCCTAACTCTGTGTCAGCGTAACACTCTTAGTTAGGCTTCAGTTTGGGCTGGTTTATTAATACAAATTAGCTCATGGGTCTGCCAGCTGCAATGATGTTAACATTGTAAACAGGTAATGACTGTTTCTGCACAGTCAACAAAAAAAGTTCCACACAGTGAAAGTACTTTTTTTTCCACAGCAATAATGAAGTTGCATTAGCAACAGAGATTTTCCACACTTTCGTTTATTTTGTGTTCTTTCTGCCTCTGAGCTCAGCTGCTGTTCAGCCGAAAAGCTTCAGTGTTTATGTTACATGTTAGCGCTGCGTCACGTGGCTTACAGCGCAGCAGCAGAGTGGGAGAACAGATAAAGAGAGAAGAAGTAATTCAATTGCATAAATGAGTTATTTGCTAAAATTGTCGCTGTCTGACAGAAATGTTTTATCTCTAAATGTGTAACTTTTTAGGAAATGAAAAGAAAATATTTATTTACAAGTTAACACATTCCATTTGACACTTTTCATTGCTTAGCCATCAAAAGAAACACAGACTGATGTGAAGTGTGACAAATACAACTTATTTATTCAAAGCTTGAAAATGCTAAAAACTGCAGATAGAACGGTTTTGCCCTACAGTGACAACGCCTGGCCTAATTAGTAAATTAGCAATGGGCTTGCAGTTGTTGGAGACAAAATGACAACTCAAACATAACTTAGTACAGTAAGAAAACACAACTTTTGGTTTCACTAAATTTGGAGAATTTGCGACCAACCAACCAACTAGCTGTGTGATCACACTTTGCGCAGCTTCTCTTTGAAAATCATACTTTGTTTGAGCGCGAGTGTATGTGGGCGTGGTTGTGGTGAGCAAGATTAATATAAACAAGATGGATTGGCAGATTATTTCATTTCTCACCCATTTACATGAAGTTTTGGAGAAAAAAATTGGAAGAAAAGAGATTGTAGATGACAAATCTAACAAACATTAATGTGTTCTGTACTTGCAGTCCTTTATATATTTTATATCTGTTAGCCCATACTACGAAAATCACCACCAGCTACCATTTGCTGTACCAAAAGTAGATTTTCTGATATAAAATGTCTTAAAAGTTAAGTTCTGAGTAAACATAAGGCAGTCGATAACCAACCAGACACTAAATTGCAAAATAAAATAATAAAAAAAAGGTTAGGGCACACAGGCAAATATCTTGTTTTTAGCTTGATTACCTTTTAATTACCTCTGAGCCTCATGCTTTAAGCAACAGGTTAACCTCATTGCAGGTAAGTTGTGTATTTGACCTCACATTTCCAGGTAAATCACAACACCTGTTTGTGTTTGTCGGCCGCACTGCTTATCGAACTCTCCTTTTTCACACCAGTGATTTTTCTTCTTGCTTTAGTGGGTTTGTGTGCAAGAGTGAGCACTTTGCAGAAACCATTAATGACTTTAAATATGTAGAGCTGCTGACACAAAGCTGTATTTATTGGTAAAGAGCCTCGGCTACAATGGATTTGGCCATGGGGCACATATATACTGTATATATAGTATTCGACAGTCAGTGTGTGGAAGATTGTGCACACAGGTTCCCTTTGTGTGCCGATTGGGTGTGAATGAAACACATGCCATAGTGCTGTCACAGTGCCAATAAAAAGTGGGAAGTATTTATTGTACCTGCCATTTCACTTTTTTTGGTTTATAATCAGCTGGAGGGTTGGCTATGCTACATAATACTTGAACAGCTATAGAGGTCTACAAACCAGTTAAATTCAGCTCTTTAATATGCAAACCTTTGAATCTTACTTATCTTTTCCCCCAGTGAATAGCTATAATATGAAGTTTAGCATAATAGAAATATATAGTATTATTCAGGCAAAGTCATAAACCCTACTATTAGTGCCAATACAAGTGGTCAATATCTTCAAAGGGACGACTGTTAGACCTCAGGAAAGTGGACTGTGCCTTTAAGGCCAGGCCCTCACAGTGTTGAGTTTGTTTTAGCCCAGCCAAAACCTTTAATCACGCTGATTGATGAGGTGCATTTCCCTGACTCAAACCTTCTCCAAATACCCCTTCCATTCCAGCCATACATCAGCCATTCAGCCAATTCATCAAGCCTCTGATTGTTTTAAGATATACCTGGCCAGTAAAATATCCATTTCTCTGCATGGCACGGCTCCTGTAGCTCTGCCCTGCTTTCAGCGCTGGGATCACATCTAAAAGCACTGCCTTCAGGAGGAAAAAATAGCTGGATATAAGTGCATCTATAAATAAGAGATTTATCTGCACTGGTTAAAAATAACAATGAACAGGTAATAAAAAATTTAAAGGCCTAGCATTTTTTGTAGGAGTGCATATCGCCTGCCGTATTTTATGACAGAGGTTGAAACTAAGGTAATCTCATGTTGAGAAATTCTGTGATGAAACCTGGAAACATTTTGGAAAATCACATGCAATTTTGTGAGATGTCACATTTAAAGTGTTGTGAATGAGTCTCAACTACTGCCACCTCAAACCTAAACCAGTTATATGTGATGTTGACAACATTTAGTATGATTATTAGTATGATTTAGTATTACATTTGAACTGGGTAGGTGTGGCAGCCTTCATTAATTAGATCATCTTCAAAAGTTAATGAGAACTGGTAGCAGAAAGTTTTTTTTTCTTACTAGGCATGTTTTCAAATGCTAAAATTTATTTTTGGTTGTTAAAGCCACCTAAGTCTCTTTTAGGTAGTGATTAGATAATTGATCATCATATTGATTTGTTTTATTCCTTTAGAAACTTGGCTACACCAGGAGGATATTTTCAGTATAAATTAATCCACTCCTGCTAATTATCTAAAAAATTATATTCCCAGAACAACAGGTCAAGGTGGAGGAATGGCTGCTTTTTTCAGTTTGGATCATTTATTAATGTTAAACAAATTAGTATTTATGTTACTTTTAGGTCCTTGGCCCTCAGTATTTTTCATCCAAAAAACACTTTTATATATTGTTATATTGTCCACTGTGTCCTTATTCAAAGGTTTTGCCTGAGTTCTCAAACTTTTTGTTTGGCTTACTATTGAACTTTAAAGTCAGTTAGTGGGAGATTTCAAAGTTCGAGTAGCAGAGTGGGCGAATATATATCCCCCAACAAAACTAAAAGATAGCTCAAGAAATGCAAACTAACCCCAACTTTAGGATTTATTAAAAAAAATGTTTTTAGCCTTAAAATTATACAGTGTCAGCCTCACAGACAGAAACTGGAAGTTGGTTCCACAAAAGATGACTATATTGTTCTGTAAAGAAAAAAATGGATAAGATGGAGGTTGGTTGTTTAGAAGTAAAATTTTAGTTCCTATTCTGAATTTAACAGGAAGCCAATGGAGAGAAGTAAAAATTTGAGAAATACAGATTAGATAGCTATGTTAGACCTGATATAAGTAAAAGTGATAAATGCATAGACCAGTTATTCTGTATGATTTTAGAACAAAATGCTTCTAATGTTGGTGATATTGCACAGGCTGTACCAGGTATGTACTAATATAGTTTTTGGTACTTGTACTTGGTACAAAGTAAGTCACAGCCTGTATTTATTGCTACCAAGTAAAGTTTGTGCAAATTTTACATATTTATGCACTTGAAATATAGTGGAATTGGTCAAAGCTGATACTAAAGAGGTTATAATTTCCCTTGAAATGCACTCTAGTTATCCATCCCCCTTTTAAACATATTCTATTCAAAAAGCTTTTCTGTGCTTTTATGCTTTTGGTTTTGTACCCTAGATGTGACTCTTTGTGTTTGTGTGTATGTGTGTGTTAAAAGTAGCAACAGAACTTTAGATCTTGATGTTCCCTTCTGTTAATTTGCCAAATGAGATTCAAGCATTTCAGCTGAAATATTAGTGCAGCAAAAGCTTTTATCAGTTTGCTGTTAGAAGGTAAGATATGTTGTACTATATGCTGCACTGTTTTTTTTTTTGTTTGTTTGTTTTTTTACTTTCACTGGTGTGGACTGTTAAAATTGAAAAAAGAGAGAAAGAAGATTTTTCTATATTAACATCTCTTTAATTAGATTTTTATATTTTTATAAAAACAGACAGACAGTTGGATGTCACACCAAATAATGTATGAGTAGACAAACAGTTCTCTCTTGTTACATTCCTCAGTAGTGATCTATCCACAAATTATGAGCTTTGTACACAGAATGTTTTTATGCAGTAAAACCTCAGAAAAAAAATAGATGAAAAAGTGAAAGGTTCCATCAGTTGGGTGTAAAAATCCCCCAAATGGAGTTTTCTTCGGCTAATGTGGCCCGACTCTTGAAATGTAAATTAAATCGTCCACTTACTTTTCAAACAGAAACATTAAACCGGGAGGTTTTTTTAATTAAAATTGAAATGTTCCCAGAATTTCAGCACTTTAATTATCTAAATGCTGTTTTTAGCTGAGCTGAGAATTCATCTGTGTGTAATCCTTCAAGATGTGTCATGCCATTTAAACCTGGCAAACAACAGCAGGAGACTGGCTCATTTAACAGCTAATACCATTTATGTTTCCATGAGCACTGGGCTTGGTTACACCATTTTAGAAACGGAATTGAGCCCTTTGGCATAGCCCAGACGCTATGTTTTATTTATTAATTAATTATTTTCTGCGGTTCAGAGATTTTTTTTTTCTGTCTAGTTACTTTGTGTTTAGTCCTACAGCATAATGCCTTGTTTTTCAGGGAGTAGGCAGTGATGCCGCCAGGAAAACGCGATGCTAATAGTGATCTGGCAACATGAGGGTTGGCAGCGGAAGGCTTACAGAAACTCTGCCGATGCGTCAGGGATTAGATTCATGTGACAACAGATGACTATCTGGGCATGCTCCGTAACACCAAGTGTCTGGGGCCAAAACTTCTTTTTCACCTTGCAACCAGAATTTTCTTTACGTGCACAATGCACAGATTAAAAATGCCTGGAGCCACTGTGTGCTCCTGATACAGAAGCTTTAGAATGCTGTCTCCAAAAAATCTGGGTTTCAGTCATTTGTTCTGAGGACATAATGACAGTGCTCGAATTAGAATTGAACAATGCTCAAAACTGCTCAAATTAGAATTGAACAATGCTCAAAACTCAAAACCATGTCATACTGTACAACAAGACTTGGTGACAGACTGTGCAACAAGCAACAAAGTTCAAGTACAAGTCAGTCGTTATATATAATTTCTCCCCATGTAGTAGCTTTACTAGTTTACACCGGCTGTAAACTAACAGCAAAAGTTTATCAGAACAGAAGAAATAAATCATAAAAGTTGATTAAATGGCAACTGCCAAACTCAACACATATACATCTTTGTGAGGAAAACAGAATTATCCAATCAGCTGTTGAAGAACAACCTGTGACCTTTATGACTTTGGATGACTGCAAAAATTGTTTATTCAAAACCTGCAAACATTTGTTTATATTGTATCCCTGGTTATTGGCCCATTATTTTATTGCTCAATATAAAGCTTTTGTTTGGAATAAAAAAAACACATTTTGGGACTTTGTAAAAAATATTGTACATATTAGAGTGGGAACAATTTTTAAATAAATTTGGTATCAGAGAAAAAATCCATTAACAATTAGTTGTGTCCCCAAAATATTTATCACCAAGATGCACTTAGTGATACTCTTACTAATGCCTTTATTGGATTTGATCCCCCATTGTTTTAAATCTTTGTTGCATAGATTGATTCCCAAACCTTTCCATGCCAATCAACACCCCCTCGCCCCCATACAGCATTAGTTTCTGGTTAGGGACCCCCCTTACAAAGCCACAAAGAATTCTACAAAATATGTAAAAAAAACATCTACTTTTATAAGTTTTTTCTCATTTTTACTCACTACATTTGTCCCCCACTTTGAAAAAACACTGGCATGAATTATCCCCAGTTACCCCATATCCCAAAGGTTCTGGATTGGGTTCAGATCCTTGGACTGAGGTGACTGTTGGTAGTTCAATGAATCCAGACCCAGAACAGGCCATGTTCTTTTGATCTCCCACGGTCTAATTTTACTTCCAAAACTATTGACAATTATGATTTTACGTTTGTGTGTGTCTTTGGGAAATATTAGGTAGTTGATGTCAGGTTAGCGTCCAGCTAACGTCAGGACATAGCAGTTGACGGGTGAGCCACTGTTTAAGAATTGTCCTCGTCACTTTTTAAAACATGTTTACAGTATATACACCTCAGCTATGCCAAATTTTGATGAAAAAGGCTTTGATAAACAGCGATGGTGTATCCTCAGAATTGTAAACAACAGTCAAGCGGAAATATTGAACCTGCTTTCGCTATGAATTATGGGTAGTGGTGCGAAATCAGGAATACTGTGGATATTTACCTGTTTTAAAGTGTGTGAAAGCATGTTGGCAACTCAATGATTTAGCTAAAAACTTTTCTTGGGGTCTACTTATTTTCTCACAAATGTTTTTTTATGTTTGTTCAAAAAAAATCTACAACTTGACAAAAAAATATCAAATGAAGTCAGCAGCCACGTGTATAATTTGTCTTTTTAATGTATTTTTGTGATTCTGTGCTGCATTTACTAACTTATGTGTCTCTTCTTGCCTTGCTGTTAAAATTTTTTTTTAACACACTGTAAAACTAACTTATTCACTGCATCTACTAACATCCTACTAATTAAATTAATCTGAAAAATACTTAGTAAACTGGTCAACAGGAAAGGCAGAAAAGCATAAAAACAGCTTGTTAATTGTTCAATGCCAGCTACAAACTGGGTCTGTAATGTCTGACAGGTGACAATAAACAAGAATTTTACATTTATAATAAATTAATGTTTTCAGAAAACAAACCTGAAAATGCTGTGAGTGCATTTTAAAGTTATGGAGAAAATGCCTATCAGGATGAGTTTTCAGACACCACATGTCCTTGTTTCTTGCTTGTCCAATAATTTTTTTTATTTCCTTTTATGTTTTATGTCGGCTTTCTTTTTGCCAGCTTCACTGGCTCAGGCTGCAGTCAGTCTGAGATTGATGTTAGCATGTAAACAGCTCACTTCTTTTTTTTCCGCTCCTTCTTTGAGGTAAAAAATGTATCAAATATGCTTTTACCTCAAAACTTAAGTCTGAAAATTGATTTTGCTGTAGAGGTAAATGGCTCAGAAAAATCTTCAAGGTCAAGCACGCACAGACAGTCGTCTGCTCTGAAAGTTCAGTGTGGTAAACACCAAGCAGGTAATAATAAATGCTTGCAGAGACTAGTGGGCGCTGAAATGATATTCTGACCAAACTGCATGAACCAGCTTCAAAGTTTGATTTGACCATAAACTCGTGAGGTAGCCTCCTTCAAAAAAAAATAAAATAAATAACTTACGTTCCCTCATATTAGATAACATTTTAAAAACTTGACGTGTTGTGGAAGAAAATTGTTTGATGTTACTGAGTTCAAAGACTATTTAAGCGTTTGGTGCATGATTAGTGTATAATATCTTCTTTGGCTGTCACTCAGAGCTGAGTGGTACAGGAACTTTGAATGTGGGAATAGAGTCCAATACGGTGGTCTTTTGGTCTTTTTCTGCTGCTTCCTACATGGAAAGGGGAATATTGCATGATGACAGAACTGCTTTACACAGTCTTTGTATCTAAGCTTTGGACAACCAACTCTTCTCTGGCCAGCTTTTGTCAGACAGGCATTGTCCATTCGAATGAAGTGGCCGGTTTAAGCTGACTCTGAGTAAGTAATGCTTCTACAATGGGGATGTTAGTTGGCTTTCTGACTTCATATTTAGAGACCTTATCTTTCCAGTTGACATTGAGGAGTTGGCAAAGGTGTGACATCTATACTCGTGCTCAATGATAAATTTGCTGACGGTATGGTATGTACGTTCTTTATATATTATATAATGTTATCACAGGAGCATGTCATACTTGTGAATCTTAATGCGTCATGGCTACTGACAGTTAATGTCACATTCAGTAATTTTGGTAAAACACAAGGTGCATGTAGGACTCGAGAGGCAAAAGTAAAAAGTAAATTATTTTTTACTGAAGAAACAAAATGGCAGACAGGGCAGCCAACTCTACTTACTAAACCCTGGAAATAACTGAAAGGAACTCAGATCAGAACATGGTGTAACCAGTACAGGTAATGCTTTGCTGAAGGCACCGGAGGACCAGACATTTAAAAGAGTGAACAGGGTAAACACGTGAGGAAGACATAGAGAAACAGATGGGCAGGGCAGGAGCAGAGCTACAGAGGGAGAAAAACACACAAGAAATTTAACTAAAGCAGAAACACAAAGATAATAAAACACAAGGAAAAAAGCAAATTCAAAAAGCATGGGAAAGATACGGATCCTCAAAGAATGTTTCAATCTCTGTTTGTAATTTTTTTCCAAAAATAACATTTTATTTTCACAACTACTCTAGCAAACACAAAGAGGCCATAACTTAGTCAAATCCATAAAATATACAAAGGTAAAATTTTGTTTTGTTATTCAGGACACTAGTGATCTGTCATTAGGCGGATGGCCTTTCTTTTGACTGAACGACTAGTTTAGGGAGCCTCCAGTAAAGTGGTTGATACATGTGAAAGTACTGCTTATAAGACTGAGTTTACTGAGTTTACATGAGACTAAAAAAGTTTCATAAAAGAGTCAAAAATGGTTTTCAACAACCCATCCAAAGAACCTGGCTCAACTTTGTTAGATATCTTTGCTTTGGTTTGGAATAATTGGTTTTTAAATTATGACATTCCGGTTTGCAGCCTTGGACATTGTCTGCCATAAGGAGCTCCTCTCAAGGTGTAAAAACACAACTGTAAAGATCCAGAATATACAGAAATAAATTTGAGAAAAGTTTAAATTATACTTCAAATGCACACAAGAGTTTTAGCAACTATTATAAGAGAAAATTTGTCACACATATTCATTTTTGACACATTCAGAATTCCAATAACAATAATGCTACTGCAACTCAAGTAAAGAAATAATTATATTATATTATATATATATATATAAATAAATGTTGAGAAAACATTTTAGAGACCTAGTGAGATGCTACTCCAAAGGTAGCATCTCACTGGGCTGGTTTAACACTGTTGGAGAGTAGCTGGTTACAAAAATTTGTGAGAAAATTCACAAATATTTCATTGCAGTCTCTCTGAAGGTTGTTGTTTGCCGTGTCTGACAGGTTATTAAGAATCAGTCTATTTATGTGTCCACAGCTCGCAATGTTTTATTTTTATTTCTTGGACATCTAACTGAGATAATATTTTCAGTAATTTTAGTTGGCATATTTTGATGTGTTTTGTCATATGGGACTGTTAGTGTGTTCATTGTGTGCATAATGTTGTTTAACATGTCAGATTTAGTGAAACCTCATGAAAAATAAAGAGTTGATAAAGTTCACTTTGTTAAAAAAAAGTGGAGTAATGCATTATTTATAAAAAAAAAAAGGAAAAAAAAGATGATTTGTGCAAAGGGGCAAAGCTTTTTAGCACTTTCTTTTTTCCTGAATTATGTTTGCTTTTAGGCCCACAGCTAGATCCATAAATTATCTGTGGTTTCATGATCAATACAGCAGTTCATAAAACCAGTTTCCTGGGCAGAATGAGATTCAGTTTAGGTTAACTTTGTGGTTGCAGCAAAACTTGCTGTCTTGTGTTCTTTCTGCTTTTGGCTTGATGGGGGCTTGAGAGGCCAGCTGATTGAAGAGCCTCGATTGGAGCTGATTATCTTGGTAGGGGAGCAGATGGAAAGACGGGTTGAGAAACAAACAGATTATTTCCCTCCACATCAAACTTTAGACACCTCGATGCAAACTGCACACCCGTGTGTAGAACCCCCCCTGTGGCTGTGTTATTTATTGATCAAAGCTTTTGCCTTGGCTCGCCTGTGAATGCTTGCTTTAGCAGAGGCTTGTGTGTTTGTTAGCTGACGGGGCTGCCCGTATGTGTGAAATGAGGCTAAAACAGCAGATG
This sequence comes from Cynodonichthys magdalenae, assembly GCA_031762555.1. Classification (NCBI taxonomy): domain Eukaryota; kingdom Metazoa; phylum Chordata; class Actinopteri; order Cyprinodontiformes; family Rivulidae; genus Cynodonichthys; species Cynodonichthys magdalenae. The sequence goes on along the minus strand of JARVJO010000227.1, from coordinate 18,628,269 downwards.
GACACATGTAGCAGAGCGATCAAAGTTTGTGATGCAGTTCTGGTTTTGGCATACAACATATGTAGTGAAATGGACCAGTCTTATCTCTGAGCCACTGCCTATCTCTTTGATGATTATAATCACCTGCAACTGGTGTGGGCAGATGAATGTGTTTGAGTTCATTTATTTGTAGAGTTAGCCAAATACCTAATGAAACAGAGGACAGATTTTATTGAAATATTTATTTAAAGTAATAATTAGATGTCAATTTTACAGTTGATTGATTGATTGAAGTCAAGTTGATTCAAGATGGCTGCCTTGACCAACTGATGAATAAAACTGGAGACATTTCTATAAACTTTGAGAAGTTCCTATAAAACTTTTAGAAAACAGTCATATTCCATCCATCCATCCATCCATCCATCCTCCTTTTTCAGAGTCGGGTCCCAGGGGCAGCAGCTTGAGCAGGGAGGTCCAGACCTTTCTTTTCCAAGCCACCTTTTTCAGCTCTTCTGTGAGGACTCCAAGATGTTCCAGGTCAGCCAAGAGACAGTCTTTTCAAAGTGCGCTGGGTCTTTCTTTGAGGTCTCCTCCCAGACACACATGCCTGAAGCACCTCCTTAGACAGGCATCCAGAAGGCATCCTCTTTACCACAACAGAGTGGTACAGTGTCCACAACACTGTGGAATCTGCACCGATATGTATGTCAAGCTCACACTCCATTCTTCAACCCCTCGTGAACAAAACCCCAAGATACTTGAACTCCTCCACTTGAGGCAAAACATCACCCCCAATCCGGAGAGTACAATCCACCTTTTTCAGACTGAGGACTATGGACTTAGATTTGGAGGAGCTGGTCCTCATCCCAGGCACTTCACACTCAGCTTCAGCCACTTCATTAAAAGATTAAGATCATGGCACATTGCTGCCAACATCATCTGCAAATAACAGAGATGGAATCCTGAGGCCACCTAACCGGACTCCCTTCGCCCCCTGGCTGCACCGAGATTGTGTTCATAAAAATTATGAACTGAATCAATGACATAAACCCGACTGAAGAAATTATGAAGTCATTCAAATTTCAGATGACGTTCAAGATTAAGGTTTTACAGACATGGATCTAAAATCTGATGTGGTAGTTGTTCAGAGTAATTTACAACACACGAGTAAGACATCTTGTAATACTGCATGGGATTATTGAATGTTTTCAAGGTTTAACCAAAACTGTTACACCACTCTCATCATGAGATGATCTTGGTGTAAATCTCAGGCTGTAAAGGCAGTGACAGTATGTATTCCTTCAAAAATGCTTGGTCTTTAATTTTGAAAGTCATTGCTTCAGATAACAGCCTCGGTCACGTCTATCCATCGATCTCATGCATTTGCTGGGAAGTCTGGTTTTGATGTGCTGAGCTCTTCGGGCTGTCAGTCTTTCCACAGTCCCACTGGGAAACTCACCAGACTCTGCCGGCACCAAATAAAACCATCGCCAATGAGCAATAAAGAAGACAAAGGGACTAAGGCACGGAACAATGAAGAGAAAATGTGATTTAAGGCTCAACGGGGGTTGTCCGCCCTGCACGACAAAAGCCATCTGATTGGTTATCAGCGCAAGCCACAAATCTGCCGTCGCCATATTTTTAGAGGTCAGATTGGAGCGCAGTGCTGAGATATCAGGCAGCTATGGGAGAGGAAAAAATGTCTGAATATACTAGAGCTGAATTATCAATAAGGTCAATGTATGCCTATTAAAATACCAGTACTTTATAGGATCTTATGTTCATATCTTAATCTTTTGAAACATGCAATGATGTGAATAATTTGATTTCCAGTTTTCTAGTTTATTTACTTTATAAGATAAATGTTTGTCCTGAAGGTAGACTTAATGATAAATCCTCTTAATTTGAACAGAGTGGCAGCTTTCAGTGTCATTGTTCTAAGTAGTGTCCTTTAGGTTGCATCACTAAAAGTGTCCTTTGTGTGTGTGCGTGCGTGTGTGTGGGAGGTGATTGATGAACAAAGAGCTACAACATTTGACTTTCACAATGCAAACTGATCTACCAAAATAGATGTGTCCTGGGAAAAAGCCACTGTGGTTTCCAAGTTTTTTTCCAGGACATTATTATATTTGTTTAGTGAATACGGAGTCAGTCAAACTATGAATTTCCTGTTTTAGAAATTTATCCTACATTTTTTTCTTTTATGTCTACACGTTTTGTATTATTTTATTCATTCATACATCAACATATTAAGCTTTATCTGAAATAGGGGACCATGCCTTTTGGTTGAACCTTTTGGAAAAAAATGTCTCTATTTTTGTTTTCTTGAAATACTGTCCTTTTTTTTAGCTATCACTTTAGTTTAAGAGTTTAGCTACCGTAAAACTAGCTGTGCAAGTGCAAGTTCAAAAGTGCATATGCTCAAATATACGGAGCCTGCGATGGGACATAGGGGATTTTTTTTTCTTTTCGTTCCCATGCAATACTTTTGCCTTACCTTGCAATACCTCTGCTTCCCTCACAATACCTTTGCGTTACCTCGCAAAAGTTTGCATTCCCTTGCAATACTGTTTTGCATTCTCATGCAAAAGTTTGTATTGCATGAACTGAATTAAATCATACTTTTATTTTGAAATATAAGGTGTCATGACTGCAGGTGTTTTTAACTGCAGACTAACGGGCACATCTAATCTGGGGCACGTGTCCATTTAGGGAAAGGAAATAGAATGGGTGTGTCCTTTTTTTTCTACCTCCAATTTGAGTGATTCCACACTTTT
>JARVJO010000227.1:18573263-18602259 GCA_031762555.1 Cynodonichthys magdalenae | reverse complement strand
GGTTCCATGGGCAAAAACCCGGCCACCAGGCGCTCACCAACGTGCCCCACCTCCAGGCCTGGCTCCAGAGTGGGGCCCCGGTGACCCGCGTCCGGGCGAAGGAACACTCGATCCAATTATGGCATACATTTTTAATCATCACCACAGCTAATCAAGCTTGTCTAGCACACAAATTGCTATATTTCAGTTGATTTTACAGTAGTACTGTAATTTGATTGATACTTTTCAAAAAAAAAATACATTTTACTTTATATTGCTTCATTTTTACTTACCCAAATAAAATAGGTTATACTTCATTTTGTATACAATACAGGATATAGACTTTATAAAGTCATTAGTCCTGAGTCCAGCGTGCACCCAGCAGTATCAGCAAGGCTAAAATCATCCTCCAACTGTCTTTTTCATTTATCTCCATTCTTCCTCCACCAGCCTCTCCAGCTGACATCACAAGAGGCAGAAAAGGAGAAAACAATGAGCCCATAATGAAATAGCACTTTCCCAGAGAAATGTATAGTTTAAATGAAAATAAAAAAAGACAAACATGATTTATATCCTCACATCTTACACTGCAGCAAAGCTGACCACAGCTGTTTTCCCCTCAGTTTAACACTTTATCCCACCTGTGCCACTAACCACAACCAGTCTCAAACGTTTCCCATTTTCCCTCCTCCCATGTTTAAAGTTAGCCACGGTTGTTACTTTTCTTTTCTTTTGCATATGGTTTTCTATTTTCAGCAGTGAATTAGGTCCAGTCAAAAGAAAAAATAAATAAAAATAAAAAAACAAGAGGATTTTTTTTCAACTTTGAGATTATAGTGGCAATTTACTGACAGACAAAAGTTGCAGTGATGAAAATAAATCATCTTTCAAGGTGTAAGCCAGAAGAATTGAACCCTGCTGTGCTCCTGAACTCAAATATATTTGCTTCATTTGGAAGTATTTTTGTAACTGAGCATTACAGATCCTTTTTTTTCTGCGTTAAGTACAGAACAGCATGCAGTATTTTAGCTTCACAATAAGAGTTTCAAAACATGGACTGAAAATCGACTTCTAAATACATCTTTTTTTAGGTTTTAGCTGTTTCCCTTCTTGAACATCCACATCCATCTATCCATTATCTATACCTGCTTCTTCCTTTCAGGGTCACGGGGGTCCCTGGTGCCCATATCCAGCAGTCATAGTGCAAGTGGCGGGGCACACCCTGGACAGTCTAAATAACCAACAATGTAAACTATTTTCAGGAGCTTTATATTCAGAGCTAGTGTTTTGAGTGTAGCACTTAGCATTTGAGACTTTTATTGTGAAGGATTGAAACAAGCAGTGTGAGTTCAGCTGCAGCGGGATTATTAAACTGCACCTTAATCTGCTTCAGCTAAAATATTCTGTTATTTTGTAGTTAGCCCCATAACAGTGCACATATACCCCTCAGGTCCAGTAATACTGACAAATGAAACAAATTGAGTCGGATTCAAGAACACAACTGGGTCTACTTCTTCTGGCCTAATCCTCAAAATGTGACTTTTTTTGTTTGACCTTGCCACATTTTTCTGTTAATACAATTGACATATTTTTATGTCAATACTTTAACTTCATCAACTTCATTCTAATTTTTACCCTTGTGAATGGTGCTGCTGCCGTCCTCTGTGTGTATAAGTGTATGTGTATGAGTAATAAAGAACTTTAGAGAAAAATCTAAACATCCCTTCAGTAACTGGCTGCTCGCATTTGAGCATCTTGGGAGCAATGCCTGGATGTTTTTGTTTTGTTTTTTTCTTCTCCTCTGGAACATTGTCTCCCAGTGTTTGAAGAGGCTAAAATAGAACAAAGCACGTCAGGATAATGATAAATGAATACATTAATACATGGAAACATCTCGCTGCTCCTATTACACACACTCTGCACGACACAGGAGAAGCTTCAGACTCTTTCACTTGATGGTCTTGTGTATTAATCTCTATGCTGCAATGACTAACTAACTAACTGAGGTCCATAAATAATCACTTTTTTTTAAAGATGCAGCATTGTTTCTTCTTTTTATTGCCTTCTGCTATGTCAGTGTGTGTGTCTGTTGGCAAATTATCTCATGAGCAAATACGGAATATGTACATACTTTAGGAGCTAACTCACTTTAAAATTGCTGCCACTGCCAAATTAACTTAAAAATTAAAATATCAGTCAGTTTTGGATATATTGATCTAAGATTTAGTGTAGCCGGAAATGATGTGTAAAAATTTTAATTTTAACAGGTTGCATAAGACCAACCGTTTATAAATTGTGCCATTATCTATTTCGAGTCAAATCTATGTGACTGTTAGCCACATATATCATGAACCATTGGACAGACTTCAGGCGTACCCCTACAAGTGATTAACTTTTGAAGCAAACCTCATTCCCAATGGCTCCAGAGCCAGGTAAAACCTAAAGTTATTGAAGTTGTACCTGAGAGTCACTAATGACACATACTCCAAATGTTGCTTATTGTACACGATCTTTGACTTTCCATTTTCAAACACATAGCCAGAGTGTTGCTTTGAGAATTCCTTGAATCTCCTAGCCATGTGGAGCGCTTGATGGTACAAAGCACTGTTTGTACAAAGTTCCTTCCTGAAGCCCCTCCTCTGAAACAACATATTTACGGAACCATGTGCCTGGGAAATACACCCCCCCCACACCCCCCACGCACACACACACACACACACACACACGGAAAGTAATCACTGTATATACATTTACAGCTGAAACATTTTGGAGTCAACCCAATCCAAATCACTGCCACAGCTAATCAACATTAGTCACCATAAACATTTAAAGATATTAGGATAAAATTTTTTGTGGTAATATTTGAAAATCACCCTTTAATATGTATTTATTTCACTAGAGTTGATGTATTTAATGATAAATGTGTCTAACATACAGAAAATGGTTTGCTTGAATTTGCTCTAAAAAATAATTTCTCAATCATCCTAATTTAGCAAAACAGTCTACTGAGCTTTTCAGGAATCTGAGTTCTGGTGCACCACATGGTAAAATAATATTGTGCATTCTTTATGTTCAAAAACATGGAATATGTTTTTCAAATAAAAGAAGTGAAAGTGAGGAGATGTATAGGTAGCTATTGTTTTGGGGTTTATCCTTGGACCTTTAGGTGAGAACTCAGCAGAGCATGGTAAAATATGACCTTTATAAATGGCAAGGCATACAGCTCAGTCTCTCCACTTCCTTTTTCAGGTTCAGATCATCTAATTTTTCCTCACGTTGCCTCTGTCCTCACTCAGTTTATGACTCCTGACTTCCTGACCACATAACCAGGGCCACAGATGAATGTCTGCATACATTCATCTAAATTTAGATGAGAGAACAGCCATTACTAGAAGGAATGCTTATTGCCGGCCACCTTTCATGTCAGAGTTTTAGACAAAGATCATCTTATTTTGGGAAAAGCTATTTTAGTCAGACCTTGAAAATAATACTAGGTGGATATATTGTGTTATCTTGCATCAATAGTTGTTTAAATGTTTCATCAAAATCTATCCATTGCCTAATGAGATATTTTGCAGACAACCAAGCACACAATAAAAGGCCAAAACAATTATTGTTCCACTTTTTACCTTTAATGGTGAGGGATCCAAAGTCAGTAAGTAGATTTGTCTGTTCTCTCCGCTCGTTATGAGCTCATGGACTTCCTACTTCTACTAAGTAAGCGATAAAACTAAAAATACACTGATATGATTAAAATAAACACATCTCTTGCCATTTTACAAAAGCCATAGGACTGGTCACCTTGGTAACAAAGCAAGCATGAAATTATCTAATTTCACTTCTTTACAAGCTATTCAATTGAGAAATGTGTTGCTCTTAGGCACTAGCTCCTAAAGACATTAAATAACAGTTTTTAAAAAATCATATGTCTGCATCCATGTGAAGTTTAAAGAACATGCTTATTTGATATGATTTATTGAGATCAGACTGATTAGTTCTTTTTGTAATGGTAGCACTATGTTGGCTTTGACCACAGTATTTAAATAAAAAGTAAAAAACTTTGCTTTACGCATGACAAATGAACTGTATTTATACACTGTTGATTATGACATATGGACTTGTAGCTTCTTTGGTCAAAATTTAAAATCTATGTCATTAGAAATAGGCTGATTATTTAGCCAACCGCTCTTAACCGGCTGACAGATTTTATTCAACCAACAGTGATCACTTTTAAAAAACCTTGAAGTGAGTTTCCACTTTCTGATTTCTGAGTAATTCTGTGCTACGAATGTATCAAATTTTAGAACAAGATCTCTAAAATATACTGAGTTATGGCTATTTTTGTTATTTTTGTAGGGTCGGTTGTTATGGCAGCCATCGCAAATTGTGTTGACATCAAAAGTCAACCACATTTAGATGTACATCTATGATTACCTTCTGCAAGTTTCATTGAAATTTGTCCAATTATTTCTCAGCTATTTTGGTAACAGGCAGACACAAACATGCACACAAAGCAGATAAAGGCATAAATCTAATTTCCTCAATTTGCCTTTTAGCGACAGGTGATTAAAATATACATATGTTTTAGGATTTGTGAAAAGAGGTTTGTCTACATTTATTTCAACTTTACTTATACAAATAATCACATTTTGACACAATGTCTTATTCTAAACAGAGGCTTGTTTTAAGTGAGCATAGAAAATATAAACAAATACTGTACTAATATAAAATTGATGTAAAATAATATATTGCAACAAAACAGTTGGCTAAAAGTTAATTGGAAATGAAATGCTAGCAAAATGTAACAGAAAACGCTTAAGTAGTAAAAAAAGCTAAAAGTAGCAGGCTAGTCATAAATTCAAAGTAACTAAAAGGAGAGCATCTTAATAAAGCAGATTTCTGTTTAAAGAAAACAATGCTTTTAAAGGAATTAAGATCTGAAGGTATAAGAACAATAAACAAACAAGACATACTTAACATACCATAAATAAATAAATAAATTGAAAAGTAAAAAAATTACGAACACATCAAACAAACGTTCCTGAATGAGAAACCTTTTTATATATAAATGGATTAAATAACACAAAATATGCAGACGTTCGTAGACTGCGATTAAAACATGGAAACAATTAAACCTAAAAAAAACAGGAAAACAATAGTGTGAAAACTTAATTAGCATTCACACTAATATACTAAAGCAGAGTCTGCATCTGGACAGTGATGACAGTTAAGTGCAGTGGTGGGTGGAGGGTTTAAATCATGTTATTTGTTATAGTGCTTTTGAATTTGTTTACATTTGCTCAATGCTCCATTTAAAGAGCTAAATGTGACATAAAGACATTTGATTTGTGTGTGTGGGTGTGTGTGTGTGTTGTATAAGACAAGCTAGAAAAGCAATAGAGGAAGTAGGTTACCAATAACCTTTGCCGTCCCCTTTGTTCACTCAATCATTGCTTTACAGGTCACCACAGTCTGCCAAGACTCGCAACAGGAAGTAGTTATAAATATAGTGCCTGCAAAGCTCTATGCATGATTACATCTGCTATTCACAGTCAAGGAGAAATTCACTTCAGTTCATGACTTCACTGTCAGGTTAGTGGCATTAGGCCATTGTCATGATAAAGTTGTGATTGCACCTTAAGGTGACCATTACCATCATTTAATGACTTCTGTTCCATGTAGCAGGAATGTTTAAAAACTAGCAGTTAACACTGAAGGTCAGAGGAGTGCCTGTGGTCCACTGAAACCAATTCAGACAAAGGTAAAAAATAAATTAAATAAAAAGTGATACATTTATCAAACATTTTACAAACTCCATTTTAAATTAATGTTTAATTCTGTTTAACAATGTTACCTCAAGTCTATTTTTATTAGATATAAATAAGTCAATATTGAATAATACAATTTAAATATTTGTAACATGAATACTTCAAGTCCTTAAGTTTAATAGAACATTTCAGGTTTTCTGAAGGTGCCTAAAACTCCACATTAGAGTAATATTCCAATGATGCACCATGTGAGCAAACAGTGGCATGAATAGTAGTTGGTCATTTAAATAAATAAAACTAGAAAATCATAAAGTCAACTAGTTCCTGGTTGAATTTTAAATGCTGAATCTCTATTTTGCTCACAGTTTCCAAACTCATATCCTTTAACAAGGGCCAATGGTTTGGCCTGTATTTTATTATAATTTTTTCTTTAATCCGCAGTCCTGTCAGCACATCTGACTGAATCTCAGCTCGGGGTGTTAAAGAAATGAGGAAAGACACTAGCGGCGAGGTTAGAGGAGTGAGAGGTTATAGTCTAAGAAAAAAATGTGATAGGATACTATGGTGAGAGTGGGGAGAGAGGGGTGGAAAACAAGGATTGTTGCCACGGTTACGGTATGGGTTGCAACCTCTTATGTCAATCTGCCCATTTGGAGCATATTGCAGAGTAAGAGGATTGGGTTTTTATGGAGATGAATTTCATTTGCTGAAACACTTTCTCAGTCTTTATCACACTCCACCTCCCTCCTCTTCTCACTGTGCCTTTTGCTCACCCCCTACCCCCCTTCTCACTCCTCCCTCCCCTCCCTCACCATCTTGGTTGTTATGGTCTATGCTAATTTTTACTGTCATCTCTCTGAAATCCTGAATCTTGCGCTCTGCTACTAACTCCCTTTTCGCTCTCTGTCTGCCGTCTTTCCCCTTCAGGATCAACATGATGCTCATTTGCAAAAAGTCAATTTGTCATAAGTTGCATCTGCAGGATTGTAGTTTGTACAGAGTGTCGTTCTTTTTCTGACTGTCTCCGTGTTTCTGTCAGACGTGACAAGAACATTGTCACGGGGAGAGCTAAGTTGGCTCCATTTCATTGTGTCACATTATTTTCTTTTTAATCTGCTGCGCACGGTGACTGCGCTTTCATGTAGCTTGATGTAATCCACTCTGGTGCACACAACTTTATCATTATAGACCCCTTTTTTTGACTAGGAAGCAAAATGGGATAGTGAACTGACGTGTTTAGAAGCAGGACAATTAAATTCCTTTCTGACAAGCTGGTATGATCCGAAGTGAAAGTATATGTGCATTAGTGATGTCTGAGCAGCAGTCATTATGCAGAATTGTTGTTCATGGCAGTAAGTATTTTAATCCACTTCTTTATTGTTGCAAAACAAATAACAACCCTCACAGTACCCAGTGCAAATGGGAAGTGATACTTCATACAGATAACCTCTTGGAGCTGATGAATTCTGGATATTGAAGCTTTTGAAAAAGCACACAAGAATGATTTTGACGGTCTGTGTTGTGAAGTTCATTTTATTTTTAGTTACTAAGACACATTTATTGAGAAGGAGGTCACTGCAGTCGCTATGTGGGAGGAGTTTGTCAAATACATGATTGGTTGGCTTGACTATTTTGAGTGGGGTTGGAAAAAGCCAAAACGGTTAGGTTGCATGAACGCTGTGCAGCTGGGGTAAAGTGTAACTCAGTTGAAACCACCAGAAAAAAATTAAAATTTTGAATATGAATGAATATTAGTCATAACTCAAGACAGGAAGGTACCAGCCCCACTAAATTTAAAGTAAATAAATAGTGTTTACATGTTCACATTACTTAATTTTTTACCTTGCCCCAAAAGACAAGTAAATTTGACCAATCATGGTTTTGCCAAACTCTTCCCAAACTGAAGAACTCCACTAATAAGGATTAAGATAAACTCCACCCTCATTGCTGAAAAAAACTCTGCCATTTTGCCAAACTCTGCCCACATCAAAGAACTCTGTCAATTCCAGTTAGGACAAACTCAGCCCACACAGTCAAGAAACTCTCCCTACGTACTGCAGAGACCCCTACTTGCATTTATTATCAACTGACACCTAAAAAATAAAGGGTATAATGTTTTACCTGTGTCTGTGTTCAGGGTGCTGTACTGTTGGCAAAATATTTGAATCACTGAAGAGAGATGTACAACAGAATTGTTTTTGGAGTTAGACAAATTTGAGATGATCAACAAAGCTAAGCAAATGTAGCTAACATACAAAGTTTATAACCACTTTTTAGCCAACATATTATACTCAGATATTGATACTCTGAGTACTTACTGGTTAAACAGCATCCATTTTTAAAAAGTTGACATTAACTAGTATAGTATTTTGTCTTTTAGAAAAATACATCATCACCACTGGACAGACCATTAGATGTAAATCTCCAACTCATTCATTTCTGGAGTCAAGCAATCTTATCCAACCCAAAGTTGGCTAGAATTCAGCCAATTTATTATATGCTAAGCTAATACTTGGTGTGGTAGTAGCTGAGCATCATCTTTAACACGGTATGAGTACATTTTGGTCATTAATGTTTTCCATTTAAAAACAGAGGTTGAAAAATGAATGGTTCTATTTTTGTTGGAAAAATGGTTCATCTTTTTAAACAGGAAGTTTAACGTTGTTATTATCAGACAAGTTAATGTGGAGCTAGTGAAATAACATTTGAAAACCAGGCAGCTGCCTGTAAATAAATAAATATTTTGAGTATATTTAACTAATTAACAGCAGACTGTATTTTTAATCAATGTACTGTAGCTGGTGTAGCTAAATTCTTTTAAAAGAAACAACCTATTTATTACTTTAAATGGCCTGATTATAGGATGAATAAACACGTTTTACTTTAAAACTAGCTAACTAGGCAGTATAGGCAGTATAGGCAATATAGGGCTAACTAACTAGTTTTACATTTGTCTAACAGGAGTCAACTGTTTTATATCACTGATGATTCAAATTATTTCCTGAAGCTTCTGGTGCTTTTAGCACATTAAGTCCATGGTGAGGAACTTAAAACCACAGCAGGTTCGACAGGACAGTATTGAGTTGCTTTGGTTTGACAAAACAAAAAAAGTAATTTTTGTTATGTTTTTGGAGTATAAAAAATTAAAATAGAATAACCATTTATTTTTTGTTTTTCAATATACGTTTTGTAAAATGAAAAACAAATTACCAAAATGTACTTGGACCTAACACATACAGAACACTACACATAGTGAAATATTTTTGGTATTGCAGTCAACTGTATTTGTCTGTTAATAAAATATGTTGGTTTTTTTATGAAACTCAAAAAGGATTAATAACATTTACAATTGTTTAAGAACAAAAGTTCAAGTTTTTGTCTCCTAAAGATAAGGAAAGAATAACAACACAATGCAGAATGATACAGTATGTGGAGCAACAGCAAACCTGTAGGATGTCTAACACGATACAGATACACGCTAACCTGACAAGGGGGTGCACACGTAATGTCAATCAATCTTTAATTCATTTCTTCTCTGCCTCCTCTGTGTTAATTATGGATCACACCTGTGATGTTGAGTCACTGAATATGCATATACTGTATAGGCAGGTACATTTTTAGAGAGCTCTATTTGTGTATCAGTAGGCAGAATACTGGGCCAACCCTTTGGTTATGTCTTCATGCTGGTATCTTGGAATGGCTTGTGTGTGGGGGGGTCTCTGTGTGTGAGAGTACCAGGTTAATATGTCACTCAGTTGGGGGTTTTGGTAAAAGCTGACTTTTGGTGACACCCCACAATGCTCCGGCAGCACTGCATGCTGTGTGAGTGTTTGTGTGTTTCTGTGAAAGCTGTCCAAACCTCCACCCTGGTACGAGTCACAGTGGAAATAGCCTCTCACTGTTAAACGAGCCCATCCGTCAGGGATAGAGCTTTCTTCTGCATAATGTCTCCACTGTGGGACCACCCGGCCAACACACACACACACACACACACACACAGTCAAACCCTCTCAAAACAGAGAGTTTCGGATCATTAATCTTTGTAACTCTCACTCCTTTAACCAGCCGGCCTATGCCCTCCTGTCCTCACTCCCTCTGGCAAAGTCATGGCTGTCTTCCTTGACCAACACAGTCACGCAGGGCCACTCAAACATCTTTGTTTTTGTGTTTATATTCTTTGTGTACTTCCTCTGTGTGCTTAGCGTGTGTTTACACCTCTGCCACTGTGATTCACAGTCACTGAGTTTGCACGTGTGTGTGTCATTGAAGAAGAAATGGAAAACACACAGAAGCAGAAGTGTGACATTATGTGCCACCTTAGTACACAAGTATACCAGGTCTAAAGCCAAGCGGTCTATGGCATTTATAACAGAATACATTTTTTTGTAACTTGTCAGGTGTTTCTAGCAAATTAAGGTGACCCTAGTGATAGAGTAGAAAACAGAACCTGGATCCTTATTGGATTGTCAAGACTACAGCCAGCTAATCAAACTGAATTATTGCTGTGCTTTTCAGTTGATACATGTTTCAGACTGTAAATCTTTTATGATCCTTTAAAATTATGTATATAATACTGGCATGGACCTAAGATTGAGTTGTGTATGTGAAATCATTTTAACAATCAATGAGACTCTGACCAATAACTGTGGCTTCCATCCTTGTCATTAAGGAGTGAAACAGATCTGTATTTATTCAAAGTAGATAAGGATTTTATGGGTGTTTGACTGAGGGTAGAAGATTCCTTTGCAGGGGCTATCCTGTCCTTGAAAAAAACAAAGCAAGAGCAGTGCCCACATTATCAGCACAAAGTTGAGCTCATCGTATGTGCTGGGTGGGCTCCACCAGAGATGCCCTTCATCTCTGATCTTTTGTGTGGTGTTCTTGTACATGGTTATCAGGTGCAGTTGAAAAAAATGTTTGGTTTGGGACCTATGAAAATACAACAAGAACCAATGCGATTGTCCACAGAGTACATTCCATGATCTCTTTGCTTTGGTAGAACATCAATAAGCCTTTGAACATTTAAACCCTTGCAAACGAGTATTGGATTATCACCCACCTACCTCTCTGCCTAAATGTATGTTATGTGACACTAGATCATTTAACTGGATTTAAAATGCAAACACTTGAAGAGGAATCTTTTTTTTGTTTTGTATAGTATCTCTAGATGCTGTGGGTGGTGGTAGACCTTCATTTTGTCTACGTCATGAGAGAGTAGACCAGATGTGAACTGTTGTGGAGGGATTTATTGGGGACAATCATGTTTATATATGCTCAGTGGATTTGCAGCTTACTACCGTGTTCCCTGAAGCATTGTTTGAGGGGTGCTGAGAAGATACGGGATGCAGGGTCATATTTAAGGGCTATCTTGTCCTTATAGAACCAAAGTAGGAGCTGTATCCACATTTTCAACTCTGTTCTTTGTCTTTATTTCTGCTTTTAATATTCATCAACAGGATCTCCAGGTACAGTCGTGTAAAAGAGTATATGATTTACTTCTAACAAATTGTCACCTCTGACCAATAAGAGAAATAATGTCCCCCTATAGAGGATCCTATGGTTTAGCTGCTTTGACAGAACGTATGTCCAACAAATGAGCAAAACTGAAGCTGAAATTAACAAAACTGTAGCTAAAAGTCAATGTAAATGTCAAACAGTACTTAAAAGCTAAAAACTGAAAATGGTTAAACATTATCTAAATGCTGTTTTGCTAAAGCTAAAGTTGGTAAAACAGTTGCTAAAAGCAAAAATTTGCAAAATCATAGCTAATATCAGGAAAACAGCAACTTAAAGCTAATTATTATCTAAAAACTTTTCACCAAAGCATTAGCTAAAGTTAAAATTGGTAAAACAGTTGCTAAAAACTAAAATTAGCAAATTGATAGCTAAAAAGGTAAAAATTAATTAAAACAGTAACTTAAAGCTTAAACCAGCAGAACAGTAGATGGAAGCTACATTTAGCAAAACAGCAAGTACAGCACAGACTACCAAAACAGTAGGTAAAAGTAAAAAAAAAAATATGCTGAAGTAGAATTAAACAGCAAAGCTTTTTTAATGATTTAAATGTTTTTATACAATTAAAGATAAATATTTTAAACATACAGAGCCATAGTTGTGGTCTACATATATATGTATTTCAATCTATGAATTGGTAAAATAGCTGAAAGTATGCTGACGTAGGTACAGACTAAATAAAAATATGGTAAAAACCATAAATAGGAAAGACAATAGTACAAGTGCTGTCTCAGCATTCACAGAATAAGTTTATGTTTTAATAATAATTTCAGTTTATGCACCTCTAAAAGACTGTGTCTTTGAATATTGGCTTCTTGTAAACTTAAAATGTTGTCTTGAAGAAAGCAGAGAGACAAATGCAAAGATCAGTGGAGGGAAAAAAGAAAAAAAATCTACAATGCACAATTTCCCACTCCGGCTTCATTCCATTTACTCTGGCATTTCTGCTTTTACGTGTGGTAGATGTGTTTCGTATGGATGAATTGAAAACGGGATAAGGAAAAAAAGGGTTTTAACATTTGCATCAGAAGAAAAAATAGTGCCAAGGGTAATCACAGATGTAGCATTACCAAGGCTTTACCTTATTTCATAAGGTGTGATGTGAGTGATATTTCCAAGCTGCTTGTGCAGTTATATAATGCACAGATGGCAGCAGATTTACCTCAACATACTGTTCCCCTGTTGTACCTCTGTTTCCCTTCCAGTCTGCAGCCACAAAACACTCTCAGTGCTGCGCACAATCAAACTGTAAACAGCTAAGAAAGCTAATCGTGGTCAGATGTATGACTACAACAAAAAAGCATGGTGGGGGAAAGGGGGGAGGTTATTATCCAAAATCTAAATTTTTGTGATTCATATCATGTTAGAATGTCATTCTTTCATCAGACACATACCCAGAGTGTTGTTTTGACTCATTCATGCCTGTTTTAGAAATACTTGATTCTCATGTGGTAGCCATGTGGAGCTGCCTAAACACTTGCTGGTACAAAGCACCGCCTATTTATCCAAAGCTCCTCCCTGGAGCTCAGTCTGCAGCCATGCTTCAGCCTCACAGAGCAACCCTCACCCGCACCTCCCCCACGCAGCTCCACCAGACTAATAAAACACATCACTCCTACGAAATGTTTTAAACAGCATAAAGCATTGTTGTGAAGACATGCAGAACTGGGAGTGCCTGAAATGGTAGGATGTTCTTAAAGAGGCGGAGGTCAAATTTCAAAGTGTTTAGATCAGGCATGTCAAACTCCGGTCCTCAAGGGCCGGTCTCCTGCAACTTTTAGATTTGTCCCTGCTTCAACACAGCTGATTCAAATAGATGAGTTACATTCTCAGTTTGCCATCAAGGTCTGCAGAGGCCCACTAATTAGGCACTCCTTAGGTTCAGCTGTGTTGAACCAGAGAAGCACCTAAAACATGCAGGACACCGGCCCTTGAAGACCAACTTTAGACATCACAGGTTTAAGCTGGGTTCACAGCGGACGTGTTTTGAGCAGCAGAAGCAGCTAATTCATGCAAAGTCAATGGTGGACGCGCGTCTAGGGTCTCGCGGCGCGTCTAGAGCATTTAGCGCGGCGCGCAATGAAGCGGTGGGTGCAGTTTGAGCGTTTTCCATGGGTGTGGTGCGTCCAAAGCAGCCGATGCGCAAGTTCAAAAATCTGAACTTTTGAGCTCAACGCACCGCATCAACCAATCAGAGAAACTCATTTTTTCACCTGATGGTTTCCTGAATGTTGCCCACTACCTGAAACAGAGGAACAAGAGCTCTTTAGCTCAAATCGTCTGAAATACAGTCTGTAGTTCTGGCTGGACATATCAGCACCGATGCAGGTCAGCTGCTCATTAAACTGGCCGTGGTGTTAACCGAGCTCGGGACAAACATAGTTTGTCAGCTCACAGCTCCTGGAGTGAAACTCACCGAACAGACCTCCTCTAAATTACCTGGTGAATTAATTATCTGCTTAGCACAAAGTTCGCTTGCTCTCACTAAATTAATCAAAGCCATTTTCTTTATTTCATCCGACATTAAAGACGGACCGGAAAAAAAACAAGACGCTCCTCCCATTTAGACGCGCGTCTAGTTTTGGATGCTCAAAACGCGTTTGGTGTGAACGTAGCTTTAGATAGACAATGATGCAAAGCATACTGTGTTCCTTTTGGGTTTGTGGAAGCAACCAGTAGATCCCTATGGAACACACAGTCCCACCAATAGTTCTTTTTGACTTAAACTACATAATTTTTCAATCCTGCACCCTTGATGACAAGATCCTACTGCTTCATTTAGTACAAACAGCCACTATCAGAAGGTATCCCAGTGTACAAGTCAGCTTTGTGTTATCTTTATCAAGTAAATGTATTCAAGTATTTTTAGATCATAAAGATGTTGAATTGCTTTGTGTAGATTCTCAGTCATCCAGGATCAGGCATTTAGCTGTGATATATACTGCATTTTCATAACAACTGAAGATAACATACTTACTTGATTGTGGTGTAGAAATGAATTATGTGTCTGGGAAATACATAATACCCCCCCCCCCACCACCACCACCACCAGCAGCTACCCCCTTAAACACATGACTTTCATTACTGATATCTCTATTGAGTTATGGTTCCTTTAAACTGCCAATGTTTTAAACTTCTAATAAAGGTTTGTTTTACCATCATACTGTATTTATCACCTTACACCGAAGATGCATTTATTTAGTTACAAATTTGAATAATCTGTTTAAAGTTGTGTTGTCCCTTTGACGAACTTCCCTCGCTTCATCTTTGGGGTCATTACTCTGCGTGATATTCTGAAGATCTTCTCTCTGTGGACAGCTTTCTGTAGTTGTTGTATTGTTTTTTTTTTTTTTTTGGTTTGTTTTTTTAGCAGGGGGTGGGTACTGCTACCGTGTGTGGTTGGCTTGTTTTATTTTCTCTCCACAAAATGTGACCATAAATTTGCTTTTTGTAATTTTTATGTTGCACAAATTCCCCATGAAGAATCTAGCTGCCAGCTAACTGCCCCTGAGTGCAGATTATCCAACATTAAAATGGGTTGATAACCCTGTAAATACTACTGCCTCATATATTTTGCCGTGTGTGTGTGTGTGTGTGTGTGTGCGTAAGCTGTATCGTTCACAATAATAATAACTCTCAGCCTAGCTAAGATAAACCTAATCTGACACAGGAAGTAATTCCTTGTCTTCCTCCAACAACAGTGGGATTTGCCATTGTGGCTGCTGGCTGATAGTGTCATGGGAGAAGAATGAGGGGTTTCTGGCCCCACAGTGCAGGGATTATGTCATGACAATGTGCCTCTGTGAATTTGCTTTTCTCTTTATCTGAATTACCGCATTAACCGTACAACCCTGATATGGATTGGAACTGTGTAATGGATGTGTAATTGCACAATTACAATGTGTTAAATATAAAGGTTCTCAACACAAACAGAAGTCCAATGTGAGCATTTCTTGACAGAATGTGTATCGCCCTACGTCTTTCATAATAGAGTTTCAAACTGAGATCATGTTAACCAAGATATCATGCTAAATGGAGCACTTAGACAGTGTTGGGGATGACTCTCAATGACTACCACTCCAAATTTCAGTGCAATATCTGTAAAATTGATTATATAATTCCCATTTTGAGGTTTTATAAAGGTCAACAGTCTTGGCAATCATCTTACTTGTGGATGGCTCCAAAATTAAATCACTTGTAAATGTACATCCACTGATTATTTTCTGAAAGGTTCATTAAAAATCCATTCAGTAGTTCATAAGTAATTTGGCTAACAGACACAGAGTTGACTAAATTGGTTGGCTCCTGCAGAAATCTGAAATAAATTTGTCTCCATAAGTTAATCAGTAGTATATGCTAAGCCAGTGATTGCAGCTGGGACACTGCAAAGGTAGCTAGCAAAAATGCAGCCAAATGGAGTTTTTACACAGCACATTTTGTCAGATACTTTTGAACCCTGTGCACTTCCACCTAGTTGTGGGATGCTGTCATTTTGTGTGTTAAATAATCGACAAACATCATGGGAGATGTAGTTTATGATCGATGATGGCTTTAAAGCAGTATAAACTTATTTTAAGACATAACTATGTTTTTGATGCTCTCGCAGGCCACATAAAATGCTGCGGCGGGACACATGTGGCCTGTGGGCCACGCATTTGATACATGTGCTCCAGTCAATATTTATTGACAGTCTTCAACAATACCCAAGGTGTCTTTGTAATAATAAAATCTGCTCAGTTTGGACCAAAAACTTAAAAAGATCCTCTTGATTGAAGCGATTTAAAAAAAAAAAATCTTCTTGATAAACTCTGACAGTCAATCATGATCAAGTCATTAACAGCACAAGTTCCATCTGTAAATTTGTGTAAATTTGTTTGTAAGTTTGTTGAATAGTTTTCTTGCTCAAAAACAAGTTGGATGAGATATATTGTCCAAAATCAGAAAACAAAAGTTGTTAGCAAGGAATTAACACAACAGAAGGTTAATCTTGTAACACTGAACTTTTTCTAACTCTTTTTAGCTCTTTAAACAAGTCAGAACGACTAGCCCACATTTCTTTCCTGCTTCTTATCTCTCATATCGGCAGCTGTTCCTAAAACCAAAGCTAATAACTTGTAGATTTGTTGCCGCTGCTGCTGCTTTCAGCGTATTCTGACGGCTGAAACAGCTTGTTGTTGAATCAATAATAATTACACAATGAAAAGGCTTTCTGCTAATGATTTTACACAGCAGTGCTACGTTAGATGGGTGGGGGTAATAAACATGGCTGTTTTGTACACAGAGGGAGAAGTGGGTATGAGGAAAGCTGCAGAGTAAATAAAGAGCAGCCATGTGGAGGATTGATTTAGAGGAATGTCTGCTGGTCACCAGGTTAAATATGGTGACTCTGTTTTTTTAAGACAGACTTTTTTTGAAGGCATTTAAAAATCATCAAAAATGTATTAGGTGCCCTGTGTCAGTGGTTCCCAACCAATATTCCTCAAAGCCCCTCTTTTTTTTACTTCCAAGCCAAGCTGAGCCCCCCAATACCTCACTACTCCCCACCTCCCCCAATGACATGTTCAATCTTTATCTCTTTATCATTATATGATACAGTATTATCATTATAAGCTGTCATTAGCCAGCTTATAACTACAAATTACACTCTTTGGCTGAGTGGTGTCCTGTGTTTCTATAAATCTAAAGTCAATGTAGCTCTTGAGGTATTGATTTTTTTCTTGTTTGATGAGGGCAAATTCTTTTATGTTTCTCAGACATATTTCTGGGTAAAGTTTGCATGTTCACTCCATGCATGTGTGGGTTTTCTCTGGGTACTCCAGTTTTCTCCCATAGACCAAAAACATGACTGTTAGGGTAACTGGTAACTCTAAATAGGGAGTGAGAGCATGAATAGTTTTTTTGTCTTGTTTGTCTCTGTGTGGCCATGTGATGGACTTCTGACCTGCCCAGGGTGTACCCCGGCCGTCACACAGTGACTGCTGGATATCAGCACCAATCACCCACTGTGACCCTGAAAGGAAGAGGCGATAAACATAATGGATGGACTTGGATAGATTTTGCTAAAATTTTCAGAAATTAATCATTGGGTGTTCCATTTTAAAATGGTTACTTTAAAGCATCTATCTTATTTTAGATGGCCACCACAGCTAATAGCCATAGCATGAAATGGCTATACCTCAGTCAATACATGTATTGAGCTCAAACATGTGACAACTGAGAGAATTGACAACACATCCTTTGATTTTAATTCTAAACAGTTACAAGGTCATAATTTTCAACAAAAGTTGAACCTAGTTTAAAACTAGGAAACTTATTACTTATTAATTTAAGTAATAATATGTTTAGTTTATTTAATTATATATACCACCTGGCATGCATGCATTCACTATTCGGTAACACTTTCTGTAAAAGACAAAAAAAAACTATAAGAAGATGAGACGTCATCAGAATTAAATTAGATACAGCCTAAATGATCTCCATGTGAATACACAACAGGAGGTCATTACTGCACCAAGCAATGCAACAAAAACAACACATTCAAGCCAGGAAGTTCAACAGGAAATATAAGCTTTAAAATAAGACTCATTATGTGTCATTACTTCTGCTTCATATCCTCCACATGGAAGAATAATATATGGGACGTGCAGAATTGACAGGGTGATTGGCGTGGAAGTGAAAGTGTATTCTTTTTTAAAACTTTCAAAATGTCCCTTACCTTTTCAATTTACTTTGAAATAATGACTAAAGGTATTAATTATTAATGTCACCTTTGGGCTCAAATGGGTGGGGGAGTAACAGTAGAGGTCTCATATTTAAATGGACACAGAAACAGAGGAAAATAATTGTAGAATATCTTTTTGATTGATTACCTGCATTTCATATACACATTAATGTTTTATGTTTATCTTTCATAGCAGAAGTGACAAAGAGGTCAGGACAAATCAGACTGATTCAAATGAAAATACAAGTAACAGAACTAAACACAAGAATGACGAAACACAGAAAATTGAACACAATTACCAGAATGGGAATAAACCTAACCATAAACACAAATGACTTTCAAAAGTAACTGGGAAAAAATCAGATAACGCAAAAGTTTCCCAGATTTTGACATATATTATTGGACACCACTGTT
This sequence comes from Cynodonichthys magdalenae, assembly GCA_031762555.1. Lineage (NCBI taxonomy): Eukaryota > Metazoa > Chordata > Actinopteri > Cyprinodontiformes > Rivulidae > Cynodonichthys > Cynodonichthys magdalenae. The sequence goes on along the minus strand of JARVJO010000227.1, from coordinate 18,583,863 downwards.
TTTCCTCTGAACCAGGTATCTTACATGATCTCAGTGTGTCAAATTGTCAAATGTCAGAATTTAGAAAATTTGAATAATTTGAAAAAAGCAGTTCACATATCCAACATACATTCTGTTTCCAGTCTCAGATGGGTTGTGGAGTTTGTCTGTGATTTGGAACGTGATCAAAATCCAATCCAGGTGAAGAAATCATACATGTTGGGTTTGAACCTTCTCTCACAGTTTGCTTTTCAGGCTAGTTTTCACATAGATTCTGCTCTCTCTTCTTATCTGTCTTTCTGTCACTGCTTGGCGTCTTTATCTTTCTTCTCTGAGAAAGAAATTGCTTTTATTCACCTGATATTGGCTTTTATTGAAATCCTGGTTCCTGCCCGTTCCTAGCCAATGAAAACAGGAATGAATGTGTATTTGTGCTCTGCAGCTCGGGAGGGTATGAGTGTGTAAAAAGACAGCAGTGGAAGCTTCTTCACCTCAGTGCAAAAAGCTGCTAACCCACCGCAAAACAATTTCATTTGTCATGGTGTCAGCCAAGGGTTTTCCAGCTCTGTGATCATGTGGAACCACTGTTTCAACTGTGGGGGATAGTCTTAGGGCTCAAGTGTGCATTATACCTTTAAACATTTGGGTTTGTTGGGTTTGGCAAAAATTGACTGGTTTATAACTTATGACAAAGCAATTTCACAATAAAACTCAAAAGTTGTGCAATGAAAGGCATAGCCAATTTTAAAGTGCCTGTGTGATGAAAATTTGTAATGAATATAAATAAATATTTGTAAAGACATCATTGCTTATATATTGCATTAAAAAATTGCTGCAATGAAGAGTTGTTCAGATATTTGCATACAAAGTAAAAGGAAGTGATGACAAAGGGGAATGTCTGAATGTAAACGAAGCATTGCTGCAACAGCTAACACAGACTGTAGAGAAGAATTTGACATTTCTTTAAACTATTATGAGTCACTATCAGAGAAATGAAGAAGAGTCAGAGTTCAAATAATATTGTTTCCATAAACAAAGAAATTATTTTTCTCAAAGAGTTTCCCTTTGATGTCACTTCCTGTTTCACTTTGGCTGAGCCAAGTTCAAAAGAAGATATGTCAATTATGTGACAAAATATGTAAAATCTTGAATCATGTAAAGTTTCCTAAATAAAAACACGTTTTATTTGACTTTTAACATTTTTGACAGATATGCATGTCACAGGCACTTCAGAGTAATCCTTATCACACATCACCTTTGAAGCCAAACTGAAAAATAACAGAGTTGTAGCCATTTTGGTCCACCCTGAAAAATAATGTTATGCACAATCTCATGCAATATCAGGAGATGTCACGCTCTGTGTGTGTGCCGTTAATGACTCTCAGCTACAATCACATTCAATTTTAGGCTAATATCCGTAAAACTGACTGAGTTATAGCCATTCGGGTGTTTTCTAAGGTCAGTTGGCCGTGGCAGGCATTTGCAATCAGTTTGACTCCATAAATTAATCAGTCGAAGATGTTCATCCAGTGATTGCTTTCTGAGAGTTTTATTAAAATTTGTGCAGTGGTTTATGAGATATGCTATGAGATATGTTAACAGACGGTCACATACACACAGATATGGACCATAGACATTATCACTCTGACTCAGTCTTTTCAGCAGTGGGTGATAACAGTTAATAATCTTAGGAACTCTCAGACGTTGACAGTTTTCTTTAATGCTCTAAAATTTTCCTGTTTGACACAGAAAAATGCTAATTTTTACAGCCCTTAAATACAAATGCAACCATTTGAACAACAGGCCAACCTCAGCTGCACTAACTGAATAAATACCATAATCCTGATACTGTCTGCCCACTAATCCAACACTGTCTGAGTGTTCTGGGACTTGTTTTCCTTAAAACAGAAAGGAAGCGAGTATTAAAAATGAGATGAAATTACTGTAATTTTCTACAACTTTCCGAAAAAAAAAATAACTTTAAACTTCCTGGTCTGGCTGAATGTACCTTTTGCACATCACAGATTAATTATCATGTCAAGAGAAAATTGCTGAAAACACAGTTCCCTAACATCCCCAGTTATCAGTAAATTAAACATTCACAGTCCTGGGAGCGGCAAAGGTGTGTGTTGCTTACTTGTGAACTTGTGAACTTGTGAACTTGTGATATTCTGTCCTTTAATTAGATTACAGTGCATTTATTGATTTACATTACATACTGAATATTACAGAAGTATTTGTAACTGGTTCAACATTAGGGCATTGGTTATGTTTTACAATACTATACATATATAGGGGTAGAAATCTTTAGGCATCTCAAAATTTAATTCTATTATAATTCAAAGGGCTTTCATGTGAATAAAAAGCAAATCTTTATGCATTTTTGGTTATTTTAAAAGGGGTACAGGGGTATTGTGTATTTTACAGGCACAATTAAATTCTACACCACAACCAAGTAACTATGTTACCTTCAGTTGTTATGAAAATGCTATATATATCAAAAATAAATTAGACTTTGCATCATGGCCTATCTAAACGCCTTTAAATTGGCATCTGTCTCTTTAAGAACCTCCTACCGTTTCCGACACTCCCACTTCAGCACAATATTACAACAGTGTTTTTTATGCCTTTTTCAACTTTTCATTTGAATACTGCTGTAAGAAAAATAAGTATATAATATTTGGTTTTGGAAAATAACTCAGGATACAGTTGAATCTTTTTCGAATGATCATTATAAAGTTAGGTTTTGCAATGAAATAATGAACATTCACCATTTTTAAGATACATTTTGCAATGAGTAAAAAAGTAATTAGTATTGCAAGCTCAACAGACATGCAGTTCCACCAGGTGTTTACTAATTGTTACAGCCGCTAGTGGTAGAGCTGTGTAGGGCAGGATCTCGGCTGCAGACTGAGCTCCAGGGAGGTGCTTTGTACCAACAAGCATTTAGGCAGCTCCACGTGGCTTCAGGAGATTCAAGGATTACTCAAACTTGCATGAATGAGTTTTTAATGAGGGGATGACATTATAACATCATAGGAAACTCAAAAAAGTTGTTTTTTGCGTGACCCCCACATAGCTTTTATACATAAACACTGATTTTAAACTTTATGCGTCTATTACATATACAATTATTCTATTAATCAGTCCCTCCAGAAAGTTGCGATGTTGTGATCCCAACTATTATTGCAAATTCAGTCATCATTCGCAAATTTTGCACGGGCTTGCAATTTTCACCAGTCATCGCAACATTTCCGCAAATCTGACCAATCACCATAACTTTTTCTGCATTTTCTTCATTTTGGACCAATCACCGCAACTTGGCTGGATTTTGAGCAATCCCTTTAGCTTGCTTCAGCTTTCAGTCCGCTGTAAAATATGCCAGAGAGTGGTGCGGAGTCGCAGCGGGAACTCGCCAAGTCCGTTCCACCGTCTGGAAAGTTCCTCTTGATAGAGCATGCTGAGTTTATGAAAATTAAATGCAGTAAAAGTTTAAGCCATCTACCTAAAACAACACCATTTCCTTACCATCAACAGCAGCTGTGTCGAGCTAAGTGAAACCGACACAGCAGTGATGAGTATGGCATGCCTTTGTATCATATAATTGACAAAATATATACGGTTACCATACAGTACTTGAAAATGTTATTTGCACTTTAAATATTATGTTAAAACCCCATCTTTTTGGGAAGGTTACATGCAACTTTTTGTAAGACCATGTTATGGCAAAAATAAAGCTTTTTTTTTTTTTTTTTAAGTAAATAAAGCTTGAAAAGAATTTGCAACTTTGACCACAACTTTTTGAAAAAGATGCCGCAAAATCAGCAATTTTACGCCGCAACAATCACAAAAAAACACTGCAACTTCCTGGAGGGACTGATTAATTACAGAGTGCACAATCCCTATCAATCAGCAGCTGATGATAATGAGTACAGATGCAAACTTAACATTTAAATTGCCATAGAAACCTTAATGCATTTAGCTTTGTGTCCATAACTGGACATTCAGTTATTTATTTATTGATTTAGCACCTTATGGGTCAAAGTGACTGTTCATTTTAATCTCTTTTCCCATTTTGTGAATTTCTGTCCTATGGCTGGAAACCTAAACACTAATGTGTATCCGCAGTGAGTAGAGAGATGATGGCCATTTGTGCATGGCAAATCCAATATTTAATATAAAAAACAAACAAAAACAAACATTGAAAGGCTTTGACTAAAGAAAAATAACAGAAGGATGCAATTTGTTAGTTCTGGTAATTGCTTTCCAATGTTGTTGTTGTTAATAACAATAATCTAGCACCCCTTCACCCCTTTACATTATTTTACATTTTGTTTAAATTACAACCCCGGTGTTGTTGCAGTGACGACTGAAAGTCTTACTCTTCATGTTTGTAGTGGGAGCAGCTCCTCCCTTCAGCGCCGACATGCACAAGAAGCTCTCATCAGCCCTTGAAGGAGCGTTCACTCCTGAAACAGCCCAACTTTTAGGAGTAACTTTTATAGTTTTCTGCCTCGTTGAGCTCCTACAAGGCATTCTGGATGGCTGCCATGGTTTGTGCATGGGTGGGTGGAGGAGTAGATGGATGGGTACCAGCACATAATATACAACAACATACAGCAAGGAAACAAGTGATAAGGCAGATTAAAGAAGTGTACACATACACACACACATATAAGCACCCTGTAAATCTTAATACATATTTATAGAATGTGCAGAACTTCTGTAAACTTTAGAGTTTATTTAGACATTGTTAAAAGATCCAACCGTTTACTTAAATCAGATAATTCGATCCAGTTATTTATGCTTGTCTTTTGAGCAAAGGCCTGAATGACCAGTAATTAAAAATCTTTGAACCTTCGTAAAACTGTGACTAAAAAAGCATTTAGGCAGCTCCACATGGCTGTCACAGGAGATTCAAGGATTACTCAAACATACATGAATGAGTCAAAGCAACGCTCTGGGTATGGTTTTGATGAGGGAATGACATTATAACATGATATAAAGCTCAAAGCAGTTGACTTTGCATAATAGCTCCCTTTTAAAAAAAATGAATATCACCTACTACTTTATATACCTAAATTTTAGACAAAATTCATCTTATGTTGAGAAACGATGGTAATCTCAGACAATACTGTGAGATATCCCTTCCTGTAAATTCACGTTTGCAAAAAATTGTGAATCTGTTCAGTACTGCTGCAGGAACATTTTAAGGCTTTCATTTGCATCAACCAACAAGCCGGCAGCTTCCCATCATCAGCCAACCCATCCCCTCTGCTTTGCTTTTGTCACAGCAGAGTGGAAACAACAGAATAAAATGAAGTGGGTTCATATTTGGGGCATAATACTTAATGATGTTGCTTTTCTCTTGTTTTATTGAAAACAGTAGCAGGTGCAAATTGAGCAGACGTCTGCCAAGGTTATCAATTTCATAATAGTTATTAGTCCCCAAACTCCTCTACAGAGCCTCTCAATCAACATAGACTCCATTACACTGATGTCTGTGGCTGTCAGCACACACAAACACCCCCGAATTGAACAGATTTCTCCTTCCAGCAACTGGTGTCTGCAGCCATATTAAATAATGTGCCATAAAGCCCGGCGATTTAAGCTGATTCTCTGCTTCTTTTGCATGACAACAGCAATAACTTTAAATGCTCGGTGACATAGAGGAGCTCTTGGGCAGAGGCTGATGACACCCTTGGCTCCACTTGCTCAAGTGTTTCTGTGTACAATTTGTCAAAGCGATCTGAGCGTCTCTGTACAGCGTCTGCCTCTGCGTGTTTCTATGTTCTGTAAGTCTTACAGGCCTTTTCGGTCTGAAGAAAAGACATAAAGACATTTAGTTTCTCTTGACTTAATGAGCTCTGCCGACAAGAATCACAAAAATGTAGAATGTACGAGTGCTAGTATTAAATTTGACTAACTGATAATAGAGTTAGTCACAGATGTCCAATTACAGTTCTAGTGTAGTTTCTTCTTGTGCAATTGTGTTACATATCACACACCACCAAAAACAAAGGGGTGGTGACCATGGGCTTTTGTCTTTATCTTTACTTATTTATTTGTCTGTTAGTTAGCAAAATAGGTCATGAACCAGTTACCGGATTCCAGTAAAGCTTGCAAACAGTAAAAATGTTCATCTACATCTGTTAATGGCTGAGACTGACCTGTAAGAAAGTGGAAACCTGGATATTTGTGCAGAAAACCAAATTCCATTGTCAGTTGTTAAGGTTTATTCTTTAGATCTAAAAACTCCAGTCATGGTCAATGCTACTAACTGTCTGTGACCCTGAGCATAATCAGCTCCAAACAAAACAATGCTGATTATGCTAAGCCCATGTGCACCTTGTAAATCATATTATTTATTAGAACACCATGGTCACACCCCTGGGGGCGGTACCTTTCACATTAGAACTGTTACAATGGAATGTTAACAAGTCTTTTTTATCCTGCAGAAGGGGGATGCATTAAGAAAAAACACGCTGATTCTCTTTCTGTTTAAAGTAAAAAAGTAAATGATTACAACTTATCACAAAGTACAAGATATAAGACTATCTATCTAAAATTTAGGTAATCTGTCACAAAATTTCCTTTAAGTCCTTAAGGGGGGGGGGGGGGGGGTGTATAACTTGACTTGAATGATCCCAGGTCAGACTCAAACAGTATGTTTCTGAAGAACTGGAGCGAGTACAGAGGCTTCTCCAAGATGTTCCAGCTTAGTACTATATCTCCTTGGCATCAAAAATACATTTCCTCAATGAAGGATATTTTTTAATCCAAAAAGGAATGTACTATATATTTTGTATGGGTATGTTTCTGATGAGGTGATGACATTATAACATGATGGGAAGCTCAAAATGTCAAATTTGCATACCCCCCTTCCTTTAACATGTATTCTGAGCACTAATAGAGTTTGCAAAATCTTTCCTTAAAAAAAAATGACATTGACCATTTCAAGTCAACTCTCATAAATCACTGAACATATTTTATTGAAAGTTTCAAACTGTTGGATGTCTAGAGTTGATTACAATTTGGAAACAACCCAATGCAAAATGGCCACTACACCCAACTAGCCCGAAGAAATAAAACATATCTATGTAACTTCAGCCAGTTTTACCTATTTTACGCTAAGATCTGGTTTGATAGTAGCTGAGCTTGAGTACTGCACAGACATGAGTTTTTTAGAAATGAAGCAAGCATTGCAGAACCAAAAGCGGTGTGGACCAGAAACCAACTGTGTTGGAAGTGCAACACATTTAATCTATGACAGAGAAGCCAGCCCACCACAACGCAGCTCTATGCTGTGAAGCTAGGAAGTAACAGAGCCTAAACTGTAGACATTTGAAAAGATAAGCTTGTGTTATGGCTGGTTTGTGCAACCACCTGGTCAAGGAAATAAACTAATAGATTTGTTACAAAGGGTAGATCTGTTATTATATAGGAACTTTGTATTTAGTTTTAAATAGCTAAGTACAAAGAGAATTGTTAAACTGAGTTAGCTTATTATGCTTTGAAAGGGATACAATGGTTACGCCACCACACTAGATCTTAGCTTGATGTCTGTAAAAATGGCTAAATACCAGACATTGTTTTTATGTTTCTTAAGACTAGGAGAAGTGGCCATGTTGCATTAGGTTCATTGCATATCTATTACAGATGTACATGCAATGATCACTACAACTTTCAGTAAAGTCTGTCCAATGCTTCATGAGAAATTTTGCTAACAAACCAGAACAATTTACCCCAACTAGTATTTTTTTTTTGTGCTTTCTAATTTTTTTTAGTTGTAGCACCTCTCTTGAATCAGAACAACTCCACAAGCTAATCACCTAATAATTACCTTTTATAAGTTTTGGAGAAATACCTTCACTTGTTTATGAAATATTTTGCTACGTACTGTATTTACAAATTCAAAGTCATACACTGGTAATCACCCTATTGTTTTTGGTAGTGAGAACACTGATACACGAAAAAACAAATTTTTGAAGTCTAATCAGTCGTGTAATTAACCGTATAATCAGTTAGTCACATTTAGTAATCCTAGCATTTGAAGTACACACTACTTTTGATTCTTGTTTGCAATGCTGAATCTAAAAAAAATTAAATAAACAACTTATCTTTTTTTCCATACAGATGATTATTGGACATACTGTGTCAGTACCATATGTTAGGACATTATGGAAACTGCTCAGCAGGTTTAAGGAACTTCTTTTTGTCCATTCTGAGAACACCAAAAAGCGGATCAATATATACGTTTGACAAAGTTTCATGTCTGCAAGCTGCTGTTTATTTTATACCAAATAAAACAAAACCTATAAAAATTCTAAAACCCAAAGATATTCCAACTAGATAATAAGCCCAGGGGTTTATTTCTGAGTAATGATTGAAACACAACAAAATTAATACCACTGTGTGTTTCTCAGTAGGTTACTTCAGGATGTTCAATAAACTTGATAAAATAATAGAAGAGGAAACTTCTTTCAAGATGTTGCTTTTGTTCTGAATGTAATGCCGTAGGTTTTATTTGTTTGTCTTATTTTGTTTTATTGCAGGTTGGATTTCTGTACAATCCTCCTGCAAATCAATAGTTTTAGATGTGACAAGTTGTTAAAAACAAACCTAGATGTTTATTGAATAAACAAACTCTTCCAAAACTATCTGTTCTTGAAAAATGTCTCTCTTAGAGCAACAAGCACATACTGCACACATAGGAAAATTGGTTTGGTCCAGTTCTGACCCACTGGTCCATACCTGAGCGGCATCACTCAGCCCAGATACTGCTAAGAATGACAGCCCTCTGGTCCATGCATGGGCCAGCACACACATATTCCAAACAACTGGGCCAGTTGTGAAATGCCATCATGCAAACTGTGCCATCACAACCAAACCTGGCCCACATTCAGCAGACAAACCACTTGCCAAAACAGCAGTCAGCCAGCAATGCCAGCTTGACACCAGATCTGGCCCACACCTATGTGGGTGGTTTGATTTTACGAAGGTGTTTTCTTTCTATGGCCCAAAGATATGCACCGGTGTTTGTTAATGACATCTGTTATATGTGTAAAGGTGTCCAAAAATACTTATAGTTTTAAGGAGATTATTATTCCATGGGATACACTAAACAAAAAGTGTAACTTTAATCTGTAAAAAAAACTGTAATTAAAGTTACAGTTTAGTATATTTCAAAATTTAAAGAAAAAACTAAACCAAAACACATACAGTAGCTAGCTGAATTGTCATAAATGAGCTATGTGTTTTGATTTTTTAAAAAAAGGGGTTGTAGAAGTAAAAGGAGATTTTTTTTGCACCAAATTTGAAAAGTTTTTTCGCTTCTGGTGTACAGACTAGTTTTGAACCGAACCAACTACAGAAATCATGTGTCTTTTTGGACTTCACGAGCCACCGTTGCTAAGTGTCATGGTAATAATTAGCCCTTCAGTCTTGCTAACCACTGTGCTACAAAAAATGTGTTGTTGTGGGTCAGGGAAAGTAAAGCATCTCTTCACCTTTGGGTTGTGGCACACATTTGCCAACGCAGTCCCAAAATTAGAAGTATATCATGGCAAAACTGTCTTTTGAAATTCTAAATGGTATTGCAGTTGTGTTAACAGTACTGTCTTTCTTTCCAGGTCTGTACTTTGTTCTGGCCCCGTCATTTCTGTCCAATGGGAGCAATGACTGTCACCCATGTGGCTTTCTTGATAAATTATAGTTCACCTGCAAAATATGCAATTCAAATTCAAACCGCACCAAATGAAATAATAAAAATAAAAAAAATGGTCCGCTTTTAGTTCAGACCAAACAAGTGAATTAAAGAACTTTCTTTTCACCACAACCCCATTGATCTCCATTTGTTATTATTATTAATATAAATGGGACAAATGGCCTCCAAATCCGAGACCATGGTCTTGAGCCGGAAAAGGGTAGGGTGGACGGATGGACAAATGGCTCTTTGAAGGGATCCTAGAGCTTATTGCACAAATCTAGGATAAGAGATTAAGCTGGGATTTTGGTGTAAACCTGAATTAATTAAGCCTTGAATCGGTTGCATGGGAGTGGAAGTGCTTAGTTTCCATGGTAACAAGAGCTCTGAAACTAACCTGGTCCTGACCAGGTTTAAAGATGGGCTTATTTAATCTTCTAAGCAGTAGGGAGTCACTTTACTGTAAAAACTGTTCATCTAACCAAGTTTTACAATCCTATATCAGCTAAAATATATTTTTGATGAGGTCAATATATTAAGCAAGATCAGAATATGTTGGATTATTAATCTTGTTAGCCTGAAAAGGTTTCCTTATTTCAAGAAGTCTTACCAAGTGCAACTGTTAAACCGCAGATTATTAATTATTGTTACTTAGAAAAGATTCAGTATAATCTAGTATTTTGAGAAATCAGTGTTTCATATAATTAATAAATGTATTATTTTTTATTTACATTACAATATTACAGGGTAAATACATTTATTTGATTTTTTTATCAGATTATCTGTGAAAAAAAATTAAATTAAACCTTATAAAGACTTAACCTCAGCTTCGTCTTTAAAATAGTCTCATAGCCTGACATGCCATTACTCCATGTCCCCCTTTCTTTATGCCTGCTGCTGCATCCCCCCTGCAAG
>JARVJO010000227.1:18548911-18559314 GCA_031762555.1 Cynodonichthys magdalenae | reverse complement strand
ATAGATAGATAGATAGATAGACAGACAGACAGACAGACAGACAGACAGACAGACAGACAGACAGACAGACAGACAGAAAACTGCATAGATGGACAGCTGAGGGGACCAGGCCATCTCCATGGTTACTGAATGATACATAAGAGGAGAACCATCTGCAAATTAACTCATTATCTCGAGAAAAAGCTCCTCGTTACTTTGTGAAAACGACATATGTCGTTATCGCAAGATAACCATGGGAAAATAATAATAGCGATAAACGGCCCCTCTTGGCTTCCGTAATATTGTCAATTTTTAATTACGCTTGTATTCATTTATTTAAAAAAAAAAAATAAAGTTTGAATTTAAATTGAATTGAAAATGTTCATCACTTTTGGAATGAAGTTGTAAAACTTAAATATTAGTTTTTATCTATTGTGTGTTTGTTTACCCCATTAAAGCACTTTAAAAAATAACCAAAAGGAAAACAAAAACATTTAATTTCCTTTAAAAACAAAGTGTCTTTAAAACAAATATAACCTAAAAGCATTTTGAGAAGTTTTGAGGAAACCATTGATTAGATTTTCAGTTTAAATCCTTATTTTTCTTCTGCTGAACACAGAAACAACTGCTCTTTAATCAGCACCACCTGGCAACTTTAATCAATGCAGAGGAGCCATTAACATCAACTGAATGTTTTTTGCATTAATAGTGAAAATCTCTACCATTACCTCAAAGCTAGATAAACATTCTACAGAGATGTGTTTAGAATATTTTCTTAATCCTTACCAATTAGCTCTGTAACAAACCAAAAATAAAAAACGGCATTAAAACACTTAAAAGTTGACAATGATTCATGGACTTTATTGAATAACAAAAATGTCAGTAGGAGAGAAAATGATCACAGGGCAACATTTTGATTACTTGTGTTTCTTTACTTTCTGAGAGGATAGAAAGAAATTCCTTCTGAATAACTTTTGACACAGTTTTAATTTGCAGCTTAGAATTGTGACAAGAAATTTTTATTTCATATTTGTTTTTAAAGGAAATAGCAAAAATAATTGTGGTTCAGACTGCATATTTAAATATTTAATTTACCGATCCAATACGTTCAATTTTGTGCATAAATTACTCTATAGCAGGGCTATTCAACTGGTGGCATATGGGCCACATCTGGCCCACTGGTGACCAAAGTCTGGCCCGCTAATTGCTTCATTAATTTCTCAAGCTTTAGATAATATAAGTCTTTTTTTTAACATAAATGTGTGTGGTAGTTACAGAAACATTAGAATCTTGGCTTAAAGCTGGTAAAAAAACATTTATGAACACCCAAGACAGTCAAAACTACAAGCAGTTGAAGGTAAAACTAAGATAAGTAAAATACAACTGGTTTAAAAGTTTGACAAGTCAGAGATAGTTGTGTAGTACTTGTGCTCAAGAGGAGGCACAATGTGCAATTTTTGCTTTTGACATTGTTTTGATATCACTACTTTTTTTACATTGGGTTCTGTGTGTTGTACTCATAAATGTAGCAAAATAAACTAATTGAAAGGTAACAGATCTTTGGTTTATTTACATAATAACTTTAAATTGCTGGATGTTGGGCCCCTGAGCTGTTGGCCTGGAGTAACTGTGGCTCCTGGAGCAATTTAGTTGAATAGCCCTGCTCTATAAGTGTTATAAAAATAGCCCAGCAATATGTATATCTTCATTTATTTGCATTAAAATTAAAATGTTAGCACATCAACTGGTGGTTGCAATACACACACACACCCAACCACACCTACACAGAAACCTGAATGAAAAGTATTGTCCAGCGTCTGAATGTTAGTGGGTGTTTGATGTCCCGTCAACTTTCCTGATGTGATGGTGAAGCTGATGAAGATTTATATCGGGCACAGAGTGGCTGCCTCAGATGGATACAGCACACACACACACTATCTTAATATATCAAACACACACACTCACATTTAGATCATTTTTCTTCTAATCTAATCTTCAGTCCTACCCCAGGAATCTAGGGGCCATTTAAAATATTAAATATAATATATAATAAAAATATAATAAGCAGATTAACTCTGTGTTAAAGTTGTTTTCTACCAAACAACCACATGAAGACAGTTATTACAGCTTTCACCACCTTCAGGTTAGATTATTGTTACTCTCTTTATGTTGATCTCTGTGAACTCTACAGACAGCCAACAACACACCTGTGTAAGTGTCTCTTCATTGACTTCCTGTTGAATACAGAGTTGATTTTAAAACCCTTCTGTTTGTTTAAAAAAGCTTTAGGTGGCCTGGCAACAGAAAATGCTGCTCAGCAAGGGGCGGCACAGTGGTGCAGTGGTTAGAGATCCTGGCCTTTTTGTGTGAAGTCTACATGTTCTCTAATGGATTTTATTTGGGTACTCCAGTTTCCCGCCACAAACTAAAAACTTGTGTTAGGTTCATTCCCAACTCTAAATTTTTCTTTGACCTGGGATGTACCCCACCTCTTCCACAGACAGTGGTGGAAATAAGCATCAGTTCCCCTAAGGCTCAGGAAAGGAAAAGTGGGTAAAGAAAGTAGTTAACAAATTTGTAGTACAATCCCTAAAGTCAATAAAGAAATATTGTACTGTCACTTTAAAATGATTGTATTTTCATCCAAACTACTCTATGTGCTAATTATGGGTGCTCTCCATTTCTCAGCAGAGTGGGTGGGGTCACTTTCTTGACCAATGGTGGCAACATGAACGACTTAACTCGAGTCCATAAAGTCAACCGAATTTCCCAGGTTTAGATGTTGGTTTTTCTGGGCTTCAGATTTTAAGCACTGCTTTAAAGTTTAACGTCTGTTAAATACGCAAATCTGCTTTATGTGAATAGAAGCATCAAAGTTAATGTAGACACAATCAGTACTGAAATTAGCAGTGTTGATTGGACCCTACAAGTTTTTCAAGCCAAGGGGCCCACAAACTTCTAAATCCTCCCCTGAGTACAAGTGACCTCTATTTTTTTAAAATCCAAATAATTTAATTAATACTTAGACTGAGCGCAATCAAAAGCCAAACAGAAACTTTAAATTTCAGGAGGAAAAGTGCAATGCTTCACTAGAATGTAATATTTAGTGTTTATTTACTAATGAGCCTACAAATAATAATACAAGTAATTGCTGTTGCAAAATTTCACATCATCTAGTGTTTTTATTTTTTATTTTTTCTTGTTGTAACCACATGCAGCAAACCTTCAGTAACATACAGACGGAGCTCATGCCTGCAGTGTTTGATTGACATGTCACTTTAGCCAATGAGAGCTTTCAGGTTTTGGATTTTTCTATTTTGGGTAAAATACATTCTCTGTTTTTTCTATGGTAAACTAACAAGCAGTCTAATATAATTTTTTTTTTAATAAAATAGTTTTACATGTGTACACCTCGTCCTGATTTAAATGATTTATCTCCACCAATCTGCAGCTATATTGAACAAACAAGCTTAAAAAACATCATCGTTTTTCTTCTAACATTTTATGAACTCCAGGCTGTGGTAAATATGAGAAAATAAACAGTTCTGACGGTTCGTGCTTTCTGACAGGAAAAAAAAAAGCAACAATACCAACACTCTGTGCTAAACTGTGCTATTAACAATGTTTTTCATCTTTTATATCGATCTGCAAAAATGACTCCCCCAGCCACCGTCTCTTCTCTTCTCCTCCTGCACAGCGTACAGATTACATCTGTGTTGTCATTACACAGCTTTATTTTCCTTAGCTGGGCTCAAATTGTGTCTTGCTGTTTGTCATCATGCAGCTTTATTAACGAAGCAGGCACAGTGTCAGCAAGCAGAAGATTGTTGACTTAGGGAATTCTTTCACTGCTGAAACAGTCATTAATTATCAAAATATATGAAGCGGACACTGATAAAAACAGTTCACCAATTTGTTATTATTATTATTAGGATGTTTTTTTTAACGGCAGAGACAAACATGGCTGAATGGTCACAATCTGATTATTCTGAAATCTCCTAGTCGTTCAAATAAACTAAGAAATTTTAAGAAATTTTCTTCCAGTATTTGTACTTGTAGGAAATTGGTACAAATTACCATTCAATTTTGTAATAAGCATTTTTGATTGTTCATATTCATTTGTCAGTTTTTCCATACATGTCCTGCTCGGTGTCAAGACAACATCTCTATGTTTTGCTCATAAATGTGAAACTGAAACAGCACAGCATATGCTTGTGTTGTCACACTGCAATGTGTGCATTTCTGTAAAGGTGGCTGAGTTTCAACCATTTCTGTTTTGAAGACCATTTTGCTGTTGGAGCTATTTTAAATTGAGTTGACTCCAAAAAGTTTCACTGTTCAGGAACTATTTTGGTAACAGACAACAACACAAACAGAAACAAAACAAACAAACAAACAAAAAATACAACCAAACAAACAAAACAGAATTATACATACAGTATGTTGTTCAGGTAAGATCATGGCATTATTTTTGGCTGTAGGGACCCTTAAATGAGCTTTCAGGAGAATACAGTAATTAGTTAGTGAGGAAAATTTACATAAAGCTTGTTCGCTTTTTAAATCAAACAGAAAAAAAAAATCTGCTGTAGAGTCCAGACAAGCAAGATTATCTCTTCCAGGCAGTGATAGACTTGACACATTTTAATGAGGACTTTTGTTTAGAGTCAAATGCAACGTATGTCAAAGCACTTTCAATTAGATCACAGTGATTCAGAACTGAGGAGCTTCATTTCTGCATTTTTTTTACACTACTCTTTACAGATAACCAACTCCTAATAAAATTAATTAGTGTTTATGACACTGGGTTGTCTTGGATATTAAAGTCCATCTGCTGGTAATGAAAGTAATTTTAGAAATTTCAAGGGGCAGATGGGCAAGATTGAAACGACAGCTGATCTTGGGGGTGCACAACAATGCAAAAAGCCATAGTAGAATTTCAAAAGTTGTAAACTGTAATCATACATAATCTATTGGAAAATAATAATAGTAAAAAAAGCTATGATATGGGAGTTAATCTCCTTCTTATATAGGCCCACATTGTGGTTTTACTTTACAACTAATATTACTAAATGAGAAAAGCAGTCAATACTCAGCTGATATTCTCATACTTTATTCATATTCAGAATTGGAAATTTGTAGGAAAATGTATCTGTCTCACATCCTTGCAAAACGTTTGACTCCAACAATTAATGCTAAAGTTTTAAGCATTAGCATTTACACTGTGTCAAGACTTGGACACCTTCTGGTCACTTTGATGTGATTTTTGACCAAGGCAGCGAAGGTGGTTAAAACCAACCATGTGAACTTTGTACCATGATGTGACGTTGTAACAGAAGCTAAAACAGTCGGCATGTGAAGAGGTAAGCTGGCTTTGTGACTCAATTATGTGGTGAAGCAATGGTTTCTGTATAACCACTTGGTGATACTGACTAAACAACTGATTTATTACCAATGGTAGATTATTGACACGCAGCATCTTTGCATTTAGTTAACTTTAGTTAACCACACAGAGAATTGCTAAATTGAGTGAATTTGTCAGGCTTTGTAAAACCGAATGAGGGAGATGTCCATCATTCATCCATTGCAATCCACATAAACACAGCTAATGGAAATGTGACGTTCACAAACCACCCAAATCTTTTGAACGACTCCTTACAACGAATGATAAATTTGTAGATTTATTTTTCAATTCCTTTTGATATTTTCTTTTATTTCCGCCTTAACCACAGAGACAATCACTTCTTCTTTGCTTTTTCAAGGGAAGCACACAGATCAACTTACAACAGCTCAGGGGGAAAGGGGGAGTGGTTTCCACCTGACAAAACACGACACCACCCATGTGACCTGATGATGTATTTCTCTATGCAATGGTTTAACTCATTCAAAATCAAACAGCACTTCTGAATGGCTCTATTAAACAAACAGCTCCTCAAGAGCCGGATCCCTTCAAAAAACATTTATCACATCTCTTGCAGCCGAAATTTGTCCACTTTTGGTTTTGTGATGGTGGTTCTGTTCATTGCATTCCTGAATGCTCACATGGTCAAAACATGGCTCCATCTGTGATTTATGAATGGTCACAAGTAGCATAAAGACAGACTGGTCTGTGTGGCCATTTTGCGAAAAATGTGGTGAAAGAGTTGTGCTTGGAGAATGTATTGTGAATAACTGTCATGTACTACTCAAACTTTGGTATATGTGAAACTGATAGTAATTTAGACATTGCTGTGTATTGAAAGAAAGTTGGCTGTGAATGCCATTTTGTATTGGTTTTGATTAAAAAGTTATTTATTTTTAGAGGTAGATTACCATCCGGTGGTTCATGATTTACATGTATGTGACTAACATAGTTTCCCCATATAAAACTTTCTGGCCGAGGAGGCACATGGGCATATGGGGGCACCACCAAATTTATTCAAAGGAAATATTGCCACACTCATCCCTCAATTGGTGGTGCTCCTGTTAGCATCTGGATTCCATGTCAGGATTTAGTGGGTGTTCTGCTTTTGCAAGGGGTTTCTAGCTCTGGAGCTGGAACGTGACTGAGTCAGCATTTCACTCCAGGTTTGATCTGATGTTACAGATTTTACAGGCAGCTCAGAATAAAGCGGCACTGAAAAAAAAAAAAAAAACTAGACCAAGAGCTTGATGAAAGAGATTTATTTTGGGTCCAGATTTGATAACCTGTATTCAATCTTCTCTGCAATGCCCTCAGCCGGGCTCTGCAGATGCTGTGTGCCTCTTTTTTCCCCCTCTCTCTCTTTTCTTTCATAATTTCTTTTCAATCAGTTCCACCTGCCTTCTGTGATGGTGCTGAAATAAAATATTGGGCAAGCCTGAGGCTCTAAAGTGGTTTATCACCATAGAGACAAGGTGCAGTTCTGTGCTGAAACCTTTAAATATTTTATTCTTTAATTTTATGATTTACAGTGGCAGGGCAGAACACTTGCGAGGCATTTGAAAATGATATGAACAGGCTTGTCATTGTTATCCAAATTCAACAGCTAATTGAAGTACTGCAAGGTTTTTGTTGTTTCAACACTGTTAGCACAAAAAAAAGTTGATGTTTAATTATTGTCTGCCTTCACCTTTCAGTAGCACAAGTTTTTCCCTGAGTATTTACATACATAGACAAAATTGTTGGTACCCATCATTTCATAAAAGAAAAATCCACAATGGTCACAGAAATAACTAGAATCTGACAAAGTTAGTAATAAATACAACTCTATGAAAATGAACAAATGAAAGTCAGTCATTGAATTTCAACAATGCTCCTGAAGAATAAAAAAAAAAAAAAAACTCATGAAACAGGCCTGGACAGAAATGATGGTACCCTTGATATTTTGTTGCACAACCGTTTGAGGCAATCACTGCAATCAAATTCCTGTAACTGTCCATGACTTCTGCTCCTCTCAACACGTATTTTGGTCCACTGTTCATGAGCAAACTGCTCCAGTTATCTCAGGTTTGAAGGGTGCCTTTTTCAGACGACATGTTTCAGCTCCTTCCAAAGATGCTCAATAGGATTTAGGTTCATAAAAGGCCACTTCAGTCCATGTTGAGTGTAGTACACACCATGTCCCCGTACAGCACAGTGAGTATCTGTAGCCCTAGTTACAGGCCCACTGACTGATTACAAGATTGAAGACACCTGGGATGCTAATTAGTGGACAAACCTTGATTTAACATGTCCCTTTGGTCACATTATTTCCAGGGGAACCATCATTTCTGTCCAAGCCTGTTTCATGAGTTTTATTTTTTTATTTTTAATTCTGTTGAAGCATGGTTGAAAAGGAATGTCTGAATTTCAATTGTTCATTTTCATAGAATATTTATTTATTATTACTTTTGTCAGATTCTAGTTATTTCTGTGACCATTGTGGGTTGTTCTTTCATTAAACCAGCAATATTGTCCATGTATGTGTATGTCTTTTTGCAAAATATCTCATAACCCACTGAGCAAATTTAATTGAAACTCTCAGAAAGTAAACATACATTTACAAATTATTACCTCTTGGAGTAATTTAATTCAAGATGGCCACCACTTGTAATCAACATTAACTAATATAAAAAGACTCAATTTTACAATGATTGAGCTGTAATATTTGGTTCTATTTTAGTGGCTGCGGCATCTCTGTACTTGGTTCTTATGAATAAATAATGCATGGAGAGTTGCTCCATCTATCAATTTTATTAATGGATTTACTTCATTAATGACATTTACATGATTTGCAGTCAACTCATCAAAACGATGAAGTGTTTAAAAGCAAATAACAAGGCCATAAAAACTGGTTTAATCTGTAAATTGCTAATCATTTGTAAAGTATGAACCCTACTTTTTTTTTCTTCCTATGAGGCACAACTGAAGCACAAAATAAGAAAAATAACCGGACAGTAAAGTACAACTGGAGACGGATCTGAGATGCTTTGTTTGGGAGTAGAAAATAATGACAGTGCAAAGAGCGATCGCCTGTTTTGCAAAAGCATGAATTCTGAAATGTCAAGTGCAGCGAAATGCGTATTTCATGTCAGATTTGCTGCTGGTTTATTTATATCCAATTTTCCTAGGGTCACATGGATAATAAGTGTTAGAGCTGCAATAATTCACCAACAGGTGCACATGTCTCTTCCTGATAGGGACTCATCTGTGCTTATATGCACCTTGCTAAATCAGACTGATGGTGGGAGCAAAGTTCAGCCAGGAAAAAGAAAAACATCCAATGAATGGTAGAAGATGTCATCAAATCCAAACTATTACATTCAGTTCAGCTCTTTATTTACTGGTTGGAGTTGTTTTAATCCAAAGGACAAATCATCGGTGTGCCTCACAGTGAGGGGGGACATTTCACAGCTTTACACAGCAAGCATTGTCTGACTGACCTTCACGTCCTCTTCAGCCTGCTAGGTTGTTAAGGTTTAGTAAAACGTCTATAATAATCTAAAACATCATCTGCTGTTCACAAGAAATCACATTTACTTCAGTTAATGTCATTTTATTCAACTACAAAAACAAGTACTCAGTGGCTTTGCCCTAGATTAGAAGAATGCTATACAATTCAAGTAGAAGGCAACAGTTGGGGGAAAAAAATGAAAAACAGCAGGTAAATGCATTTTGGGTAAAATATAGCGCGGAAATAGTTATCACACAGTTTCTTACAGCTGCATTTAATTATGCACCAACAATTCTTACCGAAGACTTGTTTGTAGGTATTGTTCAGACATTATTCGGTTACAATATATCTGAGCTTTAAGCAAAGTCTTTCTGCCACATTTGTCAACATAATGTTAATAGTCAGCTCATGTTGTCATGGTTTCAATGATTTTGAACCCAGGAAAATGTGGTTAAGTTGGATGAAGTGATAGCAATTCTACAATAATCAAACAGGGTTATCCTGTTTCCCGGTACCTATGTCCCCCCTGGTCCTTATGTTCCCTCCAGTACATCCATCCCTATATTTCCTGGTAACTACTGTGTGTTCCCCAGAACTCTATGCTCCCTGGTACAATGCCTGCATTTTTATTTAGTATTCTTTAATTGGTTTTAAAATGCATTCATAGAAGGAGCCAAGCATTTGTAGTGAATTTATTTATTAACCATTGGGAACATAGATACCTGGGAACCCAGGCATTGACCCAAACCACATAGAAGAACTGGTGAGGTTAAGTGAAAACTGAGAGGCTTCATCATACTTGTCAAGTTGTATGGATTTTCCATAATTTCCACGATTTCCCCTCATGTTGCAGGCATATGGACGTATAGCAATCTCACGCATTTTTTCAAGTTTTACGTATTTTTACAAAAACTCAGTATCAAATCAATTTTACATCTCAGAGCCTGTAGGATGTTAAAAAAAACCACAATAAATAACATCAAATAACCATTTTACAACTCGCTCTACCACAATAAATTCTCCTATCCTTATTTCCTCCTACTTTGCGCTGCAGGCTCTGTCATCTCTGTGGCCGACAGTCTGCCTGCCAGGTAAACGTCTGAAGGAGTTGATGTGTGCTTCATTAACAAGGGCAAATGAATGAAGTGGTGACACCAGGGCAGAAAGACAACTGGGACAAGTGAGAGTGGGCGGGGTTAGTGCCGAAAAGCAAAAACTGACTAAAGAGAAATGACTGATGACACAGACGAAACACGAAGGAACACAATAAAGCACAAAATACATAAAGTAAACATACAAAAAATATAAATAAAACAAAAATAAACCTAAAAAGGTTACAGATACCAACAAAAAACACAGATCTTGACACTAAAGCAGGAGTTTGCAGCAGCTAAAACACTTTCAATCATTGTGAACATCAATTATGAAAACGCCGTTTTGAAAAAAAGGAAAAACATTTGTAAGGAATTTAGGAGTTGTCTTAATTACTGATTTTAAAACATTACACATTCTGTTGGTTTTCCTTAGGGAAAT
>JARVJO010000227.1:18525576-18546125 GCA_031762555.1 Cynodonichthys magdalenae | reverse complement strand
GTTCTGAAGGCAAAAGGGGGTCCAACCCGTTACTAGCATGGTGTACCTAATAAAGTGGCCGGTGAGTGTATATTATATATTCCTTTTTGTCATGATTTATTTTTAATTTATTTTGATTTGAACATTGTGGAGCTCTGATTGTGGATGTTGAAGGTCTGTTACATTCATGGTTTTGCTCCAGAATGTTATGTTTGTATCATGTGATCACAGATGACTGGGTTTTTGTGAACTGGTGGACTGAAGCTCATTCAGTGTGATCAATATCTATATTAGAGATGGTAGACATGAGAATAAATCAAAGGAAATCTTAGAATGATGGTAAGACTTCCACTAGAAACGTGTGTCTCTATCACCTGGAACTGCCTGTGTTTAAAAAATGTGCACCTTCTTTAGTCATTGTAACATTTACACACTGCTGGTGACTTGACTCGATTTGTTCCCACTCCCCTCATCCCTCTTCTAACACTAAACAAGAAAAAAAAGTTGCCTTGCAATTCTTAAAGGAATGCATATTGTTTCCCACCTTTCACACCAGAGTTTTAGACTAAGAACATTGTACGATTACCAAATTAGAGCCATTTTGATCAAACTTGGAAAATATGCACAATCTCCTGCAATATGGTCAGACATCATGCTATATGTGTTTGGAAGGACTCTCCACTACCAAACAATTCAGTTTTTAGCTCACGATCTGTAAAACTGAATGAGTTATAGCCACATTTGTGTTGGGTAATACTAATTTGTGGCAGCTGTCTTGAGTTAGGTTGACTCCAAAAGATGATCCGTTGTAGATGTAAGTTAAGTTTTGTAAATTCATTCTCATTTCTGTAAAATCTGCTCAGTGGTTTGTGAGGTATTTGGTTAACAAACAGGGTTGACTAAGGGCTGTGTCACACGGCAGGATAATTGTGCCGAATTCTGGCCCTTCTGACAATCCTAAAAACGTCCAGATTTTCGTAGTGTTAGATAATCATAGCAGATATTCCTGCCGTGGTGGTAAGTTAAGAGTGATCTAGTTGGCTCAGAAGGACACCTGGACCACTCCGACCTCAAATTGGGGAAATTAAACATGTTTGATTTTTTGGCCCAATGTCACAGCCTGTGTAGTGCTCCCAGAGGAGCAAAGAGCTGAAGCCTGTTGAATAGACGTGCAGCCAATCAGAAAATGAGGTAATGTAAACACGGAGGTTAATCACAGCAGACATAAAAAACTGTCTTGACTCACCAGAAAGTCTGCTGGACATTAAAAGTCCTATGGAATTGCTTCTCCTCTAGTAAAAAAATTCCATTAACGATCAATATTGTTTCTTATTAGTTGCAAATGTGTTTAAACTTTGAACTTATGTCTCTCTCAAAGTCACGTGAGATTTTTCCTGTGACATCTAAATTCTGGTGTGATTTTACATCTGACATCTGAACATATATGAATGAAATATCTTTTCATATGTGGTGTGTTTTCTCTTGCCATGTGGCTGTACACCACAAACTAGGACCAAACCTGGTATATCCGTGATTTTTTATTCCCAGGTCTCTTAGTCTGAAAATTGTCTGACTGTTTAAAATCTTGCAGTGTGACACAGCCTTGGTACCTATTTGGTAAAAGATCAATATCAAAATTCCTAGTATGGCTCACTACTAGTTTTTAAAATAAACATAAAATATCTTGTGCATTCTGTTCTATTTTATATTTGTTGGGGATCACTCTTGGTTACCGTCCCACTCAATTTTAGGCCAAAGTTTGGTAAATATACTGAGGTAAAGCTATTTTTGTGTGTTTTAGGGTCAGTTGGTTGGGGCAACCATCTTAAATTGATTGTCCCCAAATTTCATTAAAATTCATTAAACGCTTCATGAAATAATTTGCAAATACAATTCTACAGACAATCACAGACACTAACCAAAAGAGGTAAACACATCATTGTCTTTGGCAAAAAAAAACAAAAAACAATGATTTTCTTTAATATTTGTTGTTGCAACTGTAATGTGTCCAGAAGAAAAGAACTGATGGGGAAGGTGACAGTAATAGTAGAAGTTAATATTCAGAAATAAATACAGCAAACACACTCGCTCATGTTTTCCTAAAAAAACAAGCCTCTTCAGTGAAGCATGTGGTGGCTTCTGTCAACCAACAGAGAAACATATGGGAGAAATTGCTTAGAGAGGAGAAGGGGAAAAAAGAGAGAGACTGAGGAAGTGACAGCATGTATGGACATCTAAAAGTAGAGAGAGAGGAAAGGGGAGAGGTGGGAGACATCTATACACAGCAGAGATGATAGAGAGAAAAGTCATTGCTTATTTATAATCTCAGTTACTCTCTGCCTTGATTCACACTCAGATCATACATTAGATATTGCTCAAAAAAAAAAGGAAACATGTTTCCTATCGTCGCTTCTGAAACCTGGTGTCTATCTTTAGCTGCCAGCTCTATTCCAAAAAGATGTTTCCCCGTTTCTGTTTGTCTCATGTAAAATACTGAGGAGGAAGAACAAAGGGGAGCAGTTTCTACATGATGAGCGCAGCTTTTATCTAAGAAAAGTCTTTCCTGACCAAAAAGTTGACTTTGTGTGAATGCTGTGTGAGTGTTCACACTATTAATTTACTGTTTGTAGTTCCCTCCCTTTGTAGTGTTTCTGCAGCATACTCTCACTTATTTTACCTTTTTGGAGAGTTCCAGACATTATTGCTGACTTTTTTGTTGTTGTCATTTTTATACTTTTTGAACTATTTAGCTTTATTTACAATATTGTTTCTAATGGAAATTAATTTAGAACTCTATCAAAAAGCTGCTTTTTGTAATGTATTTCAGCATACTTGCTAATGTTAGATTTTAGCTGTGTTTTGTTAACTATATCTCTTAGCTTAATTTTGCTAATTTTACCAGTTGGTCTGATTGCTTTAACTTTAGCTCAGCCTTATCAAAACGCATAGGCATTTAGCGCTCAGAATTGACACAGCATTTTTGCTAACATCTATTTATTTTTTTATTATTATTTATTCTTGTCAATGTCCAATTTCAGTTTAATTTGTTATATTGCCATTCCAGACATTAATTTAAGAAAAAGTGGAGCAAAATTGTGTTTTTCCTGAGTAAACAAAACAATAGAAGAGTAGAGTTAAGGTCATAAAAGTACAACCTTTAAAACATTAAAACAGATTTATGTATAAGCATGGACACTTAGATACACAAAACACCCAGCTCACCCTATTTTTTCCACACGGGCAGCTGCACTGTAAGCTTAGGCCAGTGGTGTCCAAAGTCGGTCCTCAAGGGCCGGTGTCCTGCATGTTTTAGGTGCTGCCCTGGTTCAACACACCTGAACCAAAGGAGTGCTTAATTAGTGCAGACCTTGATGGCAAACTGAGAAGGTAAATCATCTATTTGAATCAGCTGTGTTGAAGCAGGGACAAATCTAAACCGGCCCTTGAGGACTGGAGTTGGACATGCCTGGCTTAGGCCCTCTACTAGAGGCCTTGGAGCTTGAAGGTCTGTGCAGTATCTTAGTTGGTCTTTTAACTGTAATCTCCTGACCACAGGTCTGTGAAGTTGTTACTGGGATCTACAGGAGCTACTCTTTCAGTTCAGGGGTCACAGCTTCAAGTGCACAAGACCACTTGCACCACTTAGGCCTTGACTCTCCACAACATCTCTATGTTCTCTTTCATATGTATATACATATATATATATATATATATATATATATATATATATATAAAAGTAAGGCACATTAATACATTATTCAATGCCTTATGTCAGCAGTTATTTTATTTAAATGGGGCCTATATTTGGAAAACCTTTCCTTTCCTTTCTAATATGGTGGACATGTTTTAGACATGGTCTAAAAGATAGACTCCCTTATCTATTATTTGCAGGGGTATTTGTGTTATTTTCCCCTTTCTTTCTGAAATAAAAAGATATCCTGTGACTTTAGACTGTATTGTGCTTTTAGTCTTTTAAATTAGAAATGTTAAACTTCTAACACAATTTCTACATAATTAAATAATACAGAGATTATTGCACTTCCAACTCATTATTAAATTACTACCCATTCAATAAATCCAAACAAAAAACTTATTTTTTTTCTTTTACAACTAAATTTGTTGGTTAGTAGTTGCATGTGATCTTAGCAACAACTGTTGCTTTAATGCTCTGCATTGCTTGATTTCCTCCCTCAAAATGACTCCACTTGTGTCGACTCTCATCACTGTAAAATCCAATTAGTTCATCATTACTTAAAAAAAGCTTGTAAATTGATTGCACTTAAAAAACAAGTACACAGAACTAGGTATTTTAAGTTATACTAACTAGTGTTTTCATGTACACTTATGACTTGAAGCAATAAAGCTGATCAAAGACAATCAAGTAGCATGTACTTGATAATTTACTTTAGATGTACTCGAATAAGTAAAGAATACCCAGATTTTTATTTTTAATCTACCTAATCATTGCATGTGAAATTGACTTTGTTTAGTCCATTTAACATACAAACAAGTTGAGCTCAGTTAGTATTTCTAAGTTACACTTATTTTTGCTGCGCTACACAGGCAAAATAACTGGGGGAAGCTAATTTTCATCACATTAGCATCCACCTTGTGTCAATGTAGACAACACCTTTTAATATCATTGAGGATTTGTTTTTGAACACACCTTCCTGTCCTGGTCATTTTCCTTCTATATCTGTGACTTAGAGCTTTCATCTCATGGTGTGAACTACAGTCAATAACCAAAACTTCAACACAAATGTCAAATCAAACCTGAATGTGTAACATGATAACATAAATTAATACAACTCAAAATGGTTTATGAATCACAGGAAAAAAGCGTTTGTGTCTTAAGAGGTGAGTTTTCAGAAAATTATCACTAACACTAAACCTCTATGCCGAAATGCGCAGGGCAGGAATGGATGAGTTAAACATTAATAACCTCTGATACAACTCTGATCGTAGAAAGTAAGAAAGGTCTGGAGCAACTACTCATGAAAGTAAAAGACAAAAGCGAGGACGTTGGCCTGCTTTTGAACATCAAAAAGACAAAGATTATGACCACAACCATAAATAAGAACTTCAGCGTTAAGATGAATGGTGACAAGATTGAAGTGGTGGATACGTTTATATCCCTTTGCTTCAAAATAAACTGCGACGGCAACTTCACCCCTGAAATCAATTGTCGATTAGCACTGGGACAAAACGTGATGGTGTTCATGAATAAAATTTGGAAGAGCAGAGACATCAACCTCCAAACCAAATGTAGATTAGCCAATGCCATTGTGTTCCCAATTGCAATATATGGAAGCGAAACATGGATCACAAAGAAATCACAGGAAGTAAATTGATGCTTTTGAGCTGTGGTGCTGGAGGAGACTCCTACAAATTCTTTGCACAGCATGTATCACCAAAGTCATGGAGCGAATCAAACCAAACCTCTCATTAGAAGCTAGAATCACCAAACGGCAATTAGCCTACTTCGGCCACGTGATGAGAAGCCAATCCTTGGAGAAAGACATCATGCTCTGAATGGTTAGTGGATGACCAAGAACTCGCTGGATGGACATCATCAAACAGGATACAAATCTGACAATCACCGAAATAAAAGCAGCTGTATATGATCGACAAGGATGGAGAACATTGATCCAACGAGAGGCCGAGAGTCGAACGGATAATGGATGGATAACACCAAAAGATTGGACTGGTGCATTGTGGGCCGGAAAGACTGAACTGCACATGCACACTTCTTCTTTTGATGTGGAATGGGAGTGATGTTGGCTACTTATTATTGCTAATGAGCTTAACTCAAAATTAAGAAATGTTCTCTCTAAATACTAAAGCCCCATCTCCATGAGCTCGGTTCTACTCTATTCACTTCAGGTTGGGTCGGTTCTGCTCACTGTGCGTGTGTCTCCACTGCAGTGTGTCTTTCACTCTGTGGGTGTGATTATGGGTGGACCGTCCTCTTCAACTGTTGTGTTAAAAAAAAGCCATTGTGGTCTTACCGTTCGGACTTTACTTTTTATTTATTTATTTTTTGTTACGGTGCTGTTTATAAGCACTTGTGAGGTTCTGAAACAGCGTGGCTGTGCGCGGTTGAGAGCCGAACTGCATACAAGCGTGTTCGTGGAAATGGGGCTTTAGTATTTTGCACTTTTCACAATGCGAGTACTTAATAAATACAAGTCATAGGTAAAAATATGATAACCAAGAAAAGCTAACTAATGTTTGTAAGTCATGATAGCTATAGGATAGCTATACGATGTGGAATCCTCAATTCCGTTATTCTCCTCCTCAATTCTGTTTAAATTTGAGGAATAGTTTACCCACTTAATAGCCATTGCACGCCAAGACTGTTTGAAGTTCACTTGTCAGTGTTAGAATATAAAGAAACAACTTGTAACTGTTAGCAACAAAACCTGAATGCTAATTTTGCTAATTTATTACAAAATATGCAGTTGACCTTTGGTAGCAAATAATGCAAATTTAGTGATCGTTTTCTCGCAGATGACATACACATACAAAAAACTAGAAACAAAAACATTTTTAAATATCCTATATTTGGACAGTTAATACAGCTTGAAGATACAGTTCATTGCTTCAACATACTGATGAATGTGGAGCGAGTGATCATCTTTTCATAGGAAAACATCTGTTGTTACTCACATGAGTCTCTTGTTTTAAAAACAGCCTAAAAAACAAAAATGAACGTCCACTGTTTTTCCTCATCTCAGCTGGTCTTTGCTGTGTAGTGTTGGATTTTCAGCATCTCAGAGAGGAGCTGAAAGCAGGCAGATTTTTGGCATGTATACTTTATGACCACAGCTCCTGCACATTGTGACTTGTTGCTAAAATTTAAACAGCGCCTCCTAAATCTCTAACTGTGCTCTCGTAGATCAAACATGTGGATCCAGCAGCTGCAGTGGATGTGTCACCAGCCATCTGCTGGCTGCCATGCTGATATCAAGGTTAAATATTCTCTTTGTGCTGACAGCCGCACACACGCATACACACACATTTAGAGCAGACAGATAATATTTGTCAAACAATTAGACGTTTTGGGTGAAATAACTTTTCAATAACAATGTGAAAATGCCTTTTTTTTTTCAAATTAAATTGTGTTTATTTGAATAATCCTTTTTATTTAATCCAGTGGGGGGAAAGTAGATTAGGTCCTTATACTTGCTAGAGATATTTAGTGCAGTTATTAGCAAAAATGACTACCGGTAAGTGTTCAAACGAAAATACCAGTCAGTATGGGTGTAATGTTACACCTCAGTCATGGGTTGATATATACCTTGGTATGAGGGTGACAAATCTCTGCAGGTTATATACAAAAGGACAACAATAAAATGTTAAATGGATTTTTTCAAACAGACAATAACACTTTCTGAAGCACAGACAGACAAACAAAGCACTCTCATGGTGGGGAGAGTATAAGGTAGCAGCAATTATCTAATTTGATTGAAGAAAACAAAATGCCACATTGTTCTACTATTTTCATCCAGCCAGAACAGCTTCTGTGTCAAACAAACACCTTGATAAAATCCAGAGAAGTATCTCTCACTTGGATTAAAAAAAACAGGTAAATAAATAATTGAAAATTATGTTACCTTAGTATTTTAGTTGTAAAATCAATAGTGTTTTTAAACAATGATCACATGTAATCAGTAGCCCTCAGAGAATGTGTTGTGAACCATGTGACGTTGATCTGCTGTAGCAGCTGTGGCACTAAGAAGAATTGACAAGAGTCTGGATTTATCATTACTGTACATGTTGGTAAAATTTGTTAAAACTATTAATGGTCCTGTTTACAAAAATATTAATATTTTAGAGTGTATAGAACCTAATGTATATACAAAATATCAGAAAGCTAAGTGTGTTGTGGGTTTACCAACAGAAGAGAAACAGGAAAACGTCTCATTTCAAAAGTAAACATATTTTATCTTATTTACATCAATGCGGATGGCATCTGACAAGAATTGAAGATAATAATTTAACATTGTAAAATTAAAATAACCTCATGAAGTCGATGTAATCAGTGTTATTTATTAAACTAGTGCAAGTTTGTGTTACACACTGTTGACATATTTACTGTAACAGTGTTTATTAGGCACCAGAGGGCATTATGAGCATTCTAGCTTTTCATTAGTTCTTCTCTCTATTTGGGTATTATCATATTTATTGGATCATTTCATTTTTATACATGCATGGTTATCTTTTTATTTATCTACTCTTTTTATTTTCACATTTTCTACCCTCCACATGGCAGTAGGTGTAAATATACTGACAGATTATTCATATACACTGCACTCACAAAAATCACTTAATTCCTTCTGCTAGCAATTTGTAAAGTATGCACTTCGATATCTTTTTTTATTTTAATCCTATCTTTCTTTTTCTTCTCTCTGGCTGTCTTTCTTTCTGTCCCTCTGCACCCTTAGCTCGTCGATTTCGCCTCGGGTGCAGGCTGTTGCTTAGGAACGGCTGGAGGAGCCAGTGGATGTATTAGATATGGTTTCTTTCTTCTTTTTTCATGTCCCTCTGACGAGTTCAGAACTTTTTCAGTGGTAAAATGTCAAAGAAAATCAATCCTTTCCACCTTCCTCAACTTCATTTTACTCCCTTCCCTGATATGTTCCTGCTCTTTTACTTTCTCCCTGGCTTTGTGCTGACTGCAGTCTAAATATACACCATGAAGTCTGCTGGTGTGTGCTTGGCTTTATGACTTTACAGAAACAACATTTTGATCTTTTTGACTCTGCTAAGTAGTTAGACGTTGCCCAGCTCTGCCTGGTTTTCTCTAATATTATTTTTAAAACACGATTTCTGCTTCTTTGGCTGATTTTTTTCAGAACCGTCAAATAGAAAGAAAAAAAAAGCTGACCTTATTTGACCTAATTGAGTCAGAGCACAAGTTTGTCCTGGACACTTCAGCCACTTGATGAAGTGTAAGGACATTATTATCAGGTGTAGGTATCTAATGGTTCAATTACATCAAGATAGAAGGCTGTAATGTGATTAGAAATTAATTAATGCAGCATTTTTTGATGGGGGAGGGGGGGCTACAGTATACTGGTGGTCAGTGCAATGGTTCTGTAATCCTAAAGCTGAGGGTTTGAGCCCAGATTGCATCAGGAAGGGCAACTGGTTTAAAACAATTTTCTAATCTTTTATACAAGTGGGCTCACTGTAGGGATGCATGCAGAAGAGAACAGCCAAAAGACAAAAAGATAAAACAAAAGTACAGCATCTTGATGCATCAATAATCATACTTCAAATGAAACACAAAGCATAGAATCTCTCAGATCTAAAATAAACAAAATATATTGCCTCACAGTGCAATATAAAACAGGTTTTTCTATTCATACAAGATTTTGGGTACTAAATGAACATAAAGTATCAATATGGTGATACAGTGTCATAAGATTCTGTGGAAACAATAGATGTAACAGATGCTGTAGGAGAGAGAAATAATGTAAAAGAAACAAAAAAGTAAGTTAAAAAGAACTACAAATGAACTTGCTTCTGTCACTTCTTGTTTTTTTTTAATCTCATCATTTTCACCATCCTCCTTTAACAGGGTTTCGGGAAAAACAAAAGTGACTCAAGTAAGAAAGTGAGTTATTTTAGGGAGAGATGCACATCTCCTGCTCTGGCTGCAGCTGGGAGGGCTGCTGCACGAGTACTGGGCTGAGTGGATGAGTGTTTATGGGACGAGGGGAAGGAGCCAACAGCACTGCTCACTGAAAAGAGTGCACAGTATGTACTTTCACTTCAGACGTTCTCCAGACGTATAAATGCTGACAGGTAGTGTTGTAGTCAAGACCACCTACCTTGAAACCGAGACCAAAGTGTACAGTATTTAGACTGAGACGAGATCAAGACTTTCAGGGGCTGGAGCAAGTCGAGAACAGAAAATAATCTACCTAGTTCCCTAAAATATACAGTAAACTGTACACAGGTAGCTAACTTAATAGCATAGCTATTGAATAATTATTTTTGCATGAGGGCCAGGTAAGAATTTTTGGAACAGAGGCAGATTGCTAACATCAGCTGTACAAACATCACTTTCATATAGCTTACCTTTCTTTGGGCTTCCTTTTTAAGTGATGTTAAAAGTTTGGCTTAGTCCCCACAGTTTCTGAAAGCAAAGCACTGCAGAATTCACAAGTCACTGTATGCTTTCTCCTGGATGTTATTTTACAAATTCTTTATGATTTATGTAGCTGAATTGTATTACTGAAGATTTTGCAGACATCTTTTCCCACTCCCAAACAACCACTACTCACTTTCTTTGAAGTGCTGTGTGAGTGAAAGGGTATGGGGATGTGTGACAGCAGTAACAAAAATACATTTTAGCAATGAGTCACACTTGGATTTGAATCAGTTTGTCTTACATCCAATAAAAGCAAAGATGTTAACAAATAAATTGGACAATAGTCTGGCAATTTATATGACCACAGTTGTGGTCATATAAATTTAGAGTCCCTAATGTCCAAGACTGCCCAACACAACATTAGACCAATTACAAATGCGAAAAATATAGTATTTCAAGAGCATCAAAAAGTGATCTTGAGATACTATAATAGTGCAGACAGGATTAACATTTTTATGTGGTTGTCTGTCTTGTGTGTCTTTGTGTTGTCCCTGCAACAAACTGGTGACTTGTCCAAGATGTACCCCATCTTGGGTCTATTTGTTATAGACACCAGCTCTCTGAAACCCTGAACATGATAAAGTGTGGACAGAAAATGGATTAAAATATAACAGTATTCACAGGTGTCTCAGACTTTGATCAGTGAAAAAAATAAACAATATAACCCATTCTGTACTCTGCTCTTGATTTAATTTAACCTATCATTATCCAAAGGTGAAGGGCAAGACTACCTTGGGTGAAATGAGGAGTGAAGGGCCACACCGGTCCTGTCTGCAGAGCCTGGGATAATGGAGAATAGATTATGTCAATTAACACCCTCAGCAGGGAAACATTAATCAGCTAATGATGGTTCAACGACAGCCAAAAGAGGGCAGAGGGGAGAAACTACTTTTGGCAGAGAGAAACGAGGCTCTGTACGATCCGGGTGCCAAACAGATATGGTTGATGTGTACCTTGTATATTTTGGACAGGTAGGAATCCTTGAGCACTAATTTAGGGAGATGTTAAAATTTGGATTGATGATTACCACATGACTGAATAGAATACCAGTATGGAGAATGCATAATCCAATATTTTATATTTTTGTAAATGTATGTCTGTTAGTTCCTCTGTAGCTTTAACCAAAGCTACCAAGCCAGACACAACACAGCACAACAGGTGGTTAACACTAATGTCTCACATCAAGAAGGTCCTGGGTTTGATCCCAGATTCAGGTCTCTGTGCAGAGTTTGCATGTTCTCTTGGTGTTTGCGTGGGTTTTCTCTTGTACTTTGGTTTCCTCCCCATAGACCAAAACATGCACTTCAGACTCAGACCTCCCTTGCAAAACAGATCTGTGACCTCAATGGGATTTGCCTGGTTAAATAAAAATTAAAATAAATAAAACTCATAAGGTTAGCGTTAACAGTTTTCCTCTCAAAATTTATGTTGTTTTTGAAAATGTTGGGTGGAAGCAATAAAGTTTTGCCTACCATGAAAAATTAATATGTACAGATTTTTCACATTACTTTATTCATCACATGTCCACAATATGTTATTGCACAGTATGTACACATATTATCCTCATTCACACAACACATCAACAACATAAACCTATTTGTGTTCAGTGAAGTTTGAAAGAACATCCGCTCGTGTTTGTTTGCACGAGTGTTCTCTCCGGATAAGCGCTTCACTACCAGAATCCTGTCACTCCTCGTGCTGAATACAGTGCACATGTGGAGACACGTTTGCACACGAGGGCTCTGAGGAGTGAGCCCGAAGACAACACACTCCCACTCTCTGTCGCTTTATTTTCTGCACTTAGTCTTTGTATAGTTAATGAGCTGTGAAATGTAGGTCAGAGCGGTTTCTCTGGACTCTGTGGAACAGGAGGATGTATGGACCACTGCTTCTCAAAGTAGGCTTCATAGACCCATAGGGATTGTTGGGGCCCAGGCGGTGCTGAGGAAGCAGAGGTAGATCTTAATTTCTTGGTAATATCATGTGTTTAAAATAAAAGAACAGTCATTAAGGCTTAATAGTGTAGGCTACTTTTTTAAAGGGACAACCAATTTTTTATCACCCACTGCTGAAAAGCAAAAGCAATGTGATAATATTTGTTTCTGTGTTTGCCTGTTAGCAAAATATCTCATGAACCAAAAGATGAATTTTATTGAAACTGTACATCTCGCAAAATTAACTCTTGGTGCCTTTGGTGTCAACCTTATTGAAGCAGCCACAGCCAGCCAATCTATTTTGAGGATTACCAGACTGTAAATGGTAAATGGCCTGAACTTATATCGCGCTTTATCAAGTCCATCCAGACCCCCAAAGGGCTTTACACTACAGTCACTCACCCATTCACTCACACACTGATGATGGCAAACTACACTGTAGCCACAGCTGCCCTGGGGCGCACTGACAGAGGTGGGGCTGCCATGCACCGGTGCCACCGGACCCTCTGACCACCATCAGTATTGTATGAGCTCTGTGTTTAACATTTTCCTGTTAACATTGTGGACTCAACAAATACTTACATTTTAAACAAACTTTCAGGAAAAGATCACTATTTGGACATCTACAAGTTATTACACTTTAGAGTCAAACTATATCAAGATGGCCAACTCAACCAATTGATCTCAGAATCACAAAAAAATGTTTATGATTCAGACTGTTTACAAATATTTGGTTACAGTTTTTTGTGACTGTAGAACCACACAGACTCTAAGTCAGGGGTGTCAAAGTCATTTTCACAGAGGATCGCATGAGAATTATGTGGGGTTTAAAGGGCCAGTGGCAATTAAATTTGACCTCTTGTGTTGAACTTGGACTAAACACCATACCCTTCTCATTGCTATGACTAAGTACTGCTAACAAATAATAACTGAGCTCTACCTGGTGTTTTTTGCATAGAAAAAGTGTTTTAACACGTCCTCTTATGAACACTGAAAAGTTCTGCATGTACGACTGACTAAATGTGAAATAAATAATACAGACATACTATTAAAATTAAAAGTATTACTCACTGTTGAGTTGTGGTGATTAGCTGCCATCTTGAATTCTGAACTCCCCCACTTTCCTACAGGGAATTCCCACAGGATGGGGTGTTCCAATTTAAATTTATGACTAGTACAACTGGGCTGCTGCAAAAGTGGCAGATGAAAATGCAGCAAAATGGAGAATTGCTGCTGCCAGTTTATGTTCAAGGCTGGCTTTATAGCAGCAAAAGTCTGGCAGGCCATGTTTGGCTTAGGTTTGACACGTGCACTAAGTACTACTAATTGTGCGAGGATTCGTTTTAAACTTTAGCACTCAAAACCTTAATAACTTATTTCCAAATGTCTCATGAACCACAAGATTGATTTTATAAAACATTCAGAAAGTAAATGTTGGATGTACAGCCACAACTGATACTTTTTTTTATTCAATCTGATTCAAGATGGATGCCACAGCTAACACAAACATCGTTCTGCTTGAGTCAAATGTACAGATGTTGAGCTGAGATTTGGTGTGATATTAGCTTGACAGTTATTCACAACATATGCTCTAAGAATCACATCTTGTGCATGCATTTAGTTCAGAGGATTTGACTGAAAATGCTACATCAGTGTCACTTCTCAACATGATTTCAGTTTAAAACTCTGGCATAAAATGCCGGGTGATATGCATTCCTTCAAATAACACTGGCCCTTTAGTTTCAAATATCGTCAAAACTTTAAGATAACTTCTCAAATTTGGACAAAAAAGAATGAACATAAATAGTAAAAGGGCATCTTTGCAGTGAAAGTCAAATTCACATTTGCTCAGCAGGGGGAGGATCGGTTTGCCTTCATGTGCAGCTGATTAAATTTGGGCGTTCTTGATTTGTGCCAGCAGGCAGCTGTGTGCTGGTTGAGAGATGACCGCTGTCAGTGTGTGAAGAGGCATGCAGGGCTTATTTTGCCTGGGCCTTCTGCTGGACGGCACTGGAGCACAAATTCACAAATTCATGTTGTTTTGATCCAAAATAGAAATTGCAGCAACAGCTCCCATCTGCCTTCCCACATTGATGACTTTATTGACTGACATATCCCAGCACATTTGCATCTCCCTGTGATTTATGGCTTCTATGATGCCCGTTAAAAGAAGACACAAGTTCCATTTCTGTAAAAACAATTGTTTAAGTTTCTTTGGTATGATGTCTGAGGGGCTTTTTCCACGACTGACAAATATTTGTACACATACAGATGCTTTCAGAAACAGTAGCAGTTAGCCAAAGTCTGGCCAGAAGCCACCTTGACGGAACGTGTTCACACATGAGGATAAAAGTTAGAAAGGCAGCTGCAACATCAGACAGAAGATTACACTGTATGATTGTGTGATGAATCTTTAAACAGCTGTAAAAATTGATCCAAATCTGATCTCTGTCTTTCCATATGTGCCAATATGCTGTTGGAGTGTGTGTGTGTGTGTGTGTGTGTGTGTGTGTGTGGGGGGGGGGGGGGGGGGGAAAAACAAACCTAACTTTTGGTTTGATCCTCTGATTAAATGCTGCTTTATGAGGGTAAAAGTTTCCTGAGTGATACTTTGTTGTTTTTTCATTAACTGTACCTGGTTTTTATACTGCAGTTATAACTAGGGGATCATTTTTAGTTCAGCTCTGAGGCCCCTTACCCCCAAAAACAGATGCAAAAGTTAGATTGCAATATGAATTTTGCTAAAATGCAACTTAATTTAAATTCAACTAAATATTTGATTGTACTTTTATAATTTTTTTAAATATTTGACCATCCTGAGCTATTTCTTAAATAGTCCTGTTTTTGGGCTGGGAAATGTGGAAAATCTCTTCCTCAGTAATATGTTCAGGTAATTACCAAAATTTAGAGCTCAATTGCTTATTGGATCTATAACATTATTAAAAACAATTTTTGTGATAAGATTGTTCAAAAGTCTTTTTCATATATGCACTTGTTTTCAGTATTTTGTCCGCTAAATATATTTTTTCCATGTGTTGATAAATGCCCTGTCTCTCCAATGAACCATTACAGAGGTCAAGCCAAAATATATTTTGGTCATGTTTTAGCTCAGAAAGAAACATTGTTTTGTCTTTTTAACAGACACATTCATCAGATGATGCAGGAAAGTTTGGCTACATTTATAAGTTAAAACAAATACAAAATAATGTCTTTAGTTACATAAAACATGACAATTTTTCATGCTGATTAGAAGAGCTTTAAGATTCCTTTACTTTCTTCTTTAACTCCTGAGAATGATCAGAGAAGTCAGTTAGTTTAACACTTATTCTGATTTGAACAGCACAAGTTTTGCCAACTGAATAGTGCTTCGCAATAATATGTTTGTGATGGGGGACTGGATTTTTGGAGTGAAACAGTCTTTGCTTTAATGTGTTTTGTGTTCACTGCAAAGATCTGTTCCCCCGGCCCAATTATGCCCCTTTTCCACCAGTGTCACTACAGCATGGTTTGACTTAGCCCAACTCAATTTGGCAAGGTTCGGGTGGTTTTACATTACACTGTAGTGGCTGGGTTCTGGGTGGTCCCAGAGTCTGAAAATTGCACGATACGCTTTTGCCAGCAGGTGGCCATATTCTCCAAGCTATTTGCCAGTCACCTTAAAAACGTTGTAGAAGAAGATCCCGAACACAACAAGGATGACACGGGAGTTAAACATTCTGCCTAGTCTGTGGCCTTTTGCCAGTCACCAAAAAAAAGACTGCAAGCACCAAGACGAAACATTCATGAGAAGTACAGAAGAGCTTAGGTACATCTGTTTGTAGGTGACATCTGAGGTTAAGGTAATGCTTATCTGCTAGTGAGCCTAGTGTAAAAGTATATAATGTTGATTAAATAAGGTTTAGTATGTTTTGTGTGTTTCCGATGAATCTCCTGCGAAATAAGTGTCACAAGCCTACAGTTTGGACGTGTGGGAATATTGCTTGTGTTATTGTTCCTGTTTTTACAAATGCGCAGTGGTTGCAGAACTTAAAGACATTGGTTAATAAAGATGTTTTAAAAATCATTTGATTTTTGTTATTTACAGATAATGCAATATGACAAGGTGTATGTTAAAATTGCAAAAGAAATCCTGCAGTGCTGTTGTCACAGAAACCTAACTGCACCGAGAAACTGTGGATTTGAAAACATTCAATTTAACTTTGGTCTTAAATCATAAATAAGTTTTTTGTTGAATTCATAACAACTAGAATATTTTAGTCCCTATGAATCTTTACAAGTTGTAATATAATTTCAGGGACATGACTTTGGTAAGTAAAAGTATGTTTATAGTTTCTGAATTATGAAGTCATTGTCTATTAGACACAACCAGTGACTCCACCCACAACCAATCAGTGACTGACAGTGTTTTGACGTTGCGTTTTCAGGTCAGCACATATGGTTACAACCTTGATGGAGTAGGTACTAAAATGAGGGTCATTCCATGAATAGTGGATAATGTAAAGGCATGTAACCTTGCAGAGCTGAGCCGAACTGTGCTGTAGAGACACTAGTGGATAAGGGTCAATAGAGTATAGTTGTGTGTGTTAAGTGCCAGGAGGACTGTGACCAGTTATGCACTAAGGAAACAAAGCAGCCGCTGTTCAAAAAAATGGGCCAACACAGAAAATCGACATAATCAGGCCATCAGTTTACACTCATCTACAGGCCAGTGGTCACTCTTTCAGGCATAAATATGTTCTCATCCTCGATAGAGATGAACGTTGGTTTGAGAGGATCATAGGAAGTCAACTTGGTGAAGAGAAACTGTTCATCATTAAACAGGGTTGGAAGCCTCTGTGTCCAGTTGTCCCTCTCTTACAAGGCTGTTATTGCAAGTATGACTCAGCCCTCTTTGAACAATAGGAATAATCAGGGAAACAATTATCTATGAGTTTACCTGAAACTTCTCAGAATGAAAAAGTCTCTTGAAAGAGACTAAATGTTTCATTTAAAAAAACTCGTCCAGGGGACATACTCAGCCTTTTTTTTTATTTTTCTACCTGCATTATTGAGATGCATCAGGACAATAAAACAGAACATGGCAAACCTATCAGCCTACCCTGTCCCAGCTCAGAAACACTTCCAAATCCAAACCACCAAAAAACATCCCCTTTGAATTAGTAAAAATAATATTCATCAAAATGAAATATTAGTGAATCAGATTACTGCAGATCTATAGTTCTACCCACACTATCTGATTCACAGATGAACCCTGCAAAGCACAGAGAAAACAAGATGTTTAATCATGCAAACCAATGTAATTAAAGAGTGGTGCAGACTGGAGGATTTTCACCTATATAAATCACACACATGCTTAAATAAATTGAAAAACGTTTGAACGGAAGGGGGTAAGCTAAGCAAAATATACACGCTCAGAGAATGTTATAGAGAACAGCACAGGCTCAACCTGGCTGTGAGAATCTTAGAAGTTCTCTTTAAACTGAGTTTGATCGAGCTTCCATCTGTTTCACAGCTTAGTTCAAATTCCTCTGCTGTCTGAGAAGGCGGCAGTGACAGTTTGAAGTTTGACACTGGATGAGGTGACAGAATCCTGAAGCTCTGCCTATGTCTTTGAATAGATAGAAATACTTTCCCTATGTCATGAGATGAGCACCATCTCTTTCTGAGCTTCTGATTCCAGGGGTTTTAACATTGAACCCAAGAGAGCAGTGGCCACTATTTTTTAAGACAAGGAAGAAAACATTAGACTTATAGGATAAGGTATGATAAAGTTTTACAGGAAATAAGCTAATATATGCAGAAAGTAGTTCCTCTCTGAAAAAGAAACAAAACATGTGACTAAAGTTCTTTGTGATTCAGGTCATATTAAGATAAAGTAGGTAATACAGTTATTTATTTGTCTCTGGGCCTCAGCGTATGCAGATTATGTTGGAAATTGTGTCTTTAAACAAGCTTATATTCAGTCTGCTCCCACTGCATCTGAGTGCATAAAACTAAATAAATAAGGATTTAAAAGTGGATCAGCAAATTTAGACAAAGGCGCCAACTTCTTAATTCTCACAGGTTAGACTAAATGTCTTTAAATATGTTTCCTAAAACAATACCCTGCATTGTTTCATAGTAATTCTTCTTATTTTACTAAATAATTAAACATAACAAAATGGATATTTAAGGGAAAAAGAAAAAAGGATAACATCCATTAAGAACAGTTTTGCACAAACCCTACTGTATGTTCCTTTCAAATGGTCTAAACACTTTTTTCTCTCTCTCTCTGCAGAGCCAGTCATTAGTCAGCAATGTTTCTGCCCGGGATAGATAATAGAATTCAAGTTAGAGAGGGGTAATAGCTTGGAGGATAAGATTTTCACACTAAGAGATGGTTTCATTTACTATGTTCCCATATCTCAATACAGTCCAAACTGCAGCACATTTTCGAATGGTTAAAACATTAGTTTTGAGCTTCTGATTCACATTAAGTGACCTCTAGCTGAACTCAAATTTTCTAAAGTCTTGCAACCATAGGCACAACACAAGACACAAACATGTTTTGAGTCCTCATTTTATTCTATTTAAATTTTTTTTACATACCTAGCACTGAGACAGTTATGTAGCCTTTATTGGTTTTAATTTTATTTACTCATGCCGGGTTGACACGGCAGGATACAGAAATTGGGCCGATTTTCGGCCCGATTTCGTCTGACAATCTTAAGGACACTCCAATTATTGTGATGGCTCTAAAGATAATCTTAGAAGATTTGTGTGTTAACAGTGATACAGTCAGCTCAGAAGGATGTCGAGACCACTCCAATCTCAAATCAGGGATATTCAACATGTTGGATAATCTTGGCCTGATATTCCAGCGTGTGTGGTGTTCCCCGAGGACAAAGGAGCTGCCGCCAGTTGAATGTGATGGGTAGCCAATCAGAAAGCAAAGTGACAGAAACATGGAGGGAAATTGAAATTATAGAAGACAAACAACTGCCGTAATGCACGAAAAAGTCTGGTGGACATTTTATGTTTTGTTTTTTCTTTGTTAAAATTAGTCCATAAACTGTCACCGCTTCTTCTTCCTTGTCATCCATGTTTGTTGTTCTGAACTCACGTTGGAACTTAAGATTTCCCGTCGAACCTCTGAAAGTTTGTGAGTAAAATCTCTTTGTGTGTGTGGTGTGTTGTCTTTAGACATGGGACTGTACTCCACACACCAGAGGACCAAACATGTTTTATCAACATTGTAATTTTTACTTTTTAATATGTGGGGTCTCTCAGCCTTTGACAATTTTAAAATCTTGCCCTGTGAACCAGGTATAAATTACAGACTAAATAGTCACTACCAAAAATAACTGCTACATTCTTCACCTTCTTTCCTCAGCTTTGAGTTGATCCAGCCCATCCCTTCACAACATTTGCTGAATTATGCCTTTTAAAGGCTCATTCAGTTTTGAACATTTGAACACGTCACTATGTTTGGCCGTGCAATGTTCCAGCATGCACCCCCCACCCCCCCCCCCCCATCTCCTGAGAGTTTGTTTGCCATATATAACAACTGCTGCACTCCTCCTCTTTGCCTGTTTTCTTCTGTCTTGGTAGAAAGCAAAGGCCTGTGTGTCTGCATCTGTGGAGAAAACCCATGTAAATTACAAAGAGAACACATAGAACAGGTCTCAGCTGTCTGCAACTCAATTTGCCATCAATCATTTGGAAGAGCCGTTCAACAGATATGAATAGATTGTGAACGTCACATCTCTAGATCTCAGACAGGTACGTCTGACAGATATCCCTACTTCACCTACACTATTCATTTGGGCTCACCAGGTCTGTCCGAGTAGTTTTCACCGTTGGATAAAACCTAATACCAGGTGTATCGTGTTTGGAATGTAGGCCGAACCCCATCTGAAGTACGCAAATAAAACTTTATCAAACAAAATATTGGCAGCACGACGACTCAGTGGTTAACACTGACACCTCACAGCAAGAAGGTCCTGGGTTTCATCCCTTGTTCAGACCTGTCTTTCTGTACAGAGTTTGCATGTTCTCCTCATGTTTGCATTGTTTTTTTCCGGGCACTCCAGTTTCCCCCACAGCACAAAAAAATATGTAAAATAGGTGACCTACAGGCACAAGCCACCCCTGCAAAAGAGGTATGGGATTTGACTGGATCTGGATTATTTTGCCATGTCCACAGGTCTGATGGCATACCTACAAGATAGATCATTGACCTCTGGTCTAAGGTTGCTTCATACACTCTAAAAAACGAAATGTTGGATTTACTTAACCACGTTATGTCAAGTGGTTCCACTTAACGGAGTTGAGTAAATTCAAAGCAATATACCAGTTTTTTAACCAAAGGACATGAGTATGTTGCTTTGAATTTACTTAACTCAGTTAAGTGGAACCACACAGTAAATTTTGCAGTGTTAAATCCACACTAATAGAGTCAAATTTGACACTGATCCAGAGTGTATTTGGTCCCA
>JARVJO010000227.1:18499021-18525476 GCA_031762555.1 Cynodonichthys magdalenae | reverse complement strand
TCAAATAACTCTTCAGGAGTTAAAATCAACTCAGAAAAGTTTAACACTGAAATTTTAACACTCCAGTTTTTGCTGTGCACTTGACATAACGTGGTTAAGTAAATCCAACATTTCATTTTTTGAGTGTACAATTACACTTATAAGCCACCCTGTGCTTGAACATGTGTTCTTTATGAACAGACCATACCAAGCACAAAAGTCTAATAACAAAAATACTACTTGGGTTCAGGTCAGTGAAAATATTCCTCCTAATCACTTCTTACCAGTTGACTTCATCGTTGCTCATATGGGTATTGAAATCACCAAGGAGAACATTAAAATTCCCAGATGGTACCCTTTTCAATACACCATCCAGAGACTTCAAGAAGGCAAGGTCATCAACTCAGCAATCAGAACCTCTTTTTCAGCTTGAAGCTACAGGAGGAAGGTGGTCCTCTAATTAACGGGAGAGAACCGAAGGTGTCCGTGTGAGTGCTTATGAGTGTCCCTACACCAACCGAACTCCTCTCTCCCAGGGAAAATTCAGAGTAGGAAAGAGTCCAGTCCCTCTCTAGGAGTTAGGCTCCTTAACCCAAGCTATGTTTAGAGGTGAACCCAGCTCTATTTAGAAGGTT
This sequence comes from Cynodonichthys magdalenae, assembly GCA_031762555.1. NCBI lineage: Eukaryota > Metazoa > Chordata > Actinopteri > Cyprinodontiformes > Rivulidae > Cynodonichthys > Cynodonichthys magdalenae. Next base: position 18,524,862 of record JARVJO010000227.1, on the reverse strand, counting down.
TGGCTCTACCTCACACAAACTGTTGCTTCCTATCCACCAACAAGATAATGTTCAACTTCTCCAGAGGTAGTTTATGCCACCAGAATTAGACATGACTAGGGACTCTCCCTCGCCTGCCAACAGAGGATCCAGTAAGTTTCAGTTTTTCCAAATATAAAAAGATTTTGGCAATTGAACTATTATTGTTTCCAGTGTTTCCCCAAAAGTATTGGCCTTGGGAGAGTGGGGTGTGTGAAGGCTTTTGAACACAAAATCTTGATTGACAGCATAAGTATTACTAGTATTTATTCAAAGGGAGTGCAATTTTTAAAAATAAAAATGACAGAACATCAAAAAGTCTGAAATTTAATTTACATTAGTTTAATCTTATTTATCTTATTTGTCACTCACTTAAATAACTATTATTTCCAGTCATAAACTAATTTCAAATACCTGGAAAGTACAGTAAGTGTGATGAAGCTGATTAAACGTAAAAACTGCCATGCAACTGAGCTTCCACATGTTGCTGAAAAGGATCTGCTGTGCTTCCAGAGCAGAAGCCTATTGTTACATTAGCTAACAACAAATAAAAAAAAGCTTTTCCTCCTCTGGCTTTGGTGTGAAAAATACAACAGCTGTTTATATGCTTCGCTCTGAGTGACATACAGCGAGAGGGAGGGAGAAATTATGAGAATGACACATTTTTTCAGATGAGAAAATATTGAAACTCATTGTGGTTGTACATTAGAAAAAATGTTTAAATTTAAATTTACTTCTGTAATTAATACAACCCCTCAAATTTATGGTAGTGGGGGTGGGGGGTGTCCACTCACCCGGTAACATTTTCATCCCAAAGGCCTTCCTTTCTGCAACCAAATGTTTGTATTTGAAGAGTCAAGACCAGCTCTGTGCAGTCCGTCAGAGCTTGGGCAGTGTGCAGAGCAAGAAGGTGAAGGTGAGTCAAACTGGCACCGCAGTCTGGCACAAAGTTCATAATTCTGTTAGCTTGCGCAGCTACAGGAGAGGCCATTCAGTGCTCTGTATGCACCTGGCTTTTAGAGCAGTCTCCTGAGATATAGACAAAGAGCGTGAGAGGCTAGGGGTGGGGTGTGTAAAGGGATGGAGCGAAGGAATGAAAACGTGAGCGAGACCGAATAAAATATAGAGAGGAAGAGATAAAAGGCCTTTCTGTATTCACATAGCTTCCATCCTCTCTCGGGGCCAGGATCACCTCCACTTATTGAAGAATAGAAGCCAGTGCTGGACTGTCTGATAGCTGAGACAATATATGTGAGGGCAAAGAGAGGGGGGACAAAAGATTACGTGGAGAGGGAGTGAATATGGCAAAGACAAAGAGGACTGAGGGGGGGGAGTGAAGTGGAGCTTTCACACCAGTTATCCTCTATTTATGCCCTCACATTATTAAAAACAAACATGCAAAGGCAGCACGCCGAACGGTCTAACTGGAGGATTGGATCACCTCGGCACCAAGAGCGAGGGGCGCACTTCAAGGTCAAACACGAAGTGGGTGGAAAGAGGCAAACATAAAGCGCAGAAATCTTCAAATCTCTATTAAAGCCCATCACTGTGCCTCATATTAGCTTTTCCATTCGCTGATAACCAAACAGGCTCTGAGGAGTCCATCAGTGGCACTTGTAGCTGAAAGAAACGTCTTTACTCTTTAAGAACCCATCACGCAGAAGAGTCATATAAATGTATGAGTTTAGAATGTTATCAACGCTGTATGAAAACGGTGAAAAAGAAAAGTATGGGGAAGAAGGTGAAATCACTCATACAACTCTCCATGTGAGTTGAAAGTTCCTACAGTTCTTTATGAAACACTTTTTTGTTTTATAGTTTTATTTCAAAATCGAATGAATATTTATTTTTTTATTTGATTTCTTTACAAAACAGACCGTCTCCCAGGTAAACTGGAAGGAATCATGCATTAAAATGAGAAAATAGAATTATTCCAGGTCATGGACATGATATGTGAATTTATTAGCAGAGGTACTAAGTACATTTACTTTGTTGCAGTTCCTAAGTATGTTTTTTGAGGATTTGTAATTTTACCAAGTATTATTAAAAATTGTTACTTTTATTTTATTACATTTAAAACCTAAAAATTATACTTTTACTTATTTACTTTAAAATTTAGCACCTAGTTAATCGTTACAAATTAAATATGTCCAAACTTATCATGAAAGGAGTTGTTATGCGCTCTAAAAAGTTAAATGTTGAATTTACTCAACCAAGTCATGTCAACTGGTTCCACTAAACCAAGCAGAGTAAATATGTGGCATCAATTTACTTGGATTAGTGGAACCAGTTTGGTTCAGTAAATTCAACAGCGAGAGAGTGCTAATTTTTGTGAGTAGTTTGATTACTTTTACTTCAGTACTTTTCTTGTCAATGAAATTTAGCCATTTTCTGTAATGGTACTTTTTTTTCAAGTACTATACAGGCCTCCGTTTTTCAGAATAAACTTTCAAATGAACATGAGACCAAATGTTACCATTTGGTGTCTTTTGCAGAAAAAGTTGGACTTAATAGCCAAAAAAAAAGTTCAGATTTACTTTTCTAATTATAGATATACCATTTTAGATCCGTTAGGATCACCACCTTTTTTCTATTTATTAAATGCCAGAATAATGAGAGATGTATTATTATTATTATTATTATTATTATTATTTTTATTATTATTATTATTATTATTATTATTATTATTATTATTATTTTAACACTTTAAAACAGGGAAAGTTTATTCTGATTTCACGCCAGAAAACACGGAAACAAATAACTAATGTGTCTTTTTATATAGTGTATGTAAACTTTTGGTGTCATCTGTAGCTCTGATGACAGGACCTTGGATGTGCATACAGGCAGAAAATAAAAGTTGTTAATTACCGGCATAGAAATTTTTTTTTACATTTTACACAGGTTTTTGGGATAGTGCTAATTCAAAATTCAGGAAAATGATTGAGCATTCAGAGGAAACAGAACTAAACACAAAAAGCATAAAACACAGAAAATAATCACAAACCAAAAAATGAATAACTCTAACAATTAAACACAAAACACTAGTAGGAAAAAAAATGTAAAATAGGCTTTTACCAGAGTTTTTATTTCACCAAATTATTCTCCAGCACATTCCAGCAGTCATTCAGCTCTCAGCGTTCACACCGATTTTCACACAAAATGTGATATCTTCTTTAGTTTTGTTTGGGTATAGGTTTAAAGCACACACACACAAAGAAAAAATAGAAATCAAACAAAAAAAAAACAAAACTGCTGGCACATTGATGAAACGGAATAAATTGCAGTTTTGTGAGAGAGAAACTTGACATTATCAGCTCCCCTGGAGACGTGCAGCCATTTGCAGATAAATTGAGGCCCTTAGTTTAAAGTTAATTGGATCAACCTGCAGAACACCTTTGGAGTCACGGGGTCGGCTCGGAATATTCACATCCAGGTAATTATGGATTGCATGGATGTCTTTTTGTCAGCCTGCTCTGTGCAGACTGAACATGTGAGGAGGTTAAAGCAGCCTCCAGCAGCAGGGCACAGAGGCCAAATATTATCATAACACTTTGAAGAGGCCATGCTTGTACGTTGTAATTTGATGGAAAAACACAGGATTGTGTAAATGACTTCATTAAAGGGCTTCTCCCTACTGGCCCCTCCGACGTTTTCTACCAAAACACAGAATTTGAGAAAAGTGTTTCTGTGACAGTATCTTTCTGTTTGTCACTGGCTTATTTAATTCGTTGTCTCTTTTTCTCTCAGTCCCCCCCACCCCACCTCCACCACACACCTTGTCCCAGCTCACCTACATACACTCACATATGCACTTCCGTGCATTGGGAGGCAGTGGCTCCTGTCCTGGTGAATAAAAATCCCATTATTCAGCTAATTAATAACTTAATTAAAGCTTGCTGGCACGTCAACCATGCTTGATTACATCATTATTAGAAGTAATTGGGGATTTCTTTAATGGCACCTTGAGAGAAGAAGAGAGAAAGGATGAGCGAGAAGCAGAGAGAACAGTTCTCACAACTACACTGGGCTGGAATTGTTCTCTGGTTTTCAATTTAATATTTAGAGGATCATTTATGAAATCAAAAAGCTAAGAATTCAATTGAACTCAATTTAATCCTGAAGCGTCAGTTCAGCTAAGTGTTCTGTGCATAAAGTTTGGCACCTATGAATCATCAATTAATCAGCTGTTGCTGGGCTCTTCTTTGTGTTGTATCTCACCACATACAAGTAAATGAAAATACACCAAATATTAAAGGATTGAAATATTTCTTGAAGGAATGCATGTTGCCAATAATCTTTTATGACAAAGGACTGAAAAGAATTGATGTCTAAAATCTTGCATCAAAGGCGGCAGGTGATATGTATTCCTCTACAGAATGTTAGGTCTTTATATGAATTTAGCAATTTATTGATATGAAACAATAACAGCTCAATTGCCAAAGCTTGAAAAAGGGGTATTCTGTGTTTTCCAGGCTAATATTTAATTCTATACCACAATCAAGTAACTAAGTTACCATTAGTTGTAAAAATGCTGGATATATCAAAAATAAATCTGACTTTGCATCATAACCTAAACACCTTGAATATGGTCTCTGTCTCTTTAAGAACCTTCTACCATTTCCAACCTTCCCACTTCAGCATGTCTTAACAACAATGTTTTGGGGGAGGGGCTGTGTGGCAGGAGTTTTGGAGCTCCTTGTTTTGTGTAAATAGGCGGAGCTTTGTACCAGCAAGTGTTTATGCAGCTCCACATGGCTACCACAGGACATTCAAGGATTTCTCAAACATGTATGAATGAGTTACAGCAACACTCTGGGTATGTTTTTGATGAGGGGATGACATTATAACATGATATGAAACTCATCATCTTCTTTAAACTTTTAATATTTGGGGACACAAAACCTAAGCATAAAAACACAAAGAAGATGGTTCCAAGTGTTCAAAACAGAGTTAATTCATACTATTTTCATGTGTAAACTGTTCTGATTGTGTGTATTCGGTCACATTGTTCAAATTTCTGCCAGCCCTGATCTCTGACCTTGATTCCTCATGACTTCATTAGCTGGTCAAACACAGAACAGTCAAGTGGTCAAACAAAGCTCCAAACAGCCCCTCCCCAATACATTTTTCCTGTGTTCTGTTTCTGGGCTCTGACAGGCAGGGATATATTAATCTGTTTATATTACTCAGCCTAATTATCTGTCAGCTATTGAATTAGGCTGCCAGCATCATCAGTGGCTTTAAGTCTTAAACCAGCCTCATTACGCAAACCCCCATCACTTCTAATTGCCAGAACAAGAGTTTGTGTGTTCTGCATAGTGCTACCTTAAACAGCAGGTCCATGGAACAGATCAGACAAAAACTGTGTCGACATGCTGGCATGCGTAATTACTATAGATACTCATAATGGGCTTTATTGAGACAAAAACAATGCCATGATTATTCATTGTAAAATTTAGTTTCAGGAATAAATTTAATTGCAAAAATAACAAGTGTTAACAGGTATTTTTTGTTGTTACTTCCAGGTATTATAAAACAGCCAAATATATCTATGGCTCAGTATGGATTGTTCTGAGCTTTGGATTTTGATTAATTTCATTATTTATACAATGCCAATTTACAGTTAAAGTATTCAAAGGGCACTATACATGAGCGAAAAACAAAAACAAGTCATGTTTAACTAAAGGCTAATCTCTTATTGAAGGAATGTTTTGTTGCAGAGATTAAGAGAAAATTGTTTTGTGGTGAGAATCTACAGAGTTGTAGCCATTTTGGTCAAATGATTAAAATAGCATGCATATCAGGAGATGTGACAGTCAGGGTACAGTCTGTATTTATTTATTTTTTTTTCATTTCATTTATAAAACAAAACAGATTGACATACAAAAAATACAAATCAAATAAAATGAAAGGTAGCAGAAAGAAGAAAAATTGTATATCTGCCCCTATAAAATAAAAAATAACAATAATAATAATTATTTCAAACAATTACAATGTTCAAGTAAAGAAAAACAAAACAACAACTTAATTAATGTCAATGAGCTGTGGTATCTTGTTCAAAATATATTTTTCAGAACAGACAGACCAACACACAACACAAAAACAAAATTATTAATGTTTTATTGGCCTGCAAAAAAACTCCACAAAAAATGTAAAATATTTTGTTTGGTCAATTGTTTCTTTGACGTTACAATGCTTCTTGGCAAAAAGTATTATAACCTTTAGAAAACCTGGTTTTCTATAAAATGTGCCACATTTGTGAGCGGCAAAAATTATGTGAATTTTGCACATGAGACACTTGCTAAATCTTCTCTTTTAATACCAAACAGCTTATTCTGCTAATGACTCTTGTTTGCTGTTTTTCAGATTGTAATGTATATTTAAATCTGAAAAAAAGACACTTTGGCAATTTCACATTGTGTTAATTGAACAAAAAGAGGACTACAGGAGCATGTTGAAGAACCATATACAGTCACAACAGCCTGGCCAAATTGCTTTCCTGGCCATTGTCCTCCTGATCTCCCTCCTCAACTGGTCTACAGTGATGGAGCAGGGTGGGGTAACTGTGGAGAGCAGCAGAGAGATTTAGGTGGTAGTGAGGGATCTGGATGATGGTGGGGTTATGGAGCAGAGTAGTCTGAGGGAAGCTGAGGTGTGAAGAGCTGCAGCTGAAACTAAACGAATGGCCCAGATAGGTGCAGAAATTCAGGGTCACGGGAGATGGCAGGTCAAAGTGGATACAGAAGAAAAACAGATTTAACTAGTTTTCCCAGACTTGATCTCCAAATGTGAGTTCAAGTAATAATCTTAGTTTAAAGCTCTGACATTAAAAGCGGTGGGCGATATGCATTCCTTCATTATAGGTTATTCTACTTAAAAATTAGAGAAATATAGTAGGAATTTATTGAGTAGTAAAAAGTAGTAATTCTACTTAGGCAATATACAGGATGACATGTACTTATGTATTTTTTGTTACGTGTAAACTACCAACTGGAATTTGACCCCGGTGTGTTTTCAAACTGGATCTTTATTCTTTGATCAAGCTGCTGTTCCCCTCATTGCCTATAGGTGGAGCTTGTTGTCTTAGTGAGAAGTACAGCTCCTGTGTGATTGAACGGTGACCATGCTGGGTCTGGCTCACTGTGCCGTTGACAACAGATTAGTCAGAGCTGCTAGTGTATGCTATTTATGTGCGTTTGTGTGTGTGTGTGTTTAGGGATACACTGATCCACCAGGCTCTGATAGTTTGTTGTGTTGCATTTTGGTTCAATTCCACACACAGGCGTCCCACGCCGCAGGGCAACGGCTGTTGTTGTATCGCCCAGAGGGTATTTGTGTTTTCAATGTGCTTGTGAGTGCGTGCGTGTTTGTGTGTGTGGCTGGGCCGGGTTCAGACGTGATCCACTGGCCTGCTGGTTGTTGTTTTGTCCACATTGAGCCGGTGGGAGTTGGATACTGAAGCCGAACATTGTTCTTTTCAGCAGCTATTGCTTTCTATTCCCCCACCCCCTGGCCCTGTGCTACACATATCCTGCACACACACACATCCTGAACACAGATTTTACTCCATTTATTAGGATACATAAGGACTGACACACCAATATTGCTACTTTTTTTTGTACAGCTTTGAATTGAAACATGCAATTTCACTAAAATGTGTGGCTCAATTGGAAATAATGAGCTTTTTGTAGCGATACAGGAAAATAACTGTTATTTTACAGCTTAAACTATTATCTTCAAAACTTTAGGCCAAGGGTCTTGTCACATCTCATCACATATCTAGCCCCAATCCATTGATCCATCCTTCCTACCATCACTCATAAACAGCGACTTGGGCTCCTCTGCTGGAGGCAGAAACTCATTCCAAACCAGAGGGAACATTCCACCTTTTCCAATTGACGTTAGCAAACACAGAAATGGCAATGATTCGATAAATTTTACAGAGATTGTGCTGAAATTTAGCATGCGTTGGTCATTCACAACACATTCTCCAAGTGGGATTTCTTCAGCAAGATTGTTGCTTAAAATTTTTGCTTTCTGTTTACATCCTGTTTGTTAGCAAATGATCTCATGAACCACTGAACAAAACTTTCCCAAAATATGAATTGAATTTACATCTTAACATATATACATATTAACGTATTAAGTTTTGGAGTCAGTCTAATTTAAGATGGCTGCCACAGCTAACTGAAGTTACCTGAAGCAGGTAAATACAAAAATTGTTATAACTCAGTCGGTTTTATGTAATTTTACAGACACTAAAGGTAATTTATGTGGTTTTAGTTAAGAGTCACTCATGTCACATACTCAGAGTATGACATCACAGGATATTAAAAGACATACTCTAGCTCACCATGTTGTTTTCAAAGTTTGACCAAAGCAGATAGATCTCTGCCATTTTTCATCATCACATGATTTTAGTCTAAAACTCTGGCATGAGATGTGATGGATGATATTCCTTAATTTAAAGGGGACAGATCATGCAACATTTACCCATTAAACACATTTTGTTGTGTACTTGGAGTGTCTAGGAGTGCAGAAAAGTTTAATTTAGTCTCTCATATTTTTCAGTGTATGATGGATAAGTTCAGAAATGACATGACTGACAATTAATTTTTGTTTACCTTGTAAGGTTTGCCTTTAAGGCCCTGTCACATTATGTTTTACACAACTTATGCTGACTTATAAAAATTTTGTTAGGACTATTTTACTCATATTGGTTCTTTATTGGGTCCAATTGTTAGAATTACAGTAAGTATAGATCCAAAAGAATCTTTTATCTTCAACATAGACATCATTAGTGTTAGACAAACTTTGGCATAAGTTGTCTAAAATGGTACAGTGTGACAGGGCCTTTATAGTTGATCTTTTTTCTAATGTTGAAAAATATTTATATATATATAATAACCAAGTCAAAGTGTCTTATGAAGCAAATATGGACAGAATAAGCTTTCTGTCTTTCATCAAGTAATGCTTCAACTGTCTTGCAGAGGGCAGTCATAGAAAACAAAAAACAAACCAATAAATAAAGGAACATAGTGAATTAAAAGAGCAGGTAAAATAATAAAAAGAACAAGACCATTAAAAGAGAATCAACAATCCAAATGAAAGTTTTATGAGGGGAGATTTCTTTGTAAGATATTGCTCGATGCGAGACATAAAGACATTTGCAGGACTTTGCTGCTGAGTAATTAGGCAGTAAGGCTGTCCTACGGGATTGTAACTGTATTATGATAAGCTTTACATCCTTCTGCCTTTAAACCTTCTGCATCGTCTTCTTTCCACTTCCTGGTTTGTCCAACACACGAGACGCTCCACACACATACATGGGCCTGTCTTTCCTCATCCCCTCATTTATTTTAAAGGACAGATTGCCATTTGTCTGAAAGCTTTTTATGATGGTACAGACCTTGTTACAGTACCACACCATCTACTCTCAGCTAGTGTCCGTGTGTGTGTGTGTGTGTTTAAAAAAAGCCTGGAATCATGCGGCAACACTGTAAAGACTTTCTATTCTGCAGGTGTTATTTATGCATTGGCCACTCTCTGAATGCATGCTCGCCTTGCCTGATTCATTATTCTGAAAGAGAGGCAGAGGAGGGCTGCTCTTCATCCCTTCCTCTCTGTCCTGGTCCTCTTCATCACATGGATCTCCCCCGAGCTGGCGCTGTGAGTGCATAGTGCCAGCGCAGCAGGCTTTTATTGTGATTGAGTCGGCTGCTTACTAGGAATGATGCAGAGGAGGCGGTCTCCGTCTCGCGGACAGACAGATAGCTCAATCTTCAGCAGCTTCACCTGCATCCTGGCACAAACACGACACAAGCACACAGAAAAACACACCAGCGAGTGCGCACAGCTGGAGGTATACACATGTAGAACTGGGGTTGTTCTGACACGTGGTCTTTGCTGTGTCAAAAAAGAATATCTAATTTCCTTTCACATGAGCTCCGCATGATCAAGTGCTTTCTGTTGTTGTAGCAGCATTAAAAATTATACAAGCAAAATCCTCAAAAAGAAAAAAAAATGCCTGCTGCCTTTCAAATGAGTTTTAAACAAAGATCATCTTTTGTTAAAAGATTTGCCAAACCTTAAAAATAATTGTATGCAGTCTCCTGAAGAATGTGTTGCGAGTGACTACCAGCTACTATCACATTCAATTAGCTCAATATCTATAAAATGACCTGAGTTACAACCATTTTGGTTGGCTAATGTTGAAATTTTCGATAGCTGTGGTGGAGTGGTTAGGGGAGTCATCCTGTAACCGGAAGGTCACCGGTTCAATCCCCCGTTCCAACCGTCTGGGTTGCATCCTTGTTCAAGACACCTCACCTGCCTTGCCTGCTCATGGTGGCAGTGTTTGGTGACACCGGTGCATGGCAGCCCTGCCTCTGTCAGTGTGCCCCAGGGCAGCTGTGGCTACAATGTATATGTGAATGATTAAAGTGTAAAGCACTTTGGGGACTTTTGGACTTGATAAAGCACCATACTACTTCAGACCATTTAGAACTGGCTAAAGCAAAGGTAATATTTGTGTTTCTCTAAGGGTCGGTTGGCTGTTGTGGCCATCTTGAATTGGTTTGGTTCTAAAAAAAAGTAGGTTTAAAATGATCTAAAAATTAGTTGTAGTAGTAGTTCCTGAACTATTTCACTTAAATACAGACAGCATTGACAGCAAATGTTTGATAGCAAAATGTAAAACAAATACCTACTAATGTAGTATATGTTGTGTGTGTCGAATGTCAGGCTCAGTTGCTACAACATCAGATTTTAGATCAATATCTGAATCACAGCCATTGCTGTGGTTTCTGTGGAAGCCATCTTGAACCAGGTTGACTTAAGAGTCAGTTGTGGATGTAAAACTAATGATCACTTTTTGAATGTTTCATTAACATTTGACCAGTGGTCGGTGAGATATTTGGGTAAAATGTGGACACACAAATGCACAGACATGGGCAAAGCCATAACTATTCATTTTCACCATTTCTAATATGAAGACAAGTAAGTGATTGCGTGTGCAACTTCAGCCCAGTATATTTTGAAGTCAAAGCAATTACAGGTGGCTGTCACGACTAATCAAACAGTATCAATTTAAAATGACTTTAACTTACTTAATTTAAAATATACTAAGTTTAAATTTGTTTTTGTAGTAGTTGTTAGACAACCCTATCCCACAGGACAGATCAGATCTTAATCTAAAGTTTTGACATGCAAGGCAAGTATTAGGGCCATACAAGATTTTTTATTTTTTTTAATTTACAAGAGTAAAGTCATAATGTTACGACATTAAAGTCATATGAAAATAAAGATGTAATATTAACCGATTAAAGTCATAATATTATGAGAATAAAGTCATAACATTACAAGATTAAAGTCATAATATTACAAAAAAAGTTACAACATTCTAAAATTGAAGTCATACTATAGTCTTTACATGATAAAGCATTTACCACTGCATTAAAATGAGGAATGTTGAGCAACTTGTCATTCTAGCACATTAGCATCAAATTATCAGTAGCAGGACTTGGAAATGTGCAAACGACCATATGTTAACTTGATCAAGCCGTATTGTAATTAATGGGTGCATTGACATATTTTGTCACGTAGCTTAATTTGGATGAAAGCATTTCACACCAACAGTGACCCAAGTCATCGCGGACTAGCTACTTCATAATAAACACAGAAAGATGCATGACTGTCCACAGCAGGTGTTAGGAAAATGATCAGGAAATTAGTAAAAAATCAGGAACGCAAAATGGACATGTAATATTATGACATAAAATTACAACTTTAATCTCGTAATAATAATTTAAAAAATCTTATTGTGTGGCCCTAATACTTGTAATTATACATGTTTTTTAGTAAGTGCTACTTTTATTTCTCTAGTAATACTACCACCCCTCTCAAACACACACACTCTGAACACAGAAAAAAATTTGCATTCTGGTCATTCAGCTCATGACCACCTGTCTAGGGTTAGGTGTTAAACACTAAGATGTCCTTACTGCTTGTGCAAACACCTCTTTCTATCTCTGACTCTGCTACAAGTCTGTTTTTTCTTTGCTCCTTCCTGTTTGGACTTTTTGTTTTAATTGACGTGATTCATCTTAATTTTTTTATGTTAACTATCCTGCTCTTTTGTTTTCACTATGTCCACCATCTCTCAGCTGATTGTGGTCATTTAGAGGTTAAAAAATACTGTTTATTTTTATTGATGCTCTACTATATAGTTATAATTAGTTAAGACTTTTTTTTAATCCTGACATCAGTCAGAGCACTGAATATGGAGAAAAGAGCTGAATACTTTGTTTATGCTAGGCTAATGGCTAACCAAATGAGGGCCTGTTTGTTTTACCAATCTTACCTTTATTGTAATTTTTTTCCCAAAAGTCATCATATTAGTAATAAAATAACATGTGTTGTGTCTTTCAATCTCTCTTTAAATGTCAGTTTTCCTACTTCTGTCCACTATTTTCGGGGGAGGAAAAAAAAAAAAAAAGTCACTAATGATGAGAAAATTCATTCATTTTTCTACTGAAGTGACTTAAAAAAAAAAAAAAAAGTAATAAAATAATAAACTGGCTATTATTAAACATACAAACTATCCAGTCATTAGCCTAGCCTGGACAAAGACTTCTGAACCTTTTCATCAAAATCTGTGCTCTCTGACTTATAAGGTACGAACTGTCAACAACTGTTTGATAGAATGTCACTTCAAAAATAACCAGACTATCTTAGTAAAAACCAACATATCCTTGCTGCTCACCCAATCACTTCTTTTAATCTCTGACTCCCCTACAAGCCTATTTTCTCTCCTCTTTCCTGTCCAAACTCTTCTTTCTATCCATTGTCTTAATTGACTTGATTCTTCTTGCATTCTCTCAACCTCCTGCTCTTTTCTTCTTTCGCTTTTTTTTACAGTGTCATCGTCTCTCAGCTCCTTTTGTCATAGAGGTTAGGAAAAAAAGGGGAGAGTGATTGAACATTTACAACTGTCCTCGTCACCGCGTCAGGTTTTATTGCCTTCTACCAGGAACCTTCAGATAAGAAGGCGAACTCCATCTCTTCATCCAATTACACATACAGTACAACAAAGTAATTCTCAACGCATACAGACCTCCATGGTCAAACATATAAAGTCTGCAAGGTTTGCCACAAATTGGATGCTGTCAGGATGATATAGGAAGGAGAGGAGAGACAGACTGATCATTAGAGGCTTAGCATTTCTTCAGAAATGTATAATGCCTGCTAACGTTTATGACATAGATTAAGATTATCACATGCTGAGTTGTATCTATTTAGGGCAAACCTTGAAAATGAGCGTATGTGCAATCTCATGCAATATCAGAAAATGTTATGCTTAGATTATAAGCATGAGTCACATTTTAGCTCAATGTCTTAAACTTAATTTAAACATGTGTTTTCTAAGTTTCCTTGGCAGTGGCAGGCATCTTGACTCGAGTTGACTCCAAAATGTAATCAGTTGTAGATGGACATACAATGATTGCAACCTGAAAGTTTAATTAAAGTGTGTCCCGTAGTTTCTAAGATATTTATAAGACAAACAAGGACAAATTCACAAATTCCAGTTTTTTTTTTTTTTGTAAATTGTTATTAGCAAATTTTAAGATAAATATCTTTTCAAAATGTTTGTGCTCAGAATATTTGTTACGGACCAGTTTCAGCTATTACCATAACAGATTTTTATGGTAATTTCAAGAAAATGGACTGAGTTAAAGTCATTTTTCTAACATGAGCAAAAAACATTATTAAAGAGGTAAAACAGCCCATGCTGTGAAGTGTGTGCACACTATTTGCAGTGACCCTGAGTAAAAGGAGAAGGGGAGGAGAAAATAGAGGGAAGTGAGATGAAATGAAAGCGACAGCAGGAAATAGGAGGGCAGGGACAGTAAAATGAAAATATCGTGATGGCAGAATCTATCATAACTAAAACTCTCCTTTGCATTCTTCCTGTGAGCACGTTCTCAGTCATGTGATTTGTGAATTTTTTATGCGTGTTCATTGCATCACCAATGGGCAGCATTGTGGCCATCAAACAGCACTGAAAAGCCCAGAAATTGTAGCTCAGCCTGGAAATGAACCCCCGATAGGTGTTCAGATGAGATTAGGATGGACTAAAAGTGCTCTACATACAGTAGCCTTCTGCTCCAAGCAACATTACCAAGGACACATTTTATTGTTAAGGTGAAATACAACAACAGTGTAACAGCTCTGCTATCACTGTCCTGCATTTATTCCAATAGAGTGATGAGGAAGAATACTGTAAATAGTGCTTTAATACTTAAAGCAGTGACTGGAACAGACCCAGTAGGAGCTGGGTGTGTGGATGGTAAACAGTAAGACTATTTGTTCCAGTAGAATACAATACTTGTACTTCTTCGATAATGATAACATCCCTTTAGTGGTGCATTTAAAATTTTGAAATCTTTGACTGTGTGAATCTTTAAAAAAAGCAAATGTATCTGTCAAGATCCAGAGTTTTTTTTTTTTTATGCATGTGCTTTGTTTGTTCTTTAGTTTATAATATGTGATGTTGTCAAATCAACATATTCAGTGCTGAATCTACTTTTTTGTCAGACATGTTTGTGTTGATCTGACTTATGGAAAACCCCTTATATTTAGATATTTAGAACCAGAGAGGCCTGAGGTGGTTCTCCATACATGGTGGCAGTGGTTGGCAAGTTAGCAGCAGCTGTAGCAGTAAAAACAAATTTTGTGTTTCAAAAATGCTTTCAGTGCAGCATAAGCATAGATGTTTTTTTTTTGTTTGTTTTTTTGGTCAAAGAGAAATTTTTTTCTTCTTTGGTGCAGAAACTCAAATACCACAAACTGTCCTGTTTCATCTCAAACACCAGGCACTGCAACAGAGATCATGTTAGCATCAAAAAGCTTTTAAATCCCAGTATGTGTGATAGCAGAAAGAAATGTTCTGTGTGCAGTTACATGGTCAGTGCAGGCAGTAAACATTTTGTTTACAGACATTACTGCCATCAGCTTCATTGAAGCACAGGAGGGATTTTATGGGTTTGGATATTTCATACCACCTTTGTTTACTTCAGACGTGGTTAAATAAAATAAATAAATAAATAAATAACTATTTATTATTAGAAAGTCAAGGAGTAGCAGCTCTTAGCCTTACTGAAAATGTTAGTGGGGCAGATTTTTATTTTGATTTCTGAAGTGCAGTGGTGGGCAAAGCCAACTAAAATGCTAGCTTCACCAACTGATAATCTGCTAAACAGGAATATTAGCTCTGCTAACGCTAAACTGCTAAATTGTTTAGCAAGACTGTCAAACCTTCATAGCTTTATTGTAATGGTTTATTTTGAAGGTGGGCAGGATCATTTGTGGCAATTCAGCCAATCCAAACCAGAGCTCAGTCTAATTTGTGAAACTTTCAGTTTAACCCTTTCAGAATAAAAGCATTTCTTTTCTTGCGTCTGTATATTCAGAAATGCCATTTAAAGTTACTCAAACAACAAATGCTTTTCTACAATATTTTATGTGTAGTCATTTTTGTATTCACTATTTAAATATTATTTAATGTTATTTTATTTATTTTTGACACTGAATTTTAAGTTTAGCTGCTAAATATGCTAAAAATTATACACACTCTGCCTGACATGTCCAGGACTGCACGTAAGAGGTAATCATTTTTATTTAAATTAGGATAAATAGCATAAAAATGTACGTTTTTTCACTTGTGAATTTTTTAGTGGACTTAAAATTGGCGGAAACTAATTTACTGGAAGTTAATCCATTTGCTAATGGTTACCATAAAGCTAATCCACTAAATGAAAAGCTAGATCTTCTATAGATGAATTTCATGTCACGTCACAATACAGTACAGTGAGAGTGTGAAATTCAGCTGGAGGGCAGAAAGTCAAAAAGTGGAGGATCTTCCATCTGAAAAAATCCCCATGTATTGTGTAGTTTAAGGCTGCTCCAATCATTCTAAACAAATTATTAATAAAGAATTCTACATTGATTAAATTATGTAATAATTTTTTTAAATTACAGTTATTTTTATTAGTGTTCATGTTTGAACCACATTGCAGCAGGAGGCTGCAAAAGAGGACTGATTCATAGAACAAAAACATCTCAATCTACTCTCTGGTCTCACCCCCACCCCGCCAAACTAACATAAAACTTCCAAACGCCTTTCAGACTGATGCCTGAAATTATTACAGAAGTGTCAAAAAATCTACAGGATAATGAAAATAAAAAGAAATAAAGAGATTCTGTTTTTATATATTAGGAGACTAGCAGTAGCAGCTAACATCAACAAACATGCAGCATCTGATGGCATGTAACACTAGGGCAGCCTAAAAACTCCAGGGGTCTGATTTATAAAGCTTGCGTACGCACAAAACAAGCCCAGAAACTTGCATACGCCACTTTTCATGCAAAGGTTCGGATTTCTAAAATCCAAAATTGACGTGAAAATGTGCGGACCCTCATGCCAGCTCTGACCCAGGAGTACGCTCATTTTAGAGATGGGAAGCTGCAACACAGATGGTGAAGTGAGGACTTATAGCCACACTACGTCATGATCACTCTCAGATATTTAATTTCACTTCATAATTAAACTTTTAATAGTGCGTTAGCAAAACTGTGCCCACTATTGCTGATTTGCTAACCACATCCATTTTTAGTATACATTGTCGGCTACCTACATTATAAAGTCTCAATAATATAGCAATTAGGCAAAGTACAGTTACAGTAAATAAAGTACAAGTTTATAAAATAATTATCATGTGCATTAAATTTTACATGAAAAGGCCAGGCTTAATTTGGATGAAGTTTTTTTCTTGTCTTTTTAATGAGCAAAATGTTGTCTTTGTTTTCCCTTGAAACTTGCTCTGGTTGAGGTCGTGACTCATGCACCTTGCAAGGTCACTCTCTTCCCTCCTATTTCTAATATCCATTCTGTCTCATTGAATAAAATATGCACACATGTGCACAACACTTATACATTGTGCAGAGATGCATTATTTTCTCCCACTAATATACACATGCAGAAATATATAGAGTGAGTTACAAAAGTATATACACCCCCGTTGGCATTCTTTCGGTTTTGTTGCCTAAACACATTGAGTTTAATTATACTTTTATTTTAATTACAGATACTTGACGCTCCAAATTAACAAAATTACCAAAACTAAATAAGCAATCTCATGCAATATCTTGCATGGTCTATTAGCATTTAGAGTATGTGTTGTGATCAACTTTTAGCTAATAACACACCTAATTTGAACTCACTGTCTGTTAAACTGATAGAAATTTAGCCATTTCTATGTTTGCTGAGATTTATTTGTTATGGTTACAAAATCTAAAAATCATAGAACAGATTAGAAATTATGTTTGAAAAAAATGAACACAATAGTGTGAAAGCTGACTCAGCATTAACCCAATAACAGATGATGATGTGACCCTCTGATCTCTCTCTCTCTGTCTCTCTCTCTCTTTCTCTCTTAACATGCAGCACTACGGGACCACTATAGTGTACATATTATTCACTGCAGCTCAGGTGTAAAGCACTTGAGAGCTTTGGCCTATTTATTTGACTAGCAGATGGTAATTTTAAATCTGCACAGAAGCCAAAATGATTCTGATTATGCCTGACCCCGAGGAGTGCCAGCTACTTCTCAGCTTGATGCACATTACTTAAATCACAGCCTCTGATATCTCCTCGTTTTACTCCATTTGACGAGGAAACCGCTCCCCTTTGGCCGGTGCATTTGTTCACAGCCTGCCTTCAGTTCAGAAGAATCAAGTGATTGCAGCTTTATATGCACTCTCCCTCCACTGACAGGAAACATTTGATGTAAGCAGATGTAGGAATCAACCTGCAGCAGGCGCTAACTGAAATCAGAACCCAGGACAGGAGTCAAACCAAACATGTCACAAATGATCACCTAAGATTAGTTTTACTTTTTTTTCTTTAACGGAGTTAACACTGCCTTTTAGCAAATCATCACTGAACAGTTATTAGTGATTAATTCTAAAATATTGTCAGTTGAAGACGTAGAGTACAGTCAGAGTCAATCCAGCTCATATTTTGCTGCCAACCCTAACCTTAGCAAACACAAAAATAAATAAAAGTCAGTCCAATTTACAGAAATCAAGCTAAATGTTGATGTTGTGTAGCTGCAAATCATCCTTAAGAGACACTCTACTTCTTACACACAAACAAAGCTACTACCTACAGATGTTTGACAAGTTTGACACAAATTAAACATAAATATTTTATGTGAAAAAATGTAATTCTTAAATCTCCTCCAAACTCCTATCTTCATATACAACAATTTCCTGAGTGGGCTGCAGTTTACCTGTAGCAGTATTACCATTTTTGAATACTGATGAAAAAATGGGGTCAGAGAGAAAGTGAGAAGGACGAAGTAAAGGAAACTACCAGACATATCCTGAGGTAATCTAACAGTAGGGATATATTTTTGGACTTCAAAAGACATGTGGAGCTGGGGGACATGAGTGGAGAACCAAGAGAGAACAGAGGAACTACGGAGTCCAGATCTTTTGCCAAGCCTAATTACATTTAGCTCAAAGAGAACGGCAGGGAAAGTGGTTTGCCTTCACTGTAACTGGATGTTGAGTAAAGGACTCTTTGGAGAAAAAAAGACAGAACAAATACTCAAATCTATCCAAAATGGACAAAATGGGAAACACCAACATGTATCTCACTATGTGGGTGTTTGTGCCTTTGATCTTCTTGGATTCCGAAATAAAGATGCTCACACAGTCAGCAGAGACTGCCAGATTTTTAGATGATTTTCACTCCACCTTGGTACAGTTTGTTGAGTTATATAATTATGTATAAGGGAAAAACTTAAAAACAAGTCCTTGTACTTGTTGATTTGACATAACTGCACAACATTTGTGTTGACTGTACCATGAATAAAAAAGCTGAAATGATTAAACTTCCAACCCAACGAATAGAATAAAGTATCATCAATGAGAAATGTGATGGATGGTCTTTGTTGCAGTTTATAACAATTTTTTGCATAGTCTTATAAATAATAATCAACTGTTTCACAGCCTTCTTTTAAATGTTGCTAATAGAACAATAACTGCAGAAACAGGCATAGCCATGCAGTTAGCGTCAGGCTGCCACAGATTCCATGGTCATTAAATTTTTGATATATCTGAATTTTTGTTTGGAAAAGAGCATGCACCAAGCTTTTGTTGCTACACACAATCTATGCATATACAGTAAAAAATGGCTCCAGAAGTCGAAGCTGTAAGAAGAATAGTGTATAAGTAGTCCTGCCCCCTCATGAACACAAACCAAATTTTGTACCTATTAAAAAAAATACACAAGTACTTTTCCAAGTTCTGAACCTTTTTGTTTCATGTAGTTCTTCCCCTGCAGCTGTGTGTTCAAATATTGTTTTTTTTCTAATATATTTAGTTATAAACATACAAAAAAAAATGCTCTGCCATGATTTAATGCAGGGGAGTGAGTGGGATTGATATTGCTAGCACTCAGATACTGGATCTAAAAAATACAACATGGCAGCTTCTGTAAACTGGGTTCTGCTGACTTCAACTCCCAACGACGAGAGATGGTGGGGATGTTTGGTCTAGTATTACACATTCTAATACATGTTCATGGTGTGCTCCACTCTTTCAACAAAAGGCTCTGGCAACTGAGAAAAATCCATCTTTGCTGCATCAGTTGTGAACTTTTGCATTTTACAGAAGTGTCTTATTTCAGACAGGTAGGTATAAATCCAAGTGTTCATGCAGGTACTTTGAGAAGATTGAGCAGTTAAAACATTCTGATTTAATTATATAAACCCAAGCACGCACTTTCAACTTGTATGTAATATGCATCAATAAAATCTTTTGGTGAAGTGGCAGCTCCATGGTTGATGGGGAGGATCATATCAAGTGAAGCTAGAAAAAAAGAACATTCAAAATGAACAACAAATAAAGAACAATTTGTTGCATGCATATATGCATAAAGTCAGACAAAAAAAAATCTAGCAAAGCCCTTCAGACTCCAGTAGTACCAGGTCATATGCAGTCCATGTCTTGCAGTTCTGAGCAGCAGAAGGCCTACACTTCACTTCACACTGCTTCCTATAAGTCTTCTCAACTTAATAATGAACTGTCTCAAGTGAGCACTATGCTCGGATTAGTGAGCCCTCATGATCACCCAGAAGTCCTCTCTCTAACAGGTCCATTGTGAACGCAGAGCTCCATTAGTTTGTGGTGAAAGCCGAAGTTAGGCTGGTTAGGGATCAGAAAGGTTCATCGTCCAAATATCCAGCTGACGGTGAGTTATCAGAGCCGTCTGCGTCTGGCATCTATTTAATGCTCCAGTGGAGCTGTTGTTGGGCAGCAGTTCAGATGCAGTCGGGGAATGCTCACAGCTTTGATCCCTAATTGACACAAAATCTGTTACAACGGGATACAGAGGGAAAGGCAGGGGAAAGGATTGGGGGGATAGGGTTGGTTTCCGATTTAGGCCCAATGGATTCTTTTAGGCCTCTTGCTTGATTCAAAAGCAATGAAGTTTAACTTCAATTCAATCCTGTGATAAAGTCTGCTAAACCTAAAAAAATGTTAAAAAATGTTTTGACATTTTTACCAGGAAGCACTCTTTTCTGCCAATATTGGAAATAAAATAAAAACTGCTTCAACAGTACCACTGTAAGCAAACATAAATTGATTGTCATAGGGTTTGAGATGTTTTATGGTTTGACATGCCTTATTTTTTTATTTGACATAGTTGTATTATGGTATGACAGATGTTTTTTGGATTGACAGATTTATTTAGTAGCTTTTTTGTTTTTTTCTATTTGACATAGTTGTATTATGGTATAAAATTGTTGTATTTTTTTACATAGTTGTTCTATGGTTTGGCACAATTTTACGGTTTTGAACTGACTTTTTTGTCTTTTGACATGGTTCTATGGTTTAAAATGATTGTATTTTTTATTAGGCACAGTTGTTGTATGGATTTCAACATGTTGCTTTTATTTGACATAGTTTTATGCTTTCAAATGTATTATGGGATAACATGGCTGTTTTATAGTTTGACACAATTATTTTATGGTTTTAACTTGATGCCTTTTTTTATTTGACATGGCTGTTGCATGGTTTGGCAGTTATTCTACGGTTTGACACAATTATTTTATGGTTTTAAATTGATGTTTCTTTCATTTGACATGGTTGTATAATGGTTTAAGATGGTTGTATTTTTTTACATGGTTGTAGTATGCGATGACATGGCTGTTTAATGGTTTGACATAGTTGTTCTATGGTTTGGCATGATTGTTCTATGGAAGAAGCAGTTCTAGAGAAACACAATGACTTTGAGTTTGGAGCCAAATAAGGATGTTCCAAACATTATCCACTCAACTAAACAAGACAAACTAACCTTTACTTCCTAATCCCCTGAAATCTTCCAGAAGTAATGAGGTACTTTGAGAGGAGCCAAATGAAACAGACACAGAAGTGTGCATCGTGTAATACTATGCATGAGTTCGGCTTGCTGCCTCTCCGCATGCATGATGTGTTTGGGTGTGAAAGTAAGGCATATGATTTGACTCCTGATAAATCTTCCTCTGCTGCTGCATCAGAATGTATTACTGAGCCAACAACCGGGGCCAAATTCATTTTTATCTGAGTGCAATTGATGTCACTCCAACTCCTCACAAAAGTGCTTCCACCAATACGCCAGATGTGAGGCTGTTCCTTTTTGTGTTTGCACGTACAAGTCTGTGTGTTTGACTACGATCGTCTGTGTGTCAATGTGTGTTTTTATGAGGTGAAAGGTGAATCGATTTCCTCAAGATGGCCTCAGCTAGGAATAGGTCTCACAACCGCCCTGGGCTGTCTGTAAAAATAATGTGCGATATGGCAGCGCGTACATACACAGATCGTGTTTTGACAGTCATTTTTAGCCCAGCTTGACCTTAATTTCATGACTGCACCGAGAAAGAAGGCGATTCATAGATTTGACAAGGTGGCTTGTTTTTGCCAGAGTGTTACACTCACCCCACCCAGAGGCAGAAGCAATCGTCGCCTCAGATAATATCATGACAGAGAGCACTGGCATTGAAGAGCCAATCCACCATTACGTTATGTTCAGTTGCTTACTGATGGTGGATGGTGGCCATTTATCAATCTGAATGTCCTCATAGACTGCAGTTTGTGTCACTATAAGCATGGGCTAAATACATTTTCAATACGTGTGGCATAAATATATTAACAGTCTTCCATCACACGTTCTGAGTACTTTTCCTTACTAGTTGGTTTCACATAGCTGTTTTATGGTTTGACATGATTGCTGTATGGTTTGATGTGCTTCTTCTTTTTTTTAACATGGTTGTTTCATGTTTTGATATGGTTCTGTGATTTGACAAGGTCACCCTTATAGGTTTGCCTCAAGCTGCTTCTGTTTAAAGGTGGCCACTAATGTCTATTGATGCATATTGTTCATATATCAAGGATTATTTTGGAAGCACTTTGCCACCATCTAGTCGTCAATCCTTGGACAGTGCAGAAACGTGATTTTGTATTATTATGTAGCGTTTGAAATAATTAGACAAGTGACATTTTTGAAAGATCTGAACCTATTGACCAGCTTCTTACAACAAACGATAAAAACCGAGTTGCGGACAGTAAAGAGTCAAACCTAGTTTTTTTTTTAACTCATTGTAATACCTTCATTTTATTCTCAAGACAATCACACCCCCGCCCACACGCACGCACACACACACCCACCCCCATTCCTTTTCCACTGAAAATAGTCAGAGGGGTGGAGTACAGCAGTTCCGGGGGAAGGGGGTAGGGTAGAGATGTTCTTGACAAAGCACATGGTACCTTTCACATGACGAATAGCGTTGGAGGGGTCAGTCAGTCAAAATCAAACAGCTCTCTTGAACGGTTCTATGAAACAAACAACTCATCAAGACCTGGATCTCTACAAAGAGCCATTGGTCACATCTCTAGAAATACTGTGGTAAAGCATCATAAGTTTTAGCTTAATTTCCAATGCTCAATTTCAGCAATAGAGATATCAATGAAATAATTGATATACATGAGACTGCAATATTTGTTTAAATATTATTATTCCCAAATATTTCTAATTTTGCTAATTTTCACTATAACCAGATTTACATTTATTTTATGTACTATCAGAGTTGTAAATAATGCTTTGGTAATTTACTCAAGTATATATGTTGGTTATCTAAACATTGAGTAATGTTTTTTCAGCCAACTTTTTACTTCAACTTCTTACATTTTCTCTCAAATATCTGTACTTCTAAAAAAAGTTTCTGTTTTGCAACGAAACTTTTTGATTGATTTTTTTAACGAAATAGCTTTTTTTGTTTGGTTGAAATAATTATTTTTTTGATTGAATAATAAAAAAAAATACCTTCATTTAAAGCGAACACACAATTTTTTCATATAATCACAATTTAATTCAATCTGTAAGAAATTATTATATTATTAGCCATGAATGTTTTAGGTTTTGATATGGTGTGATATTTTTAGATTTGGCGTGATGGTTATTCTATCACTTTACTTAGTTGTACCATGGTTTTTAATAACCAGTTCATAGTTCTGTCTGTAGGCTGTCTATATGTTTTTATTCATTTCTTTCATTCACATATACTGTAAGTTATATCCAACTTTTATCCACTATATCCTTAGGCAGTGGTGAGGTGTTGAAAATACTTTTTGAACACCAGCTTGACATCGATAAAAGACAGATTTCCTCTGCAGTCCTAATTCAGCTTTAATCTCATTATTCATTTGTTTTGGTCTTGAAATTTTATGTTTCATGTTTAAATTTCATCTATACATGAAAATATCTATTTTTTTAAGTAGATTATCTGAGCTGGTGCTAAGACAAAGCTCATGTAAGAAAACAACCAGTTCTTAATTCCAGGTCATCAAATATTGTTCCTTTTTCAGAGAGTCTCTGAAATACCTGACTTCAGATGCATACTAAACTTGAATGCTGGAATCTTTAATACATACACAAGATAGAAGTGGGGCAGGTCAAGGAGACTCAGTTTGAGGATAACTTTTGAGAAGTAATTTCATCTTTTCCTTCCACTTGTTGACTTGATGTGTATTTTAAATGTAGCTAATGTTTTTGTTTAACTTTGAAATTTATTGATGTAGGAGTACAAATTATGTACCTCATTAGTGACTGAGATTCAGTTTTCTTTATTTAAATGACACAAAAAATGTTTCTTTACCTACAAGAAAAAAACTAAAACTTGTGATGTCACTAGTAAAGCAACACTTTTTAATTGGACAAAAATGTTTTTGATTGCGAAAGTAGGGAGCAGAATAAATTATTAGTCTGAAGCTTCCATAAGATTTTTAGTTTAACATTGATAACACACAAATTATTAAACAGTTATCTCACTTTTCCACTTTATTATGTCCAACTTACTTTTCTTGGCATGCTTGACGATTGGTTAGTCGGATGTTAAAATCATTGAGTTAGAATGATTAAACATTGGTAGGCTTAAATATGTATATAAAAGAAACTACATGGATGTAAAAATCTAGAAATGGGTTTTGGTGATGTATGAACTAACAAACTAATAATAAGAAGATTATTTTGGAAAAAAATATTAGTTTTGATACGAATGAATGTCTATGTAGATGTTTGAAAAGTTTAGTCTGCCTCAAGAACTAAATATTGGATAGATTTGAAGATCCTGTTTTAATTGTTAAATGATAATTTTGCTTGCGATACTCCATTACTCCATTTATTTGATTTATTTTTTCTTTCCCATTCTCTATGTTCACACATGGTGTATTTTAAAATAGCTGAATGATCAATAAAGCTCTCTGTTCATTCAAATAGTTTTTAATATATTTTTCTACTCACAAAGCAAAATAAATATGCATGGGTGATCAAATGGGTAATCATGTTCACTCTTAAAGCTCTACAGGGTTACTGCACTACTGAAATAAAATCCTGGTTTTATTATGCACAACATTAGCTAAAAAACCCTTTACTCTTCCAGATAAAAGACAACTTTTTTGTTGTTCTTTTAGCTTTACTTAGAGACATTCAGGCTAATAGAAAAGCTGTATAATGCAAAATATTCTCAAAGCTTTCCCAACACCCCATACACTTTCTCCTCTGTATTCTGCATGTGATTAAGACACAGGCCTTCGATTTTTACATATTGTTAAAAGCAAGATGAAAAGCATTTTATCAATGAGAGTTTCCCAAAATAACATAAGTAACAACACATGGAGATGTGTATAGCTCCAATCCCTATTTTGAAAAAGTGTAAAATGTAAATAAAAATATATTAAAACATATTTTAATAACACTTGGTGTTCCGGCTGGCTCAGAGCCACAACAAAGGAGGGAGACGAGACGGCGTAAAATGTAAAAACGGAAAGTTTTTTTGTTGAGCTAAACTAAATAAAGAAGGTCACGTTTGGCACAAGGTTCGGCCATTAACGCCCCGTCGCCGAACTCTAAAGCACGCCACGCCATTCCACACGTGCTGGAAAATATGGTGGAGGAAGATGAGGAAGGGATCCCACGTCAGCAGACGGCCCCTCTCTCTTCTCTCTCAGACAGAGCAGCTTTTATACCTGGTGCTCCTAATTCACAACACCTGTGAATGAAAGAAAAAAGGGCAGGCACACCAAAACAGACAAAACCCCGCCTACAAGGCCCAGGGCCGTAACACTTGGACATAGTAAATTTTATATACACTCACTGGCCACTTTATTAGGTACACCATGCTAGTAACGGGTTGGACCCCCTTTTGCCTTCAGAACTGCCT
>JARVJO010000227.1:18484558-18496583 GCA_031762555.1 Cynodonichthys magdalenae | reverse complement strand
TATCAAGCGCCCCTGATCTGGCCCACCCATTTTTTCTCAGGCCCGGCCTAAAATCAATTTCTGGCTACGCCACTGCTGCACACCATATATAAAACTGATAACTGATAATAAAGGCCATTTAATTGATTAATAAATGGGTGTGTAAATCTATATTTTATGTTCTTGTTGTCTGGCTAATTAAAAAAAAGAATTTACGTATTTATCATTGGAAAAAGTATTTAATTTTTAAAAAAGACCACGTTGATGATTAAAAAAAAAGCTTTAACATAAATTCTGTGATTGTCTAAAACACACAATCACCAAACGTAGATCTGCGAGCAGCAGCACTGGTTGAGCTACCTAAATCTTGACCCAGTCTGGATATTGGAAACCATGATTGTATTTAAATTTTTTTTTTACTTGCATCTGAATAACTTGTGTAGAGAAAACCATGCGTTCCATCAGACTGACACTTTCCTTGGTAGAGAGTGTGTGGGTGGATGGGGGTTGGGTGCAGATACGTCATTGTTTTAAAGGGACTGAACTATCTGTTATTTATCAGTGGCAAGTACTTTATCAGCTGTGACAGCAGTCATGGAGTGTACACAGGGCCTGAAATTCACTGCAGGATTGAGGATATTTCGCATGTTATAATCAATCCCTGCAAATCTTGTTTTTATAATTTGGAAAATTTCCACATAGAATAAATTGTAGCGATGCATAATAACGTGGACATTTGCATTGGACTATTTTCAGGTGACACCCAGTACCGTAAAAACCTGCCTTAATGACCACTCGATCCATTCAGAACACACACGGAGGCGGGGGGGCTGAAACTCCCCCACCTCTGTACCTCCGTGCGAGATGGTGACAGACTCGTCGAGATGTTTGAGACTTTACCCGTAGATCCCAAAATAACAGGAAACTTAAATGCAGCATCTGTGTTTTAACAAAACACCCCAAAAAAATGGCAACAGGCACTGCCCCAGCAGGAACTCAGTGCTAAGTTTCTCACTTGTTTGAAGAAATAGTGGTTTGTTTTTGTTGTGTGAACTACATAGATACTTTGTGTTGTGCTGTAGATGAAACAGTTCCCAGAAGAGAGAACAGCAAAAGGGTCGGTCATCATTCAGGAGGCAGATTCATTTACTGTCATTCCAGAATTTACTACACTAATACTCATTTTACCT
This sequence comes from Cynodonichthys magdalenae, assembly GCA_031762555.1. NCBI lineage: Eukaryota > Metazoa > Chordata > Actinopteri > Cyprinodontiformes > Rivulidae > Cynodonichthys > Cynodonichthys magdalenae. The sequence goes on along the minus strand of JARVJO010000227.1, from coordinate 18,495,414 downwards.
GTTTAAGTAGGACAGATTATGGTGGCAGACACTTTCTAAGGGCACAAGAAGTCGAAATAAGTGCAGCAGAAATAAGCATGTGCTGTTGTTGTTTTGCACCAGTGTACAGTGTGTCATGCAGCACAGCCTCAGGATTAATGTTTTCATTTGAGCCTCTGATAAAACAGTATTGATTTTGCTTAAGCATGCTCTCAATATAAGAAGCCCATAGTGAAACATTAAATGTCTCAGTGAACAATTGATCTTTACTCTAGGTCAAATGCAGGTAAGATCTGAGTTGAGAGTCAGATATTTGACACAGAAAAACAAAAACTAGGCTTAACTACTTTAACAAATGCAGTTTCTAGTTGTCTCTAGAGCTGACATAAGGTATCTAACATTAAAAGTTTAACATCCTTGTCATTTGACTGACTTGTTCATTAGCTGCTAGAATTTGACATTTAATTGGACAATGAATACAACGTCCGTTTTTGTGCAAATTATGTTTGTTACAGAGACCTATGTGGTATGAAAAACTTAAAGAACATAGTGATGTTGAAGGTCTAGTGTTCCTTAAAGTAGTGATCCTCTTTTTTTTTTTTCCAGTCCTCAGTCCTGATCCCTGAGAGCCACTATTCTGTATGTTTTAGTTGTTTCCCTTCTCCCTTCTCTTCAGCAGGTGTTCAAGTTCTACAGAAGCCTGTTAATCACTCATTTCAAATCAGGTGTGCTGAAGCAGGGAAACCTGTGTAATTTCTGTCAACCACCATCTTTCATGTCAGAGGTTTAGACTAAGATCAGTTTATATTGAGAAGAATAGATATCTTCTTTGGTCAAACCCTAAAACTGGCCTTACACTTAATTTCATGCAATATTCATATTCATCAGAAGGAGTGGGCACAGTTCCACTAATAGTGGCACAAGCTTCTTATGTAGAGGATTAACTATTTTGCTAACTTGGGAAACTGTTATTGGATCAATTAGCTTCAGCTTAACTTAAGTCCAAATAAGAATTACAAGTGCAAAACTTGTATTTGTATGCAATATATCCCAAATTAACTAAAAACTATACCACAGTAGTTACCATGTGTGTAGCATGTAGCATCCTTAGCAGCTAAACTTCAAACTAAAAGCATCAAAAAGAAATGCAGTAACATTTAACAATATTTCAATACCTAATTAAAAGTTGATTAATTTAATAAAATGCAAATGTGATCAAATAAATGATTTTATTCTGGAAGTATCACAAGTTAGACAGAGCCATATCTCTGGTTTGGATTGATCAATTAGCCACACATAATCCCACCGATCTTCATTGTTAACCATTGCAGTCAAACTAATAAGGTTGTGTCAGAACCAGTCTTTAACTGGAAGGAGATGTAGCTGTGCCCACCACTGTTCATCGGGTATATCCATCATATCTGATGTTTTTCAAAGTAACCAAAGTATGGAGCCCTGCTGCAGAAGATCTGGATCTCAGGAGGGCAGCCCGGAGCCCGGTCGCACAAGAGCTGGATCTCTGGAGGGCAACCCGGGGCCCGGCCGCAGAGGAGACAGAACTCAGGGGGTATGGGTGACCCTGGATGCTCAGTGGCCGGCGTAAACCCAGGATACTCTTGAACAGGCAGACCTGGGGACTTCACAGTCCCACCCGGGGACTCACGGATCTCAGAAACAGGCAAACCAGGGGACTTCACAATCCCACCCATGAACTCAGGAAACTTGTAAACAGGCAGACCCGGGATGGGGATTTCACAATCCCACCCGGGGACTCGGGGAACTCGGAAACAGGCAGACCCGGGGACTTTACAATCCAACCCGGGGCCTGAGAGCAGTGGAGGTTGATGAGACTGGAACTGGGACTGGAGATGGTTCGGAAACAGGAACTGGTGACTCGAGAACTGGAACTGATATAGGAACTGAAGCTGGTGACTCGAAGACTGGAACAGGTGATGACTTCCCAGATACTGAAAAAGTATCTGATTTTGGCCTTAGTGACATTAGAAGCATGACTGCTGCTGTAGCATTCAATTACAGAACCTACCTGCTTCATGTGTCTCACCTGCTGTGCTGCTGCTTGTAACCTGACTTGTAGCTGAATTCAAACATGCAATTCATCCATAGTGTGACATCCCTGCCATTAATCTCTTGAGTCCTTCTATTTCATCAAACAAAGTTTAATTTTGTTGCATTTGTTCATTTGTTTATTTTCAAGAGAGCACAAGGAAAGGCCAGTCAGGTTTTTCAGATTATTATGATTGTTGAGTTTAATTATTGTTGTTGTTTTTCTCTTGTGGATCTGCAACATGCCCTCCTGCAGGTGGTTTCCAAGGCAACCGTTTATATTACCTATACCAAGAGCCAGCTCTGAACATGTTGACATAAGAAATCTGAAAAACATGGCACATATTTTTTCTAGGAAAATATTGAAAAACGTTAGCCCTTGATCAAGTTTTTCTTATTTTGGCTCCTTGTAAAAATCGGCTGGATCATCCAGAGTTTGAATACATTTAGTTTTAATTAGAAGTTAAAAAGTCATATGTTGTTCAAACTCGATGCTAAGGTATGAAAAGCAGTCGTGGGTGGTTCTAGTTTGTTTATGTGAGTTACGGTTATATGCCGTATAACCACTTAAAATTTTCTTGGATTTGGGTATAAACACAACTTATGTCAGTGCCTATTCTCAAGACAGGTGGCAGTATTCTATATAACCAGTGGAAATCAGGTGAAATGCACACAGACTCTATTGTGGGTGTGCAGTGCACACTCCATGTTCATAACTACTCCACTATGTGAGCAGTGTAAACTTTGGTGATGTGAGTAAATGAAGCCCAAACGGACCATTATTTGAGCTTTACAAAAAAGCCAAATAATCAAAATGAGGTCATCTTTCATCGCTCAGCAAGAAGAGATTGTAAAAAAGCAACTAATTGAATTATTTATTTATTTTTTTTATATTCAAAGACCTGGTGCTGGCTGACTGTAGGCCTTGATAGATTTAGAATACATAAATACAAATATTTTTGAAAACCGTTTGTAGTCTAACATTGAATTCCCTGTTAGTAGTAAGTTTTTTCTGGACTGTTGTAATCATGGAATTATTTTTGTTATTGATCTCAACTGATTTTAAATGTGTAAAAAAACATATACAATAAAATAGTTCTTTTTTTATATCTATTTTTTATCTCAGTCTTAATAGCTGCTTTGAGGACAATTTAGTTTTTTCAGTTTTAATAGAAAAATTGTTCTTACTGCTCTTAATAATTCACAAAGTCTCAATTGCTTTCAAAAATAAATACTGTGCAATGTTAATGCAAATTACGGAATAAGTTGTGGTTGTGATTTGAGAGTGAATGTCACAGTATATCTACTTCCAAAATCAAGACTACAGCACTGGGTGGATCAATTATCAATATTATACCATTAGTACTGATATTGATCACAATTATTGTTGTAGTACTGATAGTTTAGCTAGTTTTTCAGCATGTACTGTTGCTTCATTGTGTCTTTCATCAGCTGTTTATGTCTTGCTGCTTCTAAATGCTTTTCTTGTCACAACTCACTACAAAACAGGTGCACTTTGCTCCTTTTCTGCCTTCTTGAGCTTTGTTTCTGTATCATCATGTGACTCAAGCTCTGGCTCATTCAGGCCTAGGCACAGCAAAAATTAGGAGATATGAGGAGGAGAAACATTTTGTTGTGTTTCCGACCTGAAAATGGAACAGTGCTAAGTAATAAATTGTCTATTTACGTTTTAAATGTTCATCGGATTGTCCTGGATTTTAATCAATCATCTGCTACTAAAATAATAATAAATCCACTTAAAGGTGGGAAAACATCATTCTGATTTAGCAATATGGTATGGAGAGCCCTTTCATTTAAAATGAAATAAATAAATGGAATATTTGTTAATTCTTTAATTACATTATTTACTTATTTTATTTTAAATGAAATGGCTCTATATAATATGGTAATGCATCCACTTTAATTAATAAAAATTTGTGATACCTGCACTCAAAAAAACAGACATTACCTTTCCTCAGTGAAGCTGAATGGATACTTTTTTTTCACTAATTGTTTTTGAATATCTACAATATATCTGCTATACTGGCCCATATTCAAACAGTAAAGTTGTAGATGTCCAGCCAATTATTATTTTCAAAACAAATTCAATAAAATTCTACTAGTCTATGAAACATTTTCTAGCATTCTGGAGCTGCTTTTGCTTCATCTTCACAAGGTGTCCTCAGTTGTCAGGGTAAAATGACATCTCAAGACTATTAAGACATTATGGATTGCAATGTGCATCCCAGTGTCGGATAGCTTCATCTCAGATGCAGGTCATGAATCTTCTAACAGGATTATGACCCAAAACACACAGCTAAAAACACCCAAGAATGACTTAGAACAAAATATTGGATTATTCTAAAGTGGCCCCTGAGCCATGATTTAAATCCTGTTGAACGTGTGGAGAAAAACGTGAAACCTGTAGTCTGGAGACAAAACCCTTCAAATCGGAGACAGCTGGAGCACTTTGCTCCGAAGGAGTGGGTCAAAATACCTGCAGAGAGGTGGAGAAGTCTCAGAGATTTACAGAAATTGCTTGATTGCAGTGATTGTCTCAAAAAGCTGTGCAACACAATATCAAGTCAAAAATACCATCCGTTTGTCAGGGACAGTTTTATTATTGTTTTATCTCTCTGTGGAACCAACATTAGGAAACAAACAAAAGGTATCTTTATCCGTACAAGGTTTGACCATAATTGTTATAATGCTGCCCTTTTTAAGATTCTGATCTAAAACTCTGGGGCAATATGAAATATTTCAAGAAATACTAGATCTCTAATGTTAAAAGAATCGTTTCAGGTATATTTTTTTCTTTCTATCTGCTTGATGCTGAAAATGCTTTCATCCTTTATGTTTCTAACTTTATTTGTGACAATCCCAAAACAAAGGTTTGGACTAAATTGAGATTTTGTTGTCAGACACAATTTATATCAAACCCAGAAAACAGATGTTGTCTGTGATCCAGGTGTTTGATCATAAACATGTAAACAAAAGTCTGATCAATTGTAATCTGCGTCTGTGTGTTTTTCATCTCCAAGATCTCTTTGAGAAACAAGAGGGAAATGAAGTATAGACATTTTAATTACCTTACCTGAAAGTAGCATGTGTCCCACAATGCAGAAACTTTGTAAATCCCAATTAAATTGATCCCCGACAAAGTTTTGCAGTGTATTGTCAGGAAAAAAAAAAGAACAAAGGAGTGATTTTAACTGCTGGGTATGAAAGAAAAGTGACGCATCTGCTTTGAAACAGAGCAAATTTTAGGTCTTTCAAATTTAGCTTGGGGATTTTAATTATATTTTCACAGTTTTCTGAGAAATAGCAGCATAATTTGATTTCTGCAACGTGGTCCAACAAATTTTAAGTGGCTTTTTGATTGACAATTCTGGAATCTGTGACCTGTAAACATCTGGGTTGAAGCTTTCATGAGAAACTTCCTCAGATTGATAGAAGCCTTTGAATAAGATTGTATTTGAATGATGATTTGACCAATTTTGAGTTTGTAAAGCAATCATGGTGAGAACATAAAACTGACAAAAACAATGATTAATAAAAACGTACAAAAAAGTAACTGATGAAAAATCCACATTGCTTTGGAATTTAGTTTCAACAGAATTATATATAAAAATAAAAAGAACTAACTAATGAAACAGCCTTGGCCATAACTACTTTGTGTATAGTTCATTCTTGTCAGGTTTGACGTAGGAGAACGAACCCAGGTCCGGACGGAGGAGAGAGTTTTAAAATAAAAGTATTTATTAAACAAAACAAAAGGCTGACGTGGCAGCAAATACAAAAACTAATAGGGCACAGGGAGACAACAAGGATGACCAAACAGATGGATGAACCATATATATAATGAACCAACGGGGAATGAAAAGTTGAGAAGAGTATTTATATCAACAGGAAGAAGAGAGATGATGACCAACAGCTGGGGAGAACTAATTACTGAACTGACACAGGTGAGTGATATGACAAGCAGGGAAAAGCAGAAGGAGATGTACTGACACAGAGGGAACACAAGAGGGAGACAGAAGACAAGACAAAACACAGATCACATCCTCACAGTACCTCCCCCTTAACGAATCGTCTCCCGGCGATTACACAAAAACACAAACACGGGAGGGAGGTGGGGGGTATGAACACAAAAGACAGGACGGAGGGCCAGAGACATGGACAACAGGGAACACAAGACGATGAAACAGATAAGACACAAGGAAAAACAAAACCAAAAGCCGACAATGAACCCCTGGGATGAAAAACAAAAAAAAAGTCACATAGATGGCCATAGGCACATCTGGAGAGGGGGCAAAGTTCAGGAGGGTGGCCGCAGCAAGGAAGCGTCTCTGGAGGACGGCCGTGGGCCCGGCCGCAGCGAGGAAGCAGGCCCGAATGGCAGCTCGAGACCCGGCCGCGGAGGAGCTCTGGATGGCGGCCCGAGAACCGGCCGCGGAGGAGACGGAGATCCGGATGGTGACCCAAGACTCGGTCGTGGAGGAGACGGAGATCCAGATGGCGGCTCGAGACCCGGCCGCAGAGGAGACGGAGATCCGGATGGTGACCCAAGACTCGGCCGTGGAGGAGACGGAGATCCAGATGGCGGCTCGAGACCCAGCCGCGGAGGATGCGAGGCTCTGGAGACCCAAGTGACTCTGTTGCCGGCGTAGACCCAGGAGACTCTGGAAGACCCAGGGACTCTTCAATCCTACCTGGGGACTCTAGAGGTTCACGAAGACCCGGGGACTTTTCAATCCCACCCGTGGACTCTAGAGGTTCAGCTGCAGCAGATGGTGATGTGGAGGTCTCAGCTGTAACAGACAGCGTGGAGGTCTCAGTTGCTGCAGATGGTGTGGACACAGGAAACTCAGGTTGACCCAGGGACTTTTCAATCCCACCCGGGGACTCTAGAGACTTAGCTGCAGCAGGAGGCGAGGACTCAGAAAACTCAGGCTGGCCCAGGGACTTTCCAATCCAACCCGGGAACTCTGGAGGTTCAGCTGCAGCAGGAGGCAAGGACTCAGGAAACTCAGGCTGGCCCGGGGATTTTACAATCACACCTGGTGACTCTGAAGGTGGGGCTGCAGCTGACAATGAGAGCTCAGGTGGGACTGCAGCTGGCGGTGAGAGGATCTCAACTGCAGCAGGTGTGAAGAGCTCGGCTGCAGCTGGGACAAGGGACACTTCCCCACCCTTAAGATCTCCCCCACAGAAGGTGGTGATGTCGATCTGCTCTGGAGCGCAGGAGGTTGTGGAGGCGTCAACGCTCGCCGGAGAGCAGGAGGTGGAGGCGTCGACTTGCTCTGGAGTGCAGAAGGTGGTAGAGGCGTCGACCCTCCCCGGAGAACAGGAGATGGAGGTGTCGACTCACCGGAATGCGGGGAGCACAGGAGGTGGAGGCATCAGGCTTCACCGGAGCACAGGAGATGGCAGCGTGGAGTCTCACGGTGAAGCAGGACATGGATGAATCGACCCTCCTGACAAAGCAGGAGGTGGATGCGTCGACCCTCCTGGTGGTGCAGCGAGAGCAGGACTTGGAGGAAGACCCTGTTGGTTTATTGGAGCATGGTCCAGAAGGCTCGATGGAACAAAACCCCGAATGCAGAATGGTACGGGACCCAGATGGTCGGCATAGCAGGAACCCGGTGGCGGTGTGAGAGGCATCCTGGAACCTCTCAGGGGACAAGATGATGAAGAGGTGTGGGCAGACTTGAACGCCAGTCGGGTTCCCCAGAACTGCATTCTCTGACGCTCCTCCTCCTCCACCAACAGCAGCGATGAGAGGACCTCCACCTCTGAGCCGCGACCCCTTCTTCGCCTCTGGCTGGGACCCTTTCCCCACTCAGAGAGAGGGGAGCCAAGGTTCTCTCTCTGATAAAAAAAAAAAAAAACTCATCCTCTCGGTGGGTTCTTGAGCTGGCTTGTTCATTCTGTCAGGTTTGACGTAGGAGAATGAACCCAGGTCCAGACGGAGGAGAGAGTTTTAAAATAAAAGTATTTATTAAACAAAACAAAAGGCTGACGTGGCAGTAAATACAAAAACTAATAAAGCACAGGGAGACAACAAGGATGACCAAACAGATGTATGAACCATATACAATGAACCAACGGGGAATGAAAAGTTGAGAAGAGTATTTATTCCAACAGGAAGAAGAGAGATGAAGACCAACAGCTGGGGAGAACTAATTACTGAACTGACACAGGTGAGTGATATGACAAGGAGGGAAAAGCAGAAGGAGAAGATGTAATGACACATAGGGAACACAAGAGGGAGACAGGAGACAAGACAAAACACAGATCACATCCTCACAATTCTTTGATTTTTCAGTTTCAAAATAAAATGATAAAAAACAAAATATGTGCTTTCTCTTTTTTTATTGTTTTGTTTTTAAACATAGAAAAACAACAATTTAAAATTTGAATGAAGCTACTTTCTTTACTGGATAAAGCATAGAGAACCTTTGTATAAGTGCACAATTTGTTACTTTCTTGCAGAGCTAGAAATCATATTGGCATGAACTCCTGGCCTGTTACATTTTCACTTAGTGCTATAGAAATTGCCTTATTTAGGAGACAACACATCGTGGGAGCTATTTTACAGTATATGAAATTGCTTTAATATTCAAAGTTATTCAGAATAAGGTTTGAGTGCAGCCATTGCCAATATATTAAGGAATGTTTGTTGGGGGTGTTTTAGCCGTTGTCAGCCACCATAAACTCTTCTTTTTTGGCCACTTCATTTGTGAAAATTAAAACATTGTAGTTTTTATACCTTGGCTAACACCAGATGAACTATAATTACACCTTAAAATGGACAGGCTTTATTGACATGCTTTTAAGTCATTTATTTCCAGAAAAGCACTTGATAGTTTGATGCAGACGTTGTGACAGAAACATTGAGACTCTCACGAAAGCAGTGTTGATTAAATATTACACAATAGAAGAAAGACTTCTCTGACTTTATAAAGGGTCTGATATCAGCAGGACTGCATATCAGTATGCCCTGCATGTTGCCCTGTCTTGTGTCGCCTTAAGCTTAACTCGATCCACTGAAGCTTTTGCACTACTGCTGCAACATTATGCAACTTTTCTATTTGTGAAACACTGGTAAAGTACACAGCAATTACCCAACTGTTGTTCTGCCTGTGACGGTGGCCCTGGGAACGCTGGCGCACATCTAGATCAAACAGTTGTGCCAAATTAAAGAGTGGGTTATCAGACCAGGCAGGAGTGTTTGATGTGCAGAGATGAGATGCATTATTATGGTAAATAAGCCCCTTATCAAGCTATTCCTACAGGCCCTCTGGCTGAGCCGCCCACAGTAGTGTGTGCCCTTGGTCAGACACACACACACACACCCACACGGTGACAGAGAGCATAAATACATGCTCTGTTGATCTTTCACACTCCACTCCAAACAGCCACCTGCTCTCCAAATGTCAGTCAGTCTCTGGCATAATTTGTTTCTAATCACTGACAAAGAGTGGGAAATGTCACCGTTTTCCGAGGAGGATGAATTCCGATTGATTTCCAATTAGTACTAAAACAAAATGCCGGTTTGCTTTTTTTTTCCCCTGCATGTGTGTGTCTGTGTGTTTGGTAGGATTAGGGTTGTACATGAAATAGTGCTTTAATTTTTTGTATGTTGCAATTAAGATAAGAAAAAAAGACAATTAGTTGCTATCCCAGAGCTCCATAGGGTCCTTATGTTTTAGGCCCAAAAGGCATATTTGACAGAATTCAAACTTTCTGAAATTCTAAAAAAACAAAACAAAACACAACAAAACTATTATTGTTGAATGATCTAAATTCTGTTTGTTATATATGCCACTAAATTAAAGCCACTGGGATTAACTGATAATTACTGCTTCCTCTCTGTTTTTTGTACGTACATTTAAAAAAGGGTCTCTGTGGACCACTACATGGAGACCACAGGATCCTGGTTGTGCAAGACGGCAATAATGGGGTTGTTCAGCCACTGTCCCCTTTTGTTCTGCTGTGAGAGACGGCTGTTGTCCAGTTAAAACAAGTTTGTATTGTTTCAAAGGTACTGTTCAATGTTTTTCAATAAAATAAGATTGTAAAATTGAAGATGTATAACACTTAAGTGTCCAATGTAAAAACAAACGGTATCAGACAAAATCAGAATTGGTAGAACAAGCTTTTATAGATCAGTGATCCACCAAAAAACTACAGTCAGTGTACCCCTAGTCATACTAATCGTAATATTGACAATTTAGATGCTTGTATGTTGCAGATACCAGTTGCTCAAACCTATTAAAATCTTTGCTATATTGCTTCATTGAACAGAAAAAGCTGCTGAACAATGTTATTGATTTATCCCAAACCATTCTATAATTGTGAAGAAGACTGTCTCTTAGGCATACTCGGCCTAAAATTTGTCCATTATGTCTGCAGATTTGGACTGACATGATTCCCAGAGAATAGTTTAATGTGACACCAAGGAGTAATTTCAATTAGTCGGTCCATAAATTGGATTTAGCTTTTGCGCTTGCATTCATCTTTTTCTTTTTGTGTATGTTAAAAGTTTATTTTTCTTTTTAGTTTTCGATGTTGTCTTTAATGTTTTGGTAGTGGTGTCCCGATATTCATTTTTCTCAGTACAAGTATATCAGTTTGGGTACTCGCCATTATGGAGTACTTGCCAAGTTGGAACTTTAACATTACACAATGATTATAAAAACACTTCTTGTGTTTAGAACCTGGTACAAAGTCTACGGAAGCCCTGAGAGGCAAGGAGGGAAAAATATTTTTTTGAAGACCCAAATTCTAAGTCTATATTATATTTTCAG
>JARVJO010000227.1:18457762-18474023 GCA_031762555.1 Cynodonichthys magdalenae | reverse complement strand
TAGATGCCGAAAAATGTACGGAAGAAAAAATGATCTCAATAGTGTGAATGCCATATAGGCATTCACACTGATTATCAAAAAGCATAAAAAAGAAGCACAATAAAATAATAAATTTGCTGAGAGAAGCATAAAACAGTTGGAATTAGCAGAATAATATCTTAAAAGAGCAGAATGATAGCAAAAAAAGCTTAAAAAGGTCAACATAGCAAAACAAAAAAAGCAGAAAGAATCTGAAATTAGCACAAAGTTGTTCAAAAAGCAGAAACAGAACAAATGGTTAAAAGTACAGTAAATATTTATAATCCTGTTTGAAAGGTTTTAAAGATGTTGAAGAACAACACTCATTTTCAATTAGGAAGCAATGGCAGAAAAAGCTAAACATCGAAACAAGAACCATAGACATGAGACATGGACATAAAACACGAAAGAGAAAAAAGGCTAAGATAAAGAGAACAGAAAACCGACAGGTAACCTGGGAATGGAAAACAAAAACAGAAAACAAAAAACTTGAAAGCAGAAAGACTCAAGAAAAAACCTGGAAAAAGAAAAATGTACAAAAAATGGCCCCAGGCACTCTATGGGGGCAAAGAGTTCATAGTTTGGCCCATGATCTGGCCGAAGCAAAGCAGGACTTCTGGTGCACGGCCCGGGACCTGGCCGAAGTGAAGCAGGACCTCTGGAGGACGGCCCAGGACCCGGCCGAAGTGAAGCTGAATCTCTGGTCGACAGCCCGGGACTCTGCCAAAGCAAAGCTGGATCTCTGGTAGATGGCCCAGGACCAGGCCGAAACAAAGCTGGATCTCTGGAAACTCGAAGACCGGTGGCGTGGACTCAGGAACCTTGAAGAACAGCGGCGTGGACTCAGGAACCTCGAAGACCGGCGGCGTGGACTCAGGAACCTCGAAGACTGGCGGCGTGGACGCAGGAACCTCGAAGACCGGCGACGTGGACTCAGGAACCTCAAAGACCGGCAGCATGGACTCAGGAACCTCGAAGACCAGCAGCGTGGACTCAGGATACTTGGCTGGACCCGGGAACTCTACAGTCCTACCTGGGGACTCTGGAAACTTGACTGGATCCAAGGACTCTACAGTCCCACCCGGGGACTCTGGAAACTTGGCTGGACCCGGGGACTCTACAATCCCACCCGGGGACTCTGGAAACTTGGGGACCGGCAACATAGACTTGGGAACCTTGGAGGCCGGCAACATAGACTTGGGAACCTTGGTTAGACCCAGGGACTTCTCTGTTCCACCCGGGGAATCCGGAGACTTAAGCTGGCCCGGGGACTTCACAATCTGACCCGGGGAAGCTGAAGATATGGGCAGTCCGGGGGACTTAACAATCTGACCAGGGGGCTCAGCGTGCTTGGTCCGACCCGGGGACTTCACAATCTAACCCAGGATTTCTGGAGTGGTGGAGGTTGAGAAAGGTGACTTGAGGACCGGAACCATAGATTCTGGAAACATAGACTCATGGACTCGAACTGATGACTCGTGGACTGGAACTGATGACTCGAAGGCTGGAACTGCTGACTCGAAGACTGGAACTGTTGACTCTGGAACTGATGGTTCAGGAACTGATGGAGTGGGTTGTACAGGAATGGGTGACTTGTTGACAGAAGCTGAAGACCTGGGAGTTGAGACAGGAACAGGTAGAGACACGAAGAAAGGAACTGCTTTATTGATTGGAACTGTATTTGCGGGGACCGTAGACTCTGTGACCAGAACAGGAACTGTAGACTCTGTGACCAGAACAGGAACTGTAGACTCTGGACCAGACAAGACTGGAACTGATGATGGGACTGGAACAGGAACTGTAGAATACCTGGAGTACTCGGGACAAAACGGGTCTTCCTCGGGGTCGTAGTCAGGGTCGTACTCGGGCTCACTGTCATCATCAGAACAGGATTCAGGATACTCAAACTCTGTAGACCAGTTGCATGAAGACTGGAACCCTGTAGACCGGTAGCTCGAAGACCATAGTCCAAGCGATGATGATGATGATGGCGGTGATGAAGAACCAGACAAAGGTGATGATGATAATGATGCTGAAGAACCAGACAAAGATGATGATGATGATGATGATGATGATGATGATGATGATGCTGAAGAACCAGACAAAGATGATGATGATGATGATAAGAGAGCGATGGCTGAAGCTGACGTGGAGAGACCGGAACCAGCCACTTCCTCCCCTCCAGGGACACCTGAGAACACCAAGGCGTCCGAGATCCTCTCCGATGAGCGTGGAAGAGGAGCATCCGGGACCCTACCTGAAGAACGTGGCGGCGCAGCATCCGGGACCCGCCCTGGAGAGCGTTGTGGCGCGGCGTCCGGGACCCGCCCTGGAGAACATGGTGGTGAGGCGACCTTAACCCCCTCTGGAGCGCGTGGAGGCGGAGGGTCCTAAACCCTTTCTGGAGAACGTGAAGGACCGGAATCCTTTGCCTCGGCCAAACTCCTCAGGACATGGGTGAGGAGACGCTGCTGGCCGGGCAGGAGCAGTAGATCTGGGCACCTGAGAATGGTGTTCCCAATGGTGTGGAGGATCTGGCGGCGAATGTCGGGAGCAAGGGACCACCAGAGGAGCATCAGCTAACCGCTGACCAAAGAGTGTGTCACCTTAAGCTCCTCTGGTGGCAAAAACAGAACCGTCTCCTCCGTAATTGGAGGCGAAGGTAACCAGAACACAATGAAACAACATGGACTAACAAAGACTGACAATGAACGGACGCTGGGGTGTGGCAAGTGGAGAGATTAAATACAAGACTGTTATATATGCTGCCACTGGCTCATTACCATGGTAACCATACACCTGTGTCTGTCACTCCCTGACTGCCAAGATAATGAAAGGCACACTGAAACAGACCCAAAAGTACACCTCAAACAAAAAGTAATTTTGTGAAAACTTTAAGTTAGATCTTAAAAGACTGATGGGCACACGTTAAATATGTTTCATCAATGTTTTATACAAGAGATGATTAATATCAAAAACTTGTTTAAAAGAGAAAATTTTGAGCCAAAACATAATTGAAATCTAAAAAAGCTCAGGTGTACATTCTCCACCCTCAAGGATATTTGAGAAGAAAGCGTAAGTCGTATAGCAGTGAGAAGAAAACTGAGAGGAAGAAAATAAAAATGTCTGTTTTGCTGAATCATTTTTCTAAGGACTAAACAGTTGTGGAAACAGAAAGAGTTTGAGAAAGTTTAGACGCCTCAGATTTTAGAATGGGTGACATGTTTGCCTTCAAAGCTAAATAATGCTAATCTACAAAAATCCTAACTTGTAAACGTGATTGTGTAAATACTGTTACATATATTAAAATACTAGTTCTGTCATGTAAAGTAAAACATCTGTAATTGTATCAACTTTGAATGTTACCACTGTTAATCATATCTGAGCTGCTAAACTACAAAGAGGACTGGTTTTCTCATGAGTCTTGCCAAAGTCTTAGTGTTATGGCAACATTTCTCATAGTGTTTTGCAAATTCTGTCTATGTTGCACATAAAATCACACAAATCATAGGATAGTATCCCTGACTGACCTGCACATTTTTCTTTCCCTGTCTGTGTTTTGTTTTGTACTAGTAACAAACTAGATTTACTCAGGGCTTGCAAAATAACTTGTGTCCATGTCTGGACATAATGTTAAACCACAGGGTTGCACAAAGTTTATAACAAAACGTCTCATATTCTGAAATTTTTATTGTTTGTTTTTCATCTTTCCATGTCTTTCTTTCTAGTTGAGAGAACAAGTTAGAGAAAGTATAAAATAAACAGTGTGAAAACACTAAAAAACAGACCTATGAAAAGAGGACAGATGGCTCCTGTAAAAAAAAAGTGAATTTGAGTTAAGATGCTCTACAGAGAGAGTGAAAGAGTGGAAAGCAGGAGCTGTGCGAACGAGTAGGATTAGTCTGAAAGTAAAGGATTAGCAGGTCTGAAAGAAGTCCTGTCAGGGAGAGCAGACAAGCCAGCATCAACAAGGCAGCAGGCAGATAGCTGCAGGGGTTACACCACTGGATTCTGCTAACAGATAGTGAAAAGAGAGAGAGAGAAAAAACTCCAACAGGAAAAACCTGCAGCCAGCTGGGGGATTCTGATGCACTGCTGGTAGGACAAATTGACTTCCTTTGGCCACATGAAGTGGCTTAATGCCGTTGGCAGAAAGGAAGGTTCAGGATGAGTGTGATGCTGAGCTCACGTTGTTCCAAACAGCTGCTAGTTTGTCAGAACACAGGATCCCCTATTTCCACAGACATTGAACATTTACTTAAAGCAACAAAAGAAGCTAAATTTACCTGTAAACAGTTCTCAGAGGGGTAACCTCATGATTGTGTAAACAAGCAGCTCTTGTTCTAATGAAAGGGCTAGCCTTCCTTGATTGAATGCATAATGGCTGCTGCAATCAGTTCATGATAAGAAATGGTGTTGTAGTTGTTTTGGTCAAACCTTGAAAACATTATGTGCAATTTCATGAGATGTTGTGAGCTGTCACGTTCAGAATAATAGCTTCAATATTGACCAAGATGTAGCCATTTCTGTCTCGCCCAATGAAAATCAGCTCTTTGGTTTGTATTTCTATCTCTATTAGGACTGTTCATTGACTTCCATTGGTTTTGATAGCCTAACCCTGATTCTTCCGTCCCAATACATAAAAAACCCTAAACTTAGCCTAAACTCATTTCACACCTTATTCATAAACCTAATGCCTTACCCAAACATGGAGTTCCACCATATTAGGAGTGGTCTTCATTCCCTTTAAGCAGTACTGGTCTTAAGGTAGGTGTATACCAGAAATAGTCCTAAAAAGGTAACATATACAAGTACACACACACACACACATTTGTTCGTCTATCTTTAAAAAGACTTTGCATTGACTTCCAACTATTTTCCGGTTATTTCTACAGCCTAACCCTGACCCCTTACCCTAAACTTAACCTCACAGGTTAGGTTTAACTCAAACCCTGACCTAAACTCAATTTACATGTTAGTCGTAAACCGAACCCCTGACCCACCAATGATATTTTCCCTAATGGGGTCTGGGCTTTTGTCCCCATAAGGAACAGTGGGTCCTCACCAAGCTGTGTGTACGGGGGAAACTGTCAAAAATCCTCCCCACTAGGCAGCAAAACCTATACACAAAAAAGGCTTGTATGAAAATTGTGATCAATAAACTGGAAGTCTGAATAAAAAAGCAGAAAACCAGTTGATCCTCATCTAAAAACTTTATTCTCAATCTCTTACTCCAATCAGGGCCACAGCAGCCAGTAACAGGCCTCAGGCCTTAGAGAAAAAGGCCTTGGTTCTTATCAGAACAAAAACAATAATACCCTCTCAGGAGCAGCATAGGCCCCAGAAGACTGCACTCAATAATGATTGATGATGAATTAACTTTTTAAAGTATGTGTACATCTGAAACTTGATCACACCCCCGGAGGCAGTACTTTTCATGCCAAATGTTAAAACGTAACCAACCTTGATATGCAGACAGAAAGGTCTCAAATTGTAAGACACTCTGACTCTGTTCCTCTGTTTAAACCATATGGCTGCACAAAGCATAAAATACAAAATTGGATTTAAAATTTAGTTAATCAGTCACAATATTTCCTTCAGGCTTGTTCACAAAATACTTCAAGTTGAGGCTTAGATACTCTTTGACTGCCTTGGTGTGATTTGTAAACAGGCAGAGGCGTGGTTGAGGCCAACCCATCCCTGATAAGTGTTTGTGTCATGAAGCAAGGTAGTAAGAGAGCCAAAATGGCCAACATGTGAAAAGGTAAGCCAGCTTTGTGGCTCAAAAATGTGAAGAGGATTATTAAAGTGCATTGACTTGTCGTAATAGACAGACATAAAATTGTTCTAATAACTTTGCAAATGACTGAACATTATCTTTATGAGTCAGGATAGAACGGAACAAAAATAGTTTGAATGTCAAGTATTTATTTGCCTTAACAGTCAAAGGTTGTTTTATTTTTAATTCATTTGGGGAACAAAATTAGTCAAGTTTATGTAGTCAATGAAAATGTTGGAAAGTCTGTCCGCAGAACTAACTGCGCCACAGATAAAAACTTCCATCTCTGCAGGTGTCAATCAGAACAGAAAGCTTCAAGGTGTGAGATGTTTAACGTTGCTAGGAACAAAAATGTACGATGTACATATACAGTGTATATAATTTCCTACTCACTCAGGATGAAGTTAAAATGCAGAAGGGTGATGGAAGTGTGTGTGTCAGTGGTATAGTCTTATTTTTGGTTCCCTCTGGTATCTTCACAGGAATGTGTTGAATAATTCTGAAGTTCATGTTGCAGTCGTTCAGCAACAAGCAGCCATGTTTGCACACAAGAGCAGGCAATCGCGACAGGATGCTTTTACAGGAATCCAAAGCTACACACGTTTGCATGTTCCAAAGGCGTATTTGCAAGATCTGCATAAAACGCTGTGTATTAGAGCGAGGAATGCACGCTGTAATGGCCACCCACTGAAGTCTCAGGGTGTGAAATTTCACAACTTGCTCCTCTGAATAAAAACTCTCAGAAGTTATTTGACATAACTTTTCTTCAAAGACACATTTGACGGTGTTTAGGTTTGCAGATGGAGGAATATAGAGTGTGAGAGAAGGAGAGGAACAGCGGAGGGAGAAAATCACGTTCATTTGTTTACGGTTTGCGTTTTACGCTTCATATTATTCCTTTTGTGGGCAGACATGAATATCAAACATTTAAATTAACAAACATTATTAATATTATTTTTATGGTATTATGTAGGGGAACTCTTAACTTTTTGACACTTCTACTTTGTTGCAAAATTTTGTATGAAAATAAGCACCTATGGTGTGTTTTAATTTCTACTATGATTCAGAAAGATTAGTTATTATAGTTCACTTTCAAGGGGCACCATCAAGAAAGGATCAGAGGGGGCAATTGCAGCTCCTTTAAACATGCATGTGTATGTGGAGCATTTATAGGGTTTGGCAATGATTAGCAAGTCTTGCTGCTGAATGAATGAATGAATGAATGAATGAATGAATGAATGAATGAATGAATGAATCAAACTTGCCTAGGGTGTTTCCCGCCCCTCACATAGTGACTGCTGTGCATGGGCACCAAAGGCTCCCATCACCCAGGAAGAAAGGTGAAGATAATGGTTGGATATACCATATTTTCCAGACTATAAGCCACGTTTATTTTCATTTTTTCATAGTTTCCTGGTCCTGCATCTTAGTCACGTGCAACTTACATATTTGTTCTTTTTTCACAATGACACATTTTTTGACTGACGCATTAATGTTAGTTCACACTGACCGACATGAACCACAGAGTAAACATTACCGTCTGCAGCAGTGAGAGTGCGCTCTAGGCTTGTGACAACGTTATAAGTTGTTCCTCGATGGTAAAAAAAGAATGCATCCCAAAATGGTGATCGAGCCGTAGAAAAAAAGTTTGGAGTGAATGAGAACTTTGTGAAGGACTGACGACTAACAGAAGTTACTCTTAGTGCAATGAAGACAGCTATTTGTGTGAAAAGGATTGAGACTTGTGAACTTACCCATAACTTGCTTGTTGGACTCGCTGGCTTGTTATGTTAATTAAGTCTTCTTGATATTCCAGGTATGTTTAGTGTGTTGTTGTGTCATTCCAGATTGAATGTCAGTTTTTAGACTCTGTGAAATAAATTTCTAAATAAATGCAACACATTTTGACTGATGAAACTTATACTCCAGAGCAACTTCTAGTCTGGTTAATAGGGTATAGGTATACATGTAAATTACTGGTGCAGAAAAAGCCAATGTCCACAGATAAGTATGCAGGGTCTCAGGAGAAAACAAACTAAGTTAGCTAATGACTGTGCTGTTCTCCATAAGTAATACCAACTATAAATACTGACATTATTTTTTACAAAATTTTTCTATATAAATAGTACTTAAAAAATAAAAATTCCCAAATTTTTTCATGTTTTTGTTTTCAGCATGCAACCTCTGTACATAGTTGGAGACGAGGAAAAAAAGTGGGGTGGTGGTTAGTTAATCTTAGCTTTTTGCTACTCATTTGCTTTTTTAGCTTTACTTCTGCATGTTTTCATTTTAACAACTTAGTTGATTATTTTTTTAAACTAATTTCAAGAAATTATAAGACTTTAGAATCCATGTTGTATTTTCTTAGGAAATGCCATTTCTCCTATGTATTTTTGTGTTTTGCAGTCATTCAGCTATAAATGATCAGATGAGCAAGTTGTGCTTTCACATTTCAAGAAAGGTAAATGAAAAAATCTGTCAAAATAAAAATTGCAGCCCAGAGGTATATTTATAATTTTGGTTTTGAATTGATTCCAGAAAAACATGTAAAGTCTGACATGTTTGTTGAAGTGAGAGAAATATGTTCACTTTTGCTAATTAGGAAAATGAAGCACATGACTTACTTTATTGTTATTCATATGAAACAGTGAGTGAGTTATTCTCACCGCCTCACAAACACTGGAATCTGTTGCCTGATTTAGCTCAACTGAAAAGCTTTGAAAGCAGCAGCTTGAATCAAAACGATAAGCTCCTTTTTCAAAAGTGCTCACTGACATCTGGGTTATTAGGGGAGCAAAAGGAAAAATAAAATACAATGTTTGCACGGCTGATTACCTTTTTAAATTCCCCGTATTAAGCTTCTTTTTTTTTTTGATGCGTGTTTATGTTCAACTGTAATTGATTTCACTCAGCTGTCTGCAGATAAGATACCAGTAATATTTAGTAATTTGTTAATATGAAGGAGTCAGAGTGAACATGCCTCCCACAGATTTCACCTGCTTCTTTACTCCTTACATTTTAGTTTTACGGTTACAGCAGGAGGCAGAAGGGAAGTGTGTGTAGGGGTGTGTGTGTGTGTGTGTGTGTGTGTGTAGTGGTTGGGGGGGCAAAGGTGTCCTGGAGCCGACCAAATACATCTGCCGTGTCCTACATAGCTCTCATGCAGGAGAAATTGTGCAGTGATGTTCAATATTTCAGTTGGCCCATACACACACACACACTCACACACACACACATATATTCAGGGCTCAGGTGATGCCGGTGCAGGTGTCGTCAGACAGCTTTCAGCTCGGTGAGTGCGCTAGAGGATGAAACGATATGGATACAGATCCTGCATGCCTACATGCTTCTGCACAAACACGCACACACACCCACACACACACACACCCACATCAGTTAGGTTTGGTTCTTGTAATAAAAAATTACCAACTGCATAAGAGGCAGACAGAGATAAATTTTCCATTAATTTTTTTTCTAATTCATCATCTCCACGTATTTATCTGGTAATTATTTATCGCTTGCTGCTGAAAGGTGAATAATCATGTTCTGACTCTGTCTATGTGTGTGTTTATTTGTTAGCATAATATTTCATGAACTACTGGATCGAGTTTAATAAAATTGTTAGAAAGTTATCATTGGGTGTATGTCCATGGCTCATTAACGGTTTCTCTGAGTCAACATGACTGCTTCAGAAAACCTGCTTTAGTGGTTAGCACTGTTGCCTCACAGCAAGAGGGTTCTGGGTTCAATCCCCAGCCTGTGTGGCTTTTGCATGTTCTCTTCGTGCTTGTGTGGGTTCTTTATGGGCACTTCAGTTTCCTCCCACAGACTAACCCATGCATGTTAGATTGCCTTCAGGCCCAGGCCTTTTTTGCAAAAGAGATCTGTGATCTCAACAGGATTTACCTGGTTAAATTAAGGTTAAAAAAAAGACTACAAAATGACTGTAGCCTAGTCAATTTCTGTAGATATATTGCTAAATAGCTAAAGGTCGTCACAAGACATATTGAGTGATTGCATAAGATTTTTGTTTAAAACTAGTACTACCTCCAGGGGTGTGACCAGGAAGTCAGAGACACACGTTAAGAGGTTGATTCATCATCATTATTCAGTTTGTTAGCTTTTGAGTTTGCAGTTTGCACTGAGTTTCTCCTTTAGATCAGTCTGGGTCAGCCTATGCTCTGGAGAGGGTTGTTTTGCTCTCTTGATAAGGCTTAAGGCTTTTTTTTCCTGAAGCATGCTGCTGACTGCTGTGGAGCTGGTTGGAGTCAGAGACAAGAATAAAAATTTAGAAAAGAATCAACTGGTTTTCTTCAATTTTTTTCAGACTCCCATTTATTGATCACAATTTCCTTTACAAAACGTTGCAGTTAACTATTGGAATCCACAGTCTCTGTTGACAAATAAATCTCTGAAACCTCTAGATCAGAGCTATGTAAAAAGCCCCCTCTCCCAATAAATAACTAAAATATTTACTTTGTTTTACTTTATTTAATATGAATAATAAATCAAATACAAATTTAACATTTATGATTCATTGCGACAATATAAACATATTTAAAAGGTACTTCTTTTTTACATAGTGCCGTGTTTCACCTATCATAATCGGGCAACACAACCTTTCCATATACTACACCAAAATCTGATGTGATTATAGCTAAAAATAATTCACAGCCCATCCTGAGTGAGACATCTTACAATATTGGATGAGATCAATCATAACTTTATTTTATACATTTGACCAAAAAAATAATAAAAAACATCAAAGAGCCAGCAATTTTAGTGTAAAACTCTGGCATGAAAGGCAGCGGCATCATATGTGCTCCTTCAAGAAATGCTAGACCTTTAAATAATTAATTTATTTGGATTTATGGCTGGAAACTAACATCTGTCTCATTTAATTTTCTTGCCCGTTGCACTTTTTTGTGTTCTTGCTCTCTGTTTGCCCGCTGCTTTTTTTTTCTTCCCCCCATCGCTCCAACTCTAAATTAAAGAGGCTTTTAGCTCTCCAAAGAGAGAGCTGTCGGCCCAGCTGTCCACTTCAGCATTAAACAAATTGTCGGCACACTCGCACAGACATGCGTGTGTGAGCGTGCGCGCTCGCACAGCCGTCCCTTCTCTCTCTCCGCGGCCCCGTTATTTGAGAAGGTCAAGTGTGCGTTGTGCCAGCCTCACATATGCCGGGGGATCTGTAAATTGCAGCAGTCCAGGAGGGAGCTGAACAGCCCAATCAGACAATTAACTCGGCTCCGTAAAGGCCAACGCAATTTCATCGAGTACACACGTTCACGCTCGCACGCCTACATGCACTCTCATTGTGCACTGTTTGTTAAGACCTTACATTGATTAGATTCATTTCTCGGTCTACCATGCAAACTTAATCCTAGTTTGAAACTTGGACCCAAACCCATGTAGGTTTCTGTCTCAGCAGCCTGAAAGAGTGTGTTGAAGGGCTGCATAGTGTGTGTGATTATTACAGAGAAACTCTGAATGAATCATAATGTACTCAGGTGAGGTGATGGCTTCCAATGAGGAAAATTCTGTTATCAACAATGGATAACATTTCACAAATGAAACATCTGTTGGTTCTCTTTTACAAACAAGGGAACAAAGAACATGAGAGACAAAATAAAGTTTTGTTGAAAGACGTAAAAAGTAATTATCGGATCAACATCAACAAATGACTAATGTTTGGAACCAACTTGATTCAATAAGTCTTCCACACCCAACACATTTTATTAAAAAAAACACACTAGAAAGACCAACTCAGCCAATTTTGCAGATACTGACCTAAAACCTGGCGTGACAGTCACTGAGAGTTATTCCCAACACACATTTTAAGCTCTGACACAGTGCAGTAATTTTATTTTAAATGTTGCTATTAGTTATTTAGTGTCAGCCCATTTGGACTATTAGTCAAACTGGACGAAGTTCAATGAAATGTTTGAAACTTTTGGAATCAACTCAATTTAAGTGTCTGACCATTCACATAGCAAAGGCCACTAATAATATTTGCTGGTTTGACACTAATAGTTTCCTGTTTAAGACAGAAGTTTGTCTATTTTAAATTGTTAGTCTAATGAAGGTCTAGTGACCAGAATGTTAAAACAATATTGCAAGTGTGAACAGTGCACAGGAATGTCTTCTTTATTTGTTTTGCTTTAGGGGCTATTCATACCATCAGTGTTTCATCCGCTTTAATCAAACTCTAGTTTGTTTGTCCAGAAAGTCCAGTTTGTTTGGAGAAATATAATGGAGTAAACAAACTCTGGTCTGCCTACAAAACTAGGTCTTGGTTTGGTTAAAGTGAACTCTGGTGCAGTTCAAATGCATATTTGAAAGCCAGACAGACCACAAAATGCTCAAAAACCAGTTAATAGATTATAACACAGGGCATTCTGACTAATAGTAATAAAGTTACTCATATACCTTACTGGACAGCATAAGGTGGACATTATTGCTATGAAGTTGGATGTGGTCCTACTCGGTGCACACCGTCTCATACGGAGCCGTCTCAGCCGCCTTGTGTGAAAAAACAACATTCTCCACAGTTCCTCCTCATCTTCCACTCATGCTGAGACCATTGTTAGTGTTTGTTTGGCACATTTGCCAAAGAAAAAAATAGAAAAATCCTACAACCACTTAAATCTGACATTACTCCATGTTTGTTTACATTTTGTGAAGAAGGAAGTTGCACTCAGTGTCTACTTCTGAGATTTTCATGTGTCCTTCAAAGAAAAAAGTATTGGTGCAGCGTCACCACAGGTGATGAGGTGAACAGGTTGTTTAAAGGGTTTGGTTCGTTTGACAAAGTGAACTGCACCAGATGAAAATGTAACAAATGTTGCAATTTCAGTCCCAAATTGAACCGAGTCTACCAGACTATCAGGTGTGAAAACAACCTAATGGTTAGATTTTTTTAATTTTACACATTTACCATATTTTCAGATTTTTTGTTTTCAGTTAAGTTTTTTATTTATGTATTTATTTTTTTGTCAGTGACAAGTACATTTATTTTTTTGCTGTTTTTTTTGTTTCAGAAAGGGGATATTCTAAAGCTTGTAAAGGACAGCAAAGGAGCAATCCTGTTCTATAATCATATCAGTGTAACAACAGGCAGGTACTAACTGAGCAACGGGAGATGAAATGATTGAGATAAAGATAATTGTTTCCCAGAGTGATGTGGCAGGAAGTTGAATAAAATCTCCTATTTTGGGAACATCTGATTAAAGCGATCATTTTCAAACATTGACTTGCCTGGATCGACACGGATAAAGAGATTTAGACACGAGATGGAACAGCACCATAAGGCAAGCATCAGGAAGGATGTGGGGAAAAAAAACAACTATCAAAGTTTCCATAAACATTCACAGAAATAGCCAAGACGATTTCATAAAAAATAGCCAGTTGACATACGTATATCACCCTCTCTAACTCTCTGGTACTTAAATTACAATATCTACCCAAAATAAATGATGATAAGTAAGGAAAGGCAATATGAACTCCAGCCTAGCAGTTTATGTGGATCCACACGCACAGAGTAAAGAAAAATCAATTCTAAGTAGAAAACACAGGAAAGATTTATTGTTAGCATAAAACACCACTGTTTGCTCATGCTCTGGTGTTTCTGTTGATTTTTCTTCTGTTCGAAAACATTTGGTTTAGATTTTTGCATCTTTTTTTTCCCAGTTGATTTTGTTCCTGCTTTGGCTCCACACCTGTTCTGTCTGTTTTAGCTGACTCTGTTCTCACTACACTCACCTGTTTGTCATCAGTCATCATTAACCCACTGCTCCACAGGTTTTACGTCTCATGTTATGCTCTTGCAAAAGTCCCAGGTGTTTTGTGTATGTGTGTGTGTGTGTGTGTGCACTTTTGTTTTCTCAGTTGATCCAGTTTTTCTTTCTTCTGTCTGTAATGTAAAACGCTGTCTGCCTCTTTAGGCACTTCTTGTTCGCTGACAGGCAGTAAAGACCCTCTGCCTTAGGGGTAAATGAAATTACGTTAACTCTAAGTTTAAGGAAAATTTGAGTTTTCTATTCCAGGAAGACGGTTAAATAAAACTCAGAGTCGATCACCATGGTAACAGTCTCAGAAGTAAACTTGCTCGCTGGCAGGTTTAGAGAAAAACACCTGAGTTTGCACCCGTCCCCACCCATCTGAAGCAGCTGTCTGTTACGAGTTCACTTTTAATTAATCTGACTTAAATCAAAGCTGATTTACGTTATAGATCCAATTGTCAAGAGAAGATTTCCCACCTAGATTGGATTTGTTTTCATTCTCAAATATTTGTTTCCATCAGATTCATTCATCATATCAAATCAGCTGGTTTGGAACCAAAAACTCAATTTCCCCACCCAAGATAAGCTAACTCTGAGTAATTAAACAAACTCTTATTTTTGTTGAGCTTCTTGTTTAGAAAAAAAATGCACCTTGTGTAACCAGCTGTGATTTACAGTAAACATCAAAACAAAGATGAAAATCAGGGGTGCCTAAGTAAAAATACTGTAACAGAAAATGTCTTTGGTAAAAATGAATTTCACTGATAAATGTGCTCAAATAAAAGTCATAAAACTGCTCGCATAGTAAGGAAAGTAAAATACTTTTAACAACTCCTCATGATGAGTTCCAGTTATCTTTAAATTTGTAGCATGTAATAAGGTGTTAAATTTTAAAGGGAAGAAGTATATTTTTTAGATTTTGACAGTAACAAAATAAAAGTATTGATTGAGTTTATTGATTGAGATTTTTTCAAGCCATACATAAAAGAAAAAGGAAGACAATAAACAGAAGTAATACATATATCCATTTTTATGAGAAAAAGGAAGAAACAAAATAATAAATAAATGTATTTACATCCACGTATACACAAATGTATATATATACATATACAGTAATATACCTACAGCACATATAGGACATTGTCAGACATCCAAATCATGTTTTATATAATACTGTATTTACTTTATTAGTATTTGAAACAATTTTTAAGAATTTCTTTTATTTTATTTTTTCTGCTCCCTTTTATTTTATTTGTGATTTGTATTTTGTTGTATATGGAATTTGCTTTGTTTTTAGATGAAATGACTAAACAAAACTAAATTAAACTAAAGTATTTAGATATAAAATACTGTGTTTAGATATTAATAAAAACACATTTAGCTCAAAAAGGACTGGGAAGAGGACAAACTTATTTACTCCCACTCCCTAACCTAACCTAACCTAACCCTAGCCATATTCATATATATGAAGTAAAATCTACAATTTAAAAGAAATACTTGGTAAAATTAGAGATCCTCAAAAAAAATGACTTATGCAATGAAGTGAATGTACTTTGTTACTACACACCACCGATGAAAACTGCGATTTGCTCCTGGAAACAGTTTTCCATTGTGCTGCTGCAGTAGTGGGTAGAAACTCAGCAGGGAGCAGTTTATGAAAGAATGAGACACACGCTGCAAAATCAGACTCAACAGAAAGAATAAAAGCCAAAAGTAGAATAACGTTTTTTTTAAATGAAGATTAAAAAAAAAGGTTAGTTAAAGACGGATTTTGAAAGCGCTGCAGTCAAGCTTCATGCAGACTTGCACAGCAGGACGTGTCCAACCCACGTGTGATAATGGCAACTGGCAGCGGAGACAGAGCAGCTGACATGTAGACAACCCCTGACTGCACAACTAATGACACAACTCATCATTAACCGCTGCCCAGCCCTCCAGACGTCGTACTGTCATGGACTCACCCTCGTTCTTTGTTGCCTCCACTGAGTGAACCGCCACAATACATTTCCAGCCCTGACAGCTTTACAGATGTGAGTTATAACCGCCCACATCATCACAGGAATCGTATATTTAATGGTAACACAGCAATCTGCTTGGGGTCTGCTCCACATTCTGCACAGGAACACTCTGTCAGCTGCCTTGTGGCAAAATAATCATTTCAAACACAAAGAATACACTCAGTCCGGGCATGAAAATTTTATTAGCGACTGTAACAAAATAAAGATGCAAAGCCATTTATTGTGGTTTTAGATGTGAATAAAAATAAAACATTATGTCAGAAATAGCTGTGCTTTGCCAGCACATATCTATAAAGTAAATAAATGGTCTGCACAGATTTAAGAAGACTAACCAACATTTCTGCAGTAATTCTAAAGTGTCCCAATGCAGCTTCTGTCCAAGTTTCCAACATAGCTTTGATCTATTAGGTTTAACAAAATGTCCACATTTAGATGTATCAGTTGGATGAAAAAAAAAAAGATCAAAAAGAAAGGTTAAAGCTGCTGCCAGTGGATCATCATGGTCACCGTGGTAACCACACACTTGTGTGTCTCACTTTCTGACTGTGTCATGTTCATTTTCATGAGAGACCGGACAAACTCCTGCACGGTTAACAAATTTATTACAGAGAAGTTGAACAAGCAAATGTGACACAGCTGCGGATCCCTTGTGCCTCCAAGAACGC
>JARVJO010000227.1:18410928-18423203 GCA_031762555.1 Cynodonichthys magdalenae | reverse complement strand
TCTGTTCTTACTCGTTTAAACTGTGGAATACTTATATCCTTAGTTTTTGTATAGAAATTGTCACAAACAACTAAGACAAATCAGGTGGAAAGAGAAAATCCTCCCTAAAAATCCAATTATTTGACTTTCAAATAATAAAATACACAAAGGTGAAGTCATTTTTTTGTTGTTGTTGCACACACCAAAATCAATGATTACTGAAAATTTCAAAAATCAATGATTCAAACTAAAGTTTACTTGCTTGAAAGTTGTCAAGCTGTCACAAGAAGGATGCACAGAATCCAGTGGCAAAGAGATAAACCATAAAATTATTTTAGATTAAAAGTGTTACCTTTGGGACCTGACAAAATGTCAACGATGGCTAGATTCGGACCATGAACCTTGAGTTTGGCAGGTGATCTACAGCTAGTAGGGGGCTGCTGAGGGTGGTAAATAATAAAACAAAACTAGGTCATGGACATCTGGATGGACAAAAAATAAATAAATAAAAATAAAAATGTTTAGGCTTATCTACACCAGCCTCTTGTCCCTGTCTGGCTTTTCTCTTCAGTTAAAAATGTCATGCCATTAAGGGGTTAATAGATTTGTTTAGATTATATATTTTAAATAAATTTTTTTCCCCACCTAATTATATCATGCATATTTAGCCTTTAAAAGCTATTGTTTATTTTGGTTACGATATTTATTGTACTAACATAGCACAACATTCACAGTAATATTAGGCTACTAGCCTCAATACTAGTTTTTAATGTATATCTCCCATTACCTGTTTGATGTACTGTCTTTCTCCTTGTTAAAATATCAAAGAGCTTTGCACATCTGGCAGCATCCTCACCCTCACATCCTATAAATCAACCTGTAAACCACAAACTAAACACATGGTTTTACCTTTGACTAATGCAAGGAAATTTGTCAGTCAATGTCATTTTGAAAATGCTATTTTTTTTATTTTGGCATGAGCTAACATTTTGAGGGCTAGGTGAATAGCATCACTCGTAGCCATTCACACATCCGTCCACTTGTGTAAAAAATGCTTGTTTTTCAAATTAAAAGCAACACAGTTGTATTATGTGCAAGGTGTAAATCTTTATTATGTTTTAATTTACGATTGATCTCGCCCATGCCAGACAGGGTGGCCTAATGGACCAAATGTGCACAGGTCTGGATTAGAATGTTAAAAATCCACCAGTAAAAATCAGACATAGAAAAGGCTAAAATATGACAAAACGACTACAAAAAGTGCCTCAGCAACGCTAACCTTTACTCAGCCTCACCCAAATTGACAAAAAGAAGAAAAGGAGAAAAGAGCAACATGTTTCATCTGAGCAAGTAACCTTTTCTTCAGCCACCAATCAGGTGACTGGAAGTGATGTGTATTTGTGTGCAGCAGGTATTTACCATGTCTGTTTGTTTAAAAAGGTGAGACAGAAGATGCTGGACATAAGATTTTTTTTGGTGGGGGGTAGACGATATATGGAGAGGAAGCTGAGATCTTGTAACTCTCAGCTCTTACGTGTGGAGCTGCCTTTGAGGTTAGAACTGTGTGAGCCTGTCTACGTATGCAGAGCTCAGATAGTGCAAGAAGCAAGCTGACATTTCCAGGTTTATGACTGTAGGCTTTGGGCAACTGTGCAGCCACATCACCTCCTGGGTGATGGGGACCTCATTACGGTGGAAACACTGACAAAACGACACAGACGGACTGAGAGACTTAAATATGACTGAAGAAAAGAGTTTTATGTAAAACTGTGTTTTGTTTTTTTTTTTTTTTTGCTCTGTTGCTTTGGGTGATTTTCTTCTTTACTTGGATCCCTCATGAATGCGAGGTGTTAGTTTTGCTCAACTTGAAAAACTCCATAGGAAACCATCAGCCTACACAAACCTTAGAATAGATAACTGTCAAGTAAACAAGTGGTACGTCGATGTCCCACATCTCTGAAGGATCTAAATGTTTGAGAGGAGTGTTTTTCTGGACTAGAACTGAACAGGGAATGTAGGTAAACCCTAACTCTTTTTGATACAAGATATTCAAGTGGGTAGGAGTTAAACCGTATAAGAACAAAGGTAGTTTTTTTTTTGTTTATTTTTTTTAGGTGACGCAGAAAGACAGATCCTGGGAAGCAAGGGGTGTAATTTTATACACAATTAGGTGCAATAGCAGATCCCGGGGATGGCCTTTGTTGGTCTTGGCCAACATAGATTAATCTCTGGTCACCCTACCAGCCCCACCATTCATTTGAGGAAAAACTACTTATAAGCAAGAAAGAAAAAAAACAGCATATTATCATTAAATAATCAGTTTTGCAGCATTGGAGCATAGTAGAGGTTCTTTCTGTTTAGTCATTGTAGCACAAATGTTGTCTCTAAAAGATCCATAATACTTGTTCTGAAACCAAACAGTCGTCGTTGTTCGACGTTCATTTTCACATACACCTTTCGTAGTTCCTGAGAAGCACCACACAGAGCTCCAGGGAAATCCATGCAATAATAGTCACTGTGCCGAATTTACCCCAACAGTCTACACTCCAGAAAAAAACATATATATAAAACATATAAAACATATATATAAATAAATAAACTTAAGATATCTGTCCTGGTTAAAGCTCCCACAGTTTTTGGCAGACTACTTGGTGCAAAACATTTGTTTTATCTACCTCCATGAGTTTTTGGCCATTTGACTGTCTTCATAAATGTCTGCTTCCAGGTAGAACAGTAGGATTCTGGAAGAGAGTAGTTGAAGCAAAATAAAGCGTCCCAGTGTTTTCAGCATAAACAAACACGACCATGAACTTTGGACCAATCACATAACAATTTGTTATGAAACTTCATCTGGCCAGGATTCTGCAGTTTACACTCATCTACAAGCCAGCGGTCACTCTTTCAGGGATGAAGATGTTCTGATCCTTGATAGAGAGGAACATTGGCTTGAGAGAGGAGTAAAGGAAGCCATTTTTGTGAAGAAAAAACATCCATCATTAAACAGGGGTGGAGGCCTTTGTGTCCAGTTGTCCCCCTCCTACAATGCTATTATTGCATGTATGACTCAGTCCCCTGTGAATCAGGGCCCTAACTATAGTCAGGTGACAGGGCACATGATCCTCTATGAACAATAGAACCAATCAAGGCACTAACTATTTATCGTTTGGCTGATCGTCCTCTTTTGCATATGACTAACCTGTTTGTCCTCCATGTAGAGACAGTGCTTATAAGGCTGAGTTCACCTGAAACTCCTCAGACTGAAGAAGTTACTTGGAGGAGAGACGAACATTTCAGTAAAGGAAGAACCGGTCCAGAGGACCTACTCATTTTTTCTTTTTGATTTTTGTACCTGGATTACTAAGATGCATCAGGACTTTATGGGTAGTTTGCATGTTCTCTCCCTGCATGTGTGGGTTCTCTCCGGGTACTCTGGCTTTCTCCCACAGACCAAAAACATTACTGTTAGGTTAATTGGTAACTCTAAATTGTCCTTAGGTGAGAGTGAATGGTTGTCTGTCTCTCTAGGTGTGACCCCGTGATGGACTTGCGACCTGTTCAGAGTGTAACCAGCCCCATGCACTGTGACTGCTGGATATGGGCACCTGTGACCCACGTGACACCCGAATGGACTAAACGGGTATAGATAATGGATGGATGCATTCATATAAAAAAACATTGCTTGTGGCATTGTTAGCTGGGGAATAAAATATCAGCATGGAGCAATCTCAGTCATTTTGTTTCTCAACTTTGGGAAAACTGAGAACCGCCCAAGGGCATTTCAAGACATTTTGGAGACATGAATGCAGTTCAATAACTAAGCACAAACAGCCACAGCCCAGTAAGATACTACCTAAACGTTCAAACTTTCAACTGGCATCTCACTGGGCTCTGAATGCTGGAGAATAGTTGACAACCTAAAATTGCGAGAAGTTAGGCAAATATACAGTTACAGTCTCACAATGATTTCTGAGTGTTTACAACAAAGGGAGCCGTGTGGCCATGTTTGGCGAAGACTGTCCTCTAGATCAGGGTTTTTTGAAGTGGGGGCCACCAAGGTGCACTAGGGGGGGCCTCAGAAAGCTGGAGGGAAGATAAAAAGAAACAGTAACTAAATCCAATAAATGTTTTGGTTTTAAAACAATCGGTTGTTCAATTATTTTAAAATATAATTTATGATAATATACTGATATTTTATTTAAGAGAGCATAAGGGGTTTGATTACATTTTGTTAAAAAGTTGTTTTTTTCTGTGCACACGTTAATAAAATTCTTATTCTAAACAAATGTAATAATTATTGAATAGTGGAAATAAGAAAAAAAAAACATTCTCAAAGTTGATGTTTCTTTACGTATTTTGCAGCATTGTTTATGGGTTTGCATGGGCGGTCCTAAGACAGAAGCTAATGCTGTTTGGGGGCCATGGGATGAGAAAGTTTGGGAACCCCTGTTTTAGACAAAACATTTTTTTGTTGCTCACTTCTTTGCATTGTACCGGCCTTGGCAGCAATCCCCATATTTATGATTTAATCTACCAGAGTAAATCAAAATAAACAGACTACTAAGGATCAGTGCTTGTTATTGGCCTCAAATGTTTTCTTTCATAAGGAGAGCTTCTGTACAGGTGTCAAAATATAGCTATAGTCCTATTAAAATCAAAAGTGAGAAGGGTTTGAGACTCACACAAAGAAACAGACAGACAGTATCCAAATATTCTCTGTCACATCTAAGGATGATTAGAAATCTCTAATTGACCTAAAAAAAGTTTTTTTATCTTGAGAACCGAACAACTTGTACCAAACTGAATTTGTTTTTATTCACTGTCATAATTTCACAAGAGGAAATAAGATTTTCTTCTTCAGTGTGGCCTTCTGCCTCAACCAGCACATGGTATTTAACCAAAACTATACAGAGCAACTTTTTTAGTTATCCCCACTACCTATTTTTGTGTTTCTATTTTTATTTGAATACCCATCTACAAGTATGAACATGTTTGAGCTATTTTTGACTTGCACTTTTCATTTTGAGTACGCCCTTTTTTTCCCCTAATTTTCATTTTGTATTATAGTTCTTCCCTCTCTCCACTAATTTCTCACCCAGTCTTCCAGCTTTTGCACTTCTACTTCCCCGTTTCCTCTGCTCTTTTAAAAATGCCTCTCTTTCAGTCCCTTCGGTTTTTGCTGCTCTGTTTTTGTCTCTCCGTCTCTGGGGTGCACTTCTCCCTCATATGCTAATGATGTTTCTGCACTAAGAAAGGAAGCTGCTTACCCATTCACATCAGGGCTAAACACATGCATGTATGCATAAACAAACACACATACACTCACTGATTTTTTTTTTTATTCTTTTTTTTCTCCTAGCCATGTGCATCTCATCAAAGCAGCTTCACATCATGCTTCCCCACAGAGCTTTGTCTGCTTTGTTTTTTTGTACACCTTTTTATCCCCCCTCATTTTTTCTAGAAGCCAACCTTACAGCCGAAGCTGTAATAACAAGTAACAATAATATTGGACCTTTCTTTATTTCTGGTCATATCCTTATGTCATTCACCAATCTTGCAATATCCAGATGTATTTCTAATAAACGTTGCATAATGCTGAGTTTTCTGTTACATTCGTAAAAGATTATTCCTGAGGTCCTACTTAATATTTTTAGACTCCACTGTGTGTTCACACCTCCTGCTCACACACTTTCTATGTGCTATGCCAAACGTCTGCTCACATTTACCGTACATGATATATCTTAATTTATGTTTTTTTTTTTAACTCTTGCGTGGTCTCCTTTCATGCAGCGTGGTGTCACTAGCACTCTGTGCTGGCTCAGTTTCCTACTTGTGCAGACCCCAGTGTTATATTGAAGGACTGCATGAAACTTAGATTAAATTTGACTCATGAATGCAAACAATCGATATGCTGACAAGTTGTTGTGCACATAGGTGTGGAAAAAGGTTTGCTATAAAATTGGGTATTCCTTTTTGTTTATTATCACCAGATGCTAAAGGCATAAAGGTGATTGTGTTCACCCCTGTGCATGCATGCCTGTATGTGTTTGTCTGTTAGCAAAATATTCATGTACCACCAGACCGATTTTAAACTATTAGAAAGTACACAGCTTTACAACTGATTTGTCCTTTGCAGTGAACCCACTTCAAAATGGCTGCCACCGCCCAATGACGTTAAAAAAACAGAAATGTCTATAAATTTTATAGATACTGAATAGACCTTTTACACATTTCGGTCACAATGCATGCAGTATGCATGCCCATGTGGTTTTCATGCATTCACCAGAAATAAGCGGGATCATTTGCCGTACGAGTGGAGTGTTTACATTCCTTCCAACGATCACAATGGGGAAAAGTGACGTTTGTAGTGTGTATAATTGTTCAAGGCAAAGAAACTGAGTAAAAGATAAGGAAGAACATTGCTCCTATTACCAAATTCCTCTAGGAATGTCGTGCAAAGCTGCTTCAAGAAGAAAGCTGTGGCTCAATGCACTTCATCATCAAGACTCCACTCCGACGTTAAACAGTAAAGTGTGTAATCATAAATAAAATTAAACAAAGTTTAGCAAGTTTTTGTGTGAGAGGTTCTATGGCACTGACTCAAATGTTTGATTTTGACTCGAGTCAAAATCAAAATCAAAATTCAGGGATTTTGTCCATTGGTTGTCTACAATTTTCCAAAACCACGCATCAGCATTACAACTCTCCAAAAAGAGTATTCAAATTTGGTGTGGTTGTGCCTGATAGTGATCTGTAACAAATCTCCTGATCAATTACAAATTGCCACATCTTTGTTGAATAAAATACCTGTAATTATTTAAGGTTTATTCAGTTTGTCTGTTGTTGTGGTAATAGAAGGTGATTCACAACACATACTGTGAACATGACATCTTGCATGAGACCAAGCATGATTTTAATGTTAAAGTTGGACCAAAACTGCTACAAGTTCAACATTTTTTCATCCCAAGATGATGTTAAAACTTAAAGGATAATGGGTGATGTGCATTCATTTAAAGAATGGCTTTTATCCTTTAAATTCTATATTTATGTCATACAGCATATATATTTGCTCAATTTGCTTCAATTTTCTTTTTTTTTCAACATTCCAGGGTTGTTTACCGAGCATTCTGCAGCAAAGCCTACATTTAATTCTTAATTTTTATTAATTACAAGCCATTATGTATTCCCTCCACAAAGCTGAAATATCTTTAGTAAAAGTTTAATCAAATCCACTCCCACACAGAGAAATCCACCGTCAGCCCAACAGAAGGAGGTAATCTATACAGACTTGTCCTGCAGGCAAATCTGTCGGGGCAGCAACACAAATTAACACATGTTTGTATTTGTGCACAACAAGACGTATGAACAGAGGCACGTTTCATTTTTGAAGTTGACACCATAATTTGATTTGTACAAGGGAGGAGGAAGGAGGAGGAGCAGGGAGGGAAAGAGCAAGGTTTTAAAGACGCGGAAAGAAGGAGAGAACATGAAGGTTAGCACAGAATGAGACAAGGTGGATGAATGATGAATGGAGGGATTAACAATGAAAGATTTAAAGCAGGAGAAACATCTGATTTACAGCTTACCACGTGCGGTGTTAACCAGCTCTTCCTTGGTGTGTGTTTGTTACCTGAATATCTCATGAACCACAAGGTGGATTTTAATTAAACTTGCAAAAATAATCATGGGATATCAATCTAACACTAGAGTCGAACCTATTCTAAATGGCTGCCACTGCAAACTGAATTTATAAACAACAAAAATGACTAATTTTGGAAATTTTAGACATTAAGCTAAAATTTGGTGGGGTAGGTACAAAACTGATCCTCAGTAGAGCTTCTGAACAATATAAAATGCAACATTTTTGTTGTAAGAATGTGCCAGAAACTATTTGGAGACAATTCCGTCAGACTGTTAGCAAAATATCTTGTGACCTACTAAACAGAACTTATAAAAAATTTATGAACCTTTACAATAAAATAACTTTTGAAGCCGATTCATTTCAAGATGACCACCACAGCCAGCTAAAACAAAAGAGAAAAAAAAAAACCAACAACAAAAAAAGGCTATCATTTTGTCAATCGTATAGATCAAAATGTTTTATGTGGTAGGACCTGATAAATATTCTTAACACTCTGAGCATGACATCT
This sequence comes from Cynodonichthys magdalenae, assembly GCA_031762555.1. Classification (NCBI taxonomy): domain Eukaryota; kingdom Metazoa; phylum Chordata; class Actinopteri; order Cyprinodontiformes; family Rivulidae; genus Cynodonichthys; species Cynodonichthys magdalenae. Next base: position 18,415,077 of record JARVJO010000227.1, on the reverse strand, counting down.
TGCAATATTACATGGAATTGTTTGTTAACATTTTCAAAATGGCTACAACTTTGTCAATCTCAACTGATTATATAATAAACTCTGGCATTAGAGGCAGTAAGTGAAATGCTTTGCTTCAAGGTTGGCCTTTACTTAAGTGATGCTTTGAAGAAAATGGGAATGAAAACAGCAACTTTTGAGTTGAAGAACCACCACTCTACCTTTAAAACACCACTTCCTGAGAATGTCAGCAAGGTGTAACACACATTTGTTTAATCCATTGAATAAACTGTGTTTTTGTATGTCCCAACTGGTCATTTTTGTGCATTGCTTTGTAGAATGTTTGGAAACACTCAACTGCCGAAGTTGATAAGAACATACATGTTTCCATCAGCATTTTTTATGCACATTTTGAAGTATTGCATCAGAAAACATATTTAATTTCACAAAAAGAGGTTTTACACTCACTTAAGGTGATATTCGGATTTTCCGAAAAAAGGCGAATGTGCAAAAGGAGAGATGGAAGCATGTTTGCTGAATACTTTCTGACACAGCAAATATTTACCTCACAAGGAAACATGCCTAGTTTGCATTTCTCTCCTTTTTTTTCTTTTTATGATTTTTTTCTTTTTTGCAACATTTTAAAAGTTCACTCAAAATTCCCATTACAGTTGGATGGAAATATGACTACTGTCAACACATAGTATTTGGGGAAGAGATATGCAGAATCATATAAATTACCAAAAAGTTAAATTGCATTTCTGACCTTAATTTCGTTGTAAGCAACATCTAACTATAGAAACAAATAGTTGAGTTTGTATGTGTTCTATACAAAAAAATACCATGTTACTGCAAACAGTTAAGAAATTTTCCCTTTGTGTTGCCAGATGCCAATAAGCAATATAGTCATGCTTTTAGACCCATTATACGTCATAAGAGTGTCAGATGCTAACATTAGTTAAGGTCATTAATAGTTAAGGAGTACCAGCTTCTCTTCATTCCCAACAAAACGTGCACAAACACCATTGTCTCAGCTCCATTTCTCCATCATTTAATTCAAGCCCTCTGGTGATCCTGGGATGAGAGGTTTCTTTAAGAGCCAGTACCACCCAAGTCTAAATGTACTGACAACTGCATCCACAGGGGAGCTCTGGTCTTTTAGAGCAATATTATATCCAACCATCAGCAACTCTCCCAGGCTCTTATTTCCATGCTAAAAGTTCTATTACCTGCTGCAGTCAACCGGGGAGTGCCACACAACCCACCATATTCAAAAAATTCCCTGCTAAGTCCATATGTTTTTATTCTCACCACTCTGTCACTGGGGCTAAATGGTGAACTGCTCATTATCGTGTCAGTCAACACTGCTGCTCGCTCCTCCGGGATGCACTGTGGGTCACACATGTATCAGTCAATCAACCTAGAAAACTTAACCAAACTGAGCTGTATTTCTATTTTTTTTTATCATTATGAGTAACTGGATGTCTTTAAGGAACAACGCAGAAAAGAGTTTTGTTATCACTTTTTTGAAGAAAAATATATTAGTAATATTAGTTTTCTGTCTCTTATTAGAAACACTGTTTTGATACAGTAAACAATTCCAATTGGCAACATTTTCTTTGGTTATTGTTTAACTACAGCAAACACAGCTCAAACTTCTGATGTGTTTGACTCTGAACGTCTCAGAGGAAAGAAAAGTAGAATGCTACTGCACCTGTAAGATGTTTACTGTTAAAATAATCAACACATCTTAACACTAGATGCAATAGAGTGCAATTCAAACTCAGTTTAAACTCAAGGGAGAAAATAGTTACAGTTAAATCATCTTTAATGTATGTATGTAATGTTGTATCATGACTGGGTAAAAGTCTAACAACATATAAAATGAGCTACAGTCAAGTTGTGTGTTCGAACCATTCCTTAAATGAATCCAGCAGATGATTTGATGTTTGAATTCTTTACTTGCATCAGAACCTTCCAAACATGGAATCAAAGTTCTATGTATGTTTGCAATCATGACACAAAGATACTGTGCGTCATTATTGTTAGAGACTGAAATTCGGAATGTTTAAAAATTAAAATCCCCATTACACTGACTTTGTTCAAGCACCTTGTCTGGGAAAAAAAACAAAACAAAAATGTGTTACTCAGCCCTGCAGATGCCGCACCCACACCTTTATTCATCTCAGCTGGGCTTTTTGGTGTGCTAATTTGTAAATGTGTGACATTCTGGACTAGCATAATGAACAATGCAACCTTTACACTCGCATCAGCATGTTGGGAGTATTTTTATGAAAACCTTGAACTGAAACTGGCTTTGTTCCTGCTGTAAGTTTAGCCTCACAGAGCTGTTTTTTGTTGCATGATTAATTAAAAGTTAAAACTCCCAGTAAACTTAAAATACTATTTTTTTGTAGAATTCAATTAAATCTGCTTCAAATGCTAAATCAATTTATTTTACTGCAAAGGCAGCTTAAATCATCTGTTTTTAATAAACATTTTGTAGTAATTTAAATGAATGTTTTAGTTATGAGATGTAATTAGGCATAAAATCCTATTCCAAATTGACTCAAACACACAACATGTATTGTGTGATATTTGATGCACACCCCTCTGAATGTTGCTAAATCTGTTTATGTTGTGTAATCAGTGCAGAAATGTATTTAATTTATTGATCAGTGATACAAAGTGTTTATATTTTTGTCACAGTGAGCGAGGAACTAAGACACAACTCTTAAGGGAGGCAAGTTTATAACAAACATAAAGGAGCTGCAGAAAGAGGAAATCCAAAGCAATAACCAAAGGGGAACTGTAAGAAAACCAAAGCCATGCAATCATAAAACACACAACCAGTGTCTGACAAAGAATTGGGAAGTCCAAGAAAATTTTTTGAGGGTTGTAAAATTCTAAGTATTTAAGTATTGGTACAGGTGTGCCGGTCGCGTACAGTAAGTACGTCAGTCATAGGTGATCAATATTCCCATCTACAAATGAGCATGTTTTCTTTAACTGCATTTTGCTAAGTGCTTTGACAGAGAGGAAGCAGAGACAGATACTATCTAAATGTTCTGCAGCAAACAAAACATGAGAGGTTGTTGTTCAGAATAACATCCAGAAACCTGAAGATCTTTTTGATTCAATCAGCCATGGACAACCTCCACAATCCCAGTTTTTATAAATGACTGCAGTAAACGGAAACATAAATGTTATGTAGCTTACACAGTTAAAAAAAACATGAGTGCAGTAATGTACCTAAAAAGATGCATTGCCTTAGCTTGAAGGGTATTTTTTTGTACCTTAAAAACATATTTTTATATAAAAATGAAAAGTTAAAAAATGTACTAAGCTTATATCAGGGTCCAGATGAAATACTCTTTCAGGTATATTTCTATATTTTTTTACACTGTATGGCAAATAGTTACACTAAATCAATGCAAGCATTGTTTTTCCAGACCAGCATTCATTGAAAATAAATTAGTGTTTCACATCATATTTAATTGATATTTTTTACATTATGGAGAAGGTATTGCATGTTCTAACATGTCAAGCCCTATGGATGTTTACCTGTGTCTTGGCCTTCATAAATTTGTAATTTTCACAGGAAATGCTCAGTACTCAGACACAATACAATGGTGGTGGTGATGAGGAAAGTGGGGGGGTTGAAATTGGAGTGAACTATCAACCACGGAGTAAGAAAGAACGTGGGGCAAAGATAACAGTATCTGCAGCACAGAGGAGCAGAGAAAAGAGGACAGGGAGGTGGCAAACCTGTTGTTAAACAGCCTGTTGACTTTGAGACTTGAAGCAAAGTTTTTGAAAAAAAAAGATAGCCTTATACATCTGTATGCAAATTTGGGGAAAGTCTGTGTAATTTACAGACAATCTGAAGAACTTGACAGGTGTGCAAGTTAATCAAGCTTTCTGTTTAACACATAGGCTATATGGTTTATTGCACAATGTGACTTTTATTTTATAGTGACACTGGCAAATTATTTTCTTCCAACCCGTGACTTGTTACAATAGGCCTTCCATACTAGCAAGAGTGTTATGTTTTAGTGTATATTCTGGAATATTCATTATTTGATTATCTTTCTTGTTTATCTATCTATCTATCTATCTATCTATCTATCTATCTATCTATCTATCTATCTATCTATCTATCTATCTATC
>JARVJO010000227.1:18393559-18408015 GCA_031762555.1 Cynodonichthys magdalenae | reverse complement strand
TATCTATCTATCTATCTATCTATCTATCTATCTATCTATCTATCTATCTATCTATCTATCTATCTATCTATCTTCATACAAGCCAAACCATAACACCCACCCCCTAAAAAAATGGAAAAAAGCCAGCATTACATAGAAATAATATGGAAGATCAAAACAAAAACAAATGTAAAGTATCACAGCAATCTTTCACATCATCACTTTCCTCAGTGAGAAAGCATCAACTAAGTTTTTGGTGATGTGCTCTAAGTATAAGTTTTCTGCAGGGACATTAAGTTCCACTGTGCAGGTCAGATCCTATGTCTCTATCTGAGGTTTGGCTGAAATATACCTTCCAGGATCAGTGAGATTCAGACCCAGTAGCTTGACCTTTAAGCTTTCTGGGATGACGATATGGGGGTGAACCCTCATCCAAGATTCCTGCTTTTATCCCTCAGATTTCTGTCAAAGCAAAAAAAAGAAGGCTGGATGAGGAGAAAGATAGGCTTTTTTATACCCCTTCCTTGCACACATCCATTTTTCACAGTCATGGTTGGTGTACTATAATCCTCTCTTTGTTTTTTTTTCTCCACTATCTTTCGGACTTTGGATGTCAAGAAAGACTGTATGGGAAGGAACAGAAATTGAAAAATATAGTAGAAGAACACCATCACTGAAGCATGAAGTCCAGCTGCAGATTTTATTTTTTCTCTTTCTATTCTTTTTTTTTTTAAACCAACACAAAAAAAGTAAAATTTAAAGTTCAACAATAAAAAGGACACTGAAATGGAAGGAAAAAAAGAAGATAAAAGGTAACTGTTCTCTGAGACAGTTTAAAAACAGAGATTAGGATAGAAATTCTAGATGTGACAAAAGAATACGCAGTTTAGGGAATAGGAGAAAAAAATTATTGAGCAAACATGGCTTGATTAAAATTATTTTTATAATCTTAAGTTTTGCAGTTTAAATGTAATTGACTGTCTTTGAATCATTTAGGACAACTGGATCTTTGATGCAAATTACCATATACTGTTCCTTTGACTGATCAGGACCAGGTCCAAGTGTCTTTAATACTGACAGTCAGGCCCACTTCAAAGGACAAGAGCCTGTTGTAGGTATTTCAACAACAGTCTGTAGGACTGCCCTAAAGGCCTGAATCAGATGTCAACACTCAATCTGCTGGAGGGAGCTGACAGACTGTAGACCAGCACGGGAGCTGATAAACAGCCCAAATCTAAGGTTTGGGAAAGCTCTCATTGCTCTGAGAAGGAAAACTAAGTACACTGGTTGACGTCCTAATTGGGCACAATCTGCTCAACCGCCAAAAAATAGTGATGGGACTCCATAACAATGGTCTGTGTGATGCCTGTGGCATTGAATTAGAAACATCTCTGCGCTACCTTGGCCAATGCCTGTTAGGCCCACTACTTTTTAACTGGACGATGGCCCCACTATAATACTGAAACTCATTCAGAATATGCAAGGTTTTCAAGAATGTATTAAAAACACTTTTTTACGATTGATCATGGTGAGGTGTGTTGGAAAAAATAAATCATATGAAATTCAGTCTAGCTGAGGTTAAAGCTTAAAGGTACATATGATACCATCATCCAGATATTTATTACTCAAATGTTCTCAACTGAATCACTTCACAAGAATAATTATTTCACTAAGCTGTAAAGGAATCAACTAATTTCTCTGTGCCTTTGTATACATTGATTGTTTCCATTGGTGCCCACATGACATCTGGAATCACATCTGTACACATAGATACAATTATAAACCTTGATCGACAGACGGAGTACATTTCCAGTATTGAAATGTCTGCATTATATGCAGTATGTAACAAAAACACTTTAAAACCTCACCTCACCTAAACTGCACTCCTACCCCCTTATTGTGCCCTACAGCCCATGGATGACGGCTTTAAACAAATGGTGCAACAGCAGCTCCAAATATTTACTGAGCCTCAGCAACGCTCCATTTATATCTGCTCCATGCATACAACAACAACGCAGACGTCGACACGCTGGGGGCAACCGGCTGGGGGAAAGTGCTGACAAGGCACACCACATTTCTCACGGGGAGTAATGAATATGGAGCTACAGGATGTTCACTCATTCAACCTTTATTCAGACGGCCCAAGTGCCAAACAGAGCAAGCTCTCATTTTCAGGTCTGCCTTGTTTGCGTGATGACAGTATGCATGGCAGTGGAAAAATGCCTGTCAGTATTTGGCAAGCAACGAGAACATGGTGTTTTATCTTACAAATCAGTTGTACGTGTGACCTTAAAATCAAGAATATGACACACAGCAACCAGAAGGTACAGTTTCAGAGGCATGTCTGCATTATAAAGGTCATAGCTTTTCAGTTCTGGACTATTGGAGGCAGGGCGGGACAAGGACAAAAAATTATCCTGGGCATTTTTGGCCCAGCTGGCCTGCCATGATCAGTCAGATAAACTTCCTGCAGATGGTCCTCTTTAATATTCATGTATATTTTGGTGTTCCTTATGTGACAACAAAGCCAAATTGTATATTTCAAAGACAAAGGAAATAAACAGTATATCATGCATATTCCGTATTTATTATTCTAGTGTAAAAAGGTAGCATATGGGCTCCTGAATGCAGCAGCAAATCTATTAAAACAGACAAACAAAGGACGAATAATGACAAGTTAAATTGTTAATTAATTTGGTAAACATTTATTCTAGGGAAAAAAGGTGTCATGTAATTTCATTATGGGACTTTAAAAATGTATTTGGCCCTCCTGCTGCCCTTGGGTCAAAATGACCCACAAGGCTTCAGTCTTAACACTGACTTGTGGGTCATTTAGACCAAACAGCACGTAAAAAAGGGAGCCTTACATGAAAATGCTCATTTAAGAAATCGGTGGGTTTTTTTTTACAACAAGAACTAAGCAGAGAAGTAACTGAATATTTTGTATAATTACTGACGGGAAGGGCTGCAAGGCCATCTGAGCACTCAAACGAAATGAATAGCACAGATGAAGCAGAAGTGATAATTCACAACACTAATTTTGCCTAAAATTTTATTATAACTGCATTATTAAAATAATTCAATAGTCTGCTAAAACAATTGATCTTCTGCCCCTTCATGACTGTTCCAACAACCTGTTTGGTTAGGACAAACAGTAATAATGTAGAAATTATTGAGCTGCAATTTGTTCCCTGACAAAAATATATTAAAACATAATTTATTTTGTACAGTTTAATAAATACTATGATAGCAACATTGAATTTCATGATGCTATTAAATATATTAACATAAAGAAGACTAATACTTATGAACACTGATGCTAAATAAAACATGAGGATTTTTCAAGAAAACATGTTTTTGTTTATTTATGTTCATAACTGTGTATTGTTAGACTTCAGTCTGTGATGTGGGCCAATTAGTTTTATCTACAGTTCTTCTCCTGCTGTATGATGAAGAATTAGCATCAAATATTTTTTTTTGCATCAAGCTCAAATCCATAGTCTCCTTATTTTGTTAACATTACTATTTACCACATCATGAACTATCCCCACCCCACCTTACTGTGTGTATGTGTGAGTAAAGGCTAAATTATAGTCATGCTTTTAAGTGTCATTCAGGGCTCGACTGTTGTTGCATGGACCTGAAGAAGAGGTGTTGGTGTTTATAGTTGATCCTTATGTTGGTGCCATATTCTTTGAAAGCACATGTCACAGTTCGCCTCATAAGTTGTGGTAATATTGTTAAAAAAGGGAACAAATGCTGAATGGAGTGCAGCTTGTTACAAAAATCAGAAGGTGCATGACCTGTGGCTGCGACATCGCAATAAGGCGGAGCCCTTATGGGAGGGGATGGCACATTTGCAAAACTGTTAGTGTGCGCACACTCACGCTATAAACCAACAATAGATCTAGCTTTAGGGATGGAAAAAGGTGGACTAAGATGTGACTGTGCCCATAAATAGAGTTGCCTTGGCTCAAAAGGACACAGGCCCTCCAGCAGCATTTAAACAAGGAATAAATGTTTGCGATTTGAGTTTTAAGACTGCAACCTATTTTGGTTTAAGCTGCATTCAGACTTACACCTTTTAGCTGATCAGTCCTGTCAGAATTAGACTTCTCCAAACTGAAGATGCTAATAGAGCTAGCTACAACAGGTATTGTTTTATAAATATCAAACTATTGGCAAGCTGTAGAAGGCTGTTAGGTCACAAAAATGCCTTGCATAATTTTGTTCCTCCCTCACAATTTTTCCCAGTCAAATTCTGCTTTAGGTTTTTGTTTTTTTTAACTGGAGGGAGGTATGTATGGTTTATTGTTCCAGAGAAAAAACAAAAACTAGTAAACTTAAATAAAATTAAACAAAATAAGTCTGTCAGAAATTGTCTTGAGTTGTAATCTAAAAAAAAAAATACATTTATTACTGCTCTTTGTTTTTACTTAACCCCCAAAAAATTGTGAATACTCTGAACAAGCTCCAAAAAGGCCTTCTGCATCGCTAAAAATACAAACAATTAAGCAGGTCATGTCAATTTATATATCAAGTAAAAAAAGGAAAACCCTAGTCAGAAAAAAAGACCTGCAGTTTGTATAATTCTTACTCACTATTTCAGTTTCAAGGACAGGTACATGTGTGTTTGCTAGAGTGTTTTTCTACATTTGCATTTAAAAGATGCAGCCTATATTTAGTTACTAAAAACAACAAAAGCCAGAGATCTAATCACAACTTATAAAGACATATGAACACAAATACATGTGTTTGTGCAAATGTTGCTGCTCAAATAGTTTTGATAATTATGTCAACACTTTTGGTGACTGTTTTGCTGGTTTTAGCTTTTAGCCAGTGTTTTAGTCATTTTGGCTTTTGGTATGATCTTTACCACTGCAGTTTCAGCAGTCATTTAACTCTCTCTCACACACACATAGTCTGGCTTTGCCTTTTGGCCGTGGGCAATAATAATGATTGCAATGCAATCATTTGAAATAGTGAGCCACTCTTGCTGTATGTAGGCATTTATTCTAAAAGATTGGTGATGTATTGAGTTTATATTGAAGGTCATGTTTGATTGATTGAGTCATTCATTCACTGGCTGTGACAAAATAAAAAGTAAACTCCTAAATCTTCTGTCTTAAATTTGAATATATGTTGCATTTTTTTTAACTAACCACCAGCTATTTTCATGATGTATGTAATAATATTGTCATGTTAAGTTTATTTTTCCTTTTTGTTTTACCATAAGATCAGAAGTACCCCCCCCCCATTATATAATTAAAACTTTGAATTCCTTTTGTTAGAGTATATGATTGAAAATGTGAAGTTAAGGGATATGTTCTTGTTTACTACATAAAAAGAGTAACATGACTCTTTTCTTTGTTGTCTGGTGCAGGTTTCCTGAGTACGGGAGACCAATCAGCCAAAGGGAATTACGGCTTGTTGGATCTAATCCAGGCTCTGCGTTGGACCAGTGAGAACATTGCAGCTTTCGGTGGCGATCCATTACGTATCACCGTGTTTGGTTCGGGGGCTGGGGCTTCTTGTGTAAACCTCCTCACCCTGTCTCATTACTCTGAGGGCAACCGTTGGAGCAACTCCACCAAAGGTAAACTTGATATATCATATACTAATACATGGAATACATTACACTTGTCTAATACATGTCTGAACTGAATCTAAAAAAAAAAAAAGTATTACATAGAAAAATATAAAATCAATACACAATTTGACAGAGTTAAAGATTCAGCATTCCTTAAAGGAATGCAGGTCACCTGCTGCTCTTGAGCCAGGACTTTTAAATTAAGATCATCTTATGCTTAGAATTAACAAAATTTTAGCCATTTTGGTCAAACCTAGCGAATGACTCTTGATCTGCTGCGATATCACAAGATGTGTTCGCACTCAGCAAATGTATTGAGGATGAATCTCAGCTATACATGCACCCAATTAAGATAACCGTAAAACTGATTGCACATAATATTACTTTTCCAGGTTTGGCCAAAATGGCTACAACTATTTTTTTTCTGAGATTATCTTAGTTTGGAATTTTGCATGAAAGAAGGCAGGCGATAAGCATTCCCATAAGGAATTCAAAGCCTTTACATTCATTATTTTTTCTTAACAAATTAGTAAAACTTATGAAATGCTTGTTTGCAGATAGAATGAGAGATGCTCATAATGTATTTTCAATGCACATGGGGGTCAAATGTATTCACATACATTATTTAAGAAGTATAGATACTAGGGTTTAAAAATACGTCTTTAGAAGTTGACGTATCCACTTAAGCTTTTTTACTCCAATAAAAGTATAAAGTACTGGTTTAAAACCACTTAAAGTATAAAAGTCAAAGTAATGTGGAAAAAAAAGCCACTAAGCACAAAAGCTCAGGCCGTGCCACTGGGGCCTACAATGCACAACCCTACTTCCCCGAAAAACATTTTTTTCTAAAGGCCATGATGACTTTAATGTTATATTAAAATGTTAATGTAACAAAACAATTTGGATGCACTAGCACTCTTGCACGGACCACAAATTTATATTTTTGAAAGTTGATGAGCTGGAATGAAATAGAAAATAAACATGATTTAGATTTTTAAAATGCAAGGGGTGAAAGTACAGCTTTGTACAAGTAGTCAGTGCTTTGTACCAGCAAGCATTTACCCCCATTTTACACTGCACACAGCTCTGATACGATGTACTCCTTAGCCCATTTTGCCGTTATTTGAATTATTTAAAAAATGTGGATCTTATGCTCGTTCCTTTTTTTGGTGGTGTGATATTTGCAGACTTCGCACTTGCTCCGTCGTCCAGCAAAAATAGGATCAAATCTAATTTTGGCAGAGGGCCGCGTGCAGATTTTGGTGCTTCGGGACCCAACTTCTGGTAATAAGCCTCTTCAGAAAGAGTATGGGTAACCACAGGTTGTTCAAGTGCCTCAATTAACCCCTAATCAACTTAGCCACAATAAGAGCTTTAAGATCCTTTTTAAGGATAGTTTTTGACAAGGCAATTTTATAGTGCTCTGCTATTTTAAGCAGGGCATCTTTACAATAACTAGTAAGCACACTTAAAGAAGGATTAGCAACAAACACTTCCAAATCAAATGGGATTGACATGGCTGACTCTTCAGACCCCAACCAGAATGTGAAATTTAACAGAACAGCTCACTAACAAAACAAATAAAGTGCAAAGCACTAAAAAAAAAATACAACAAAGGTAGAAAGTTTTCTTCAAAAATGTACTGAAATACAGCAAAACTCTGTAGTACAGAAAGTCAAAAGACGAATCGAAATCTGAGGGGCAAAAATCCCCAAATATAAAAGTCCAAAAGAAAACAAAACACAAAATCTCTAATAACAAAACTAATGAACTACTGCTGGCTCAAACCAGAAATAGAGTTTTACAAATTGTAGTCTTGACTACCAAGGTTTCTAAACAGCCACAATCAATACAATCCCCAATAAAGACAATATAGTCAAACCCCAACGGCATACTGCACCTAATGCACAGCAGCACTGATTGAAAGGTTGAGCTGGCTTTTATAAGCTCCCTTATGTGGTCTGGCTTCCGCATTGGCAGCTGCTGGTGAGTGGGTGTATCTGTCCAAGGTGTGCTCCAGCCAATCATATTTGGACAAGTAAACCTTGAAGGTCTTATCAGTAAATCCACCAGCAGATGGAGGCAGCCAATCAGCACCTGGAGCTGGAAACTTCTCACATATGGAGAAGCACTTAAGATCAAACTCAAGAGAGGCAGTATAGGACTGGGGTCGTAACACCACCCTGCGGATGCAGTGCAAATGCTATGATTGATTATAATGGGTGCATTTTTACTGCGGAGGTCTGAGCAGAGAGGGGTGGGTGCAGTGTAAATTGGGGGTTAGGCAGCTCCACATGGCTACCACAAGAGATTCAAGGATTTCTAAAACATTCATGAATGAGTCAAAGCAACACGCTGGGTATGTTTTTGATGAGGAAATGACATTATATGATATAAAACTAAAACATGTTGATTTTGCATAATACCCCATTTAAAAATAATAATGTAGTTATGCCACTAACAAATGATTATATCATACGATGTGTGACAAAATAAAGAAAAAAAGGAATAAAGAAAAAACACAAAGCATTTATGTTTCTGTGTCTTTGTCCTCAGGTCTATTCCAGAGAGCCATTGCTCAAAGCGGTACAGCTCTGTCCAGCTGGGCTGTCAGTTTTCAACCAGCCAAGTATGCCCGCATGCTGGCCCGTAAGGTGGGATGTAACCTGGAGGACACCATGGAACTTGTGGTCTGTCTACAGAGAAAACATTACAAAGAACTTGTTGATCAAGACATCCAGCCAGCCCGCTACCACATCGCCTTTGGTCCAGTTATAGACGGAGATGTTATACCTGACGACCCTCAGATACTGATGGAGCAAGGTACCAATTCCTTTTACAAAAAAAATAAATATTACACACTGTATTCATCTTGTGTTTGCTATTTATCAACTTTTTGTCTTCTCCAGGTGAATTTCTCAACTATGATATAATGTTAGGAGTGAACCAGGGCGAAGGCCTTAAATTTGTGGAGCTTATTGTTGACAATGACAATGGTGTCCAGGCCAATGACTTTGACTACGCCGTGTCTGGTTTTGTTGATGACCTCTATGGCTATCCAGAGGGTAAAGACATCCTAAGAGAGACTATCAAGTTTATGTACACAGACTGGGCTGACAGACACAACCCAGAGACCCGCAGGAAGACACTCCTGGCCCTTTTCACTGACCATCAGTGGGTGGCACCTGCTATCGCCACAGCTGATCTACACTCCAGTTTTGGGTCACCGACCTACTTCTATGCCTTCTACCATCACTGTCAGACAGAACAGGTAGGTGATCAAAAGATGTTAGCATTCATACAAATAAACATCTATTTTAAAATTATTTAAACATCATAGTTGCCTTATAACACCCATGATACCTTGTGTGAATTATGGGGAAACCACATGTTCATAGCATTAAACTGTTTCACTCAGTGTTACTAAAGCGAAAAATGGAAACAATTGTTGCTCCAACACGCCAGTTTAATCATTTCTGTTTCTTCAACTACCAAGGACCATGAGTGCGATGTGAAAAATTGCTACATATTAATATAATTCTTTCATCAAATCTGCTGCTGCAGACATGATGCAATAAATAAACTATTGAGACATGTCAGCACCTCCTCATGATTCATCCAAGTAGACAAAACTGCGTGGGAATATTGTTTCTCATAATGCATGAACTGGAAACAGATATTTTGAACTTTTCTAAAATTTGACATTACATTTTATTTATGCATTAAAACAACTTTTATTCTGTTAATTTTTTTGTCTTGTATCTTGTTGGAAAGCTATAAAAAAAGCTAACTATGCACCAAAATATGTGACTTGATGTAGTAGATACAATTTGCAGCTCAGACATTCTTCATTACATAGATATTCAGTTTAAACAAGGCACAGACATACTTTACATGTCTGAACTGGCATTTGGATGCATTTCATGGTTTTTACACAATTAATTTTTTACTTTCACAATTTGTTATGCATCAAAAAGGGCATTTTTGGCTTCTTTCACCCATTGTACCTCTGACGGTTGTAGAATGCAGAAAGTGCACAGACACGCTTTCATATAGTTTAGTTATATCTTACTCCAAAAATGTCTCTTCAAAACTGGAAATGAAAGTTGTTTTTTTTAAACTTGTCAAATCGACATAAAACACTACAGAAACAGAAGGTCAAGTCTTGTCGCTTACAGTAAAAAAAAACAAAAAAACAACTTTGATCTATAGTTTTTGTATAATGACTTTGTGGCTTTTATTTCAATTAGTGTTTATTTCTATGTTTCATTAATTTGGAAATTAAATTGGAAATCCTATTTTCTTGATGGGCGAAGTGGAGGTGGTTGAGGAATATAAATACCTCAGTGTTCATCTGGACAACAGACTGGACTGGAGACTCAACAGTGAAGCAGTCTACAAGAAAGGACAGAGCAGACTGTACTTCTTGAGCAAGCTGAGATCCTTCAATCTCTGCACCAAGATGCTACAGATCTTCAATAAGTCTGTTGTATAAGTCTGTTGTTGAGAGTGTCATCTCTTCTGCTATCATCTATTTGGGGTAGCAGCATTAGATCCAAGGACCTAAAAAAGGCTAAACAATCTGATAAAGAAGACTGGTTCTGTTCTGCGAATGACTGCGGAACCTTTGGAAATGATGCAAAGAAGAAATGCCTCATTTTTTTCTAAAACAAGATCCTAAGTCTAGCAGACAGTTCCATTGCAAAATAAACAAAATATGTCTATAATTCACAATTTATTTGAAAATCCAATCATCAGAAATCAGACAATAGTTTAGCCAACAAATTGCATTTGCACTGTATAAAAGTTAAAAGGTTTAAGAACAAGAACAGACAGCACTTTTTAGTTTCTTTAGCTTAATTGAAAACATAAATCCCAAATGTTTCATTATTATGAGTACACACAACTGAATTTAATATTTACTATATATAAAACATTTATTTTAATCAAACGTCTTTACTTTTATTTTCAATGTAAAGTTGTTTTTATTATCTGTTTTGTTTGACAAAAATACGCGGAAAACATCTGATTTTTTATGTTGGAATGCTGCCTAATACTAGGGATGCTAGTATAGTATTTGAGTAATCATAACAGCATATCATATCCTAGTAAATAATACTAGTGAACTAGTATTGGTGATTGAGTACAATTGCAAGCACACATAATCTGAACCAAAGTATTCCCATACAAGAGAATTATTACTGCTTTACTGTGGACAAGTTCACCTTTCTTGTGTAGAGGGAGAGCAATGTCAGCCATTGAGAAATAGTTTCTTTTTTTTCACTCAATTGGCTGTTCAAAGTTTTTGATCTGATGGCAGTAATGCATCATAAAGTTGTTCATTATTTGCCAATAAACACAAAAAGAAGGCGAAAATGAAGCCACGCAAAGGATTTTCAAAGTGAACGGTTGTGACAAAGTAAAGCTGAGTGCAAATTCTGCTCAGCAAAGCTGTGAAGAGGAAGGGTGAAATCTAGCACTTTCAACACCAGCAATTGGATAAACATCTAGAAAAGCAACACAAAGCCAAGTTCAAAGAGTTTGCTAACAGCCGCGGGAAACGGCTACAGTCTGTCACAGGAAGAGGGAATAAAAAAAGGACAAGCTTCCTGATGATCTTATCACTCACTTAGAGGGACTTTTGGAAAAGACGGTTGCAGTCCTGGTTCCTTTTGAGGATTTGACACAAAAATAGGCTTCTCTGATTTTCCAACACATCTTCAAAGTAAATGTAAAAAGTATAAACAGCATTTATTATTTTTTGTTTATTTATTAGTGCCAGTGACAAGTGGTGCATTTTACGTGTGATGCAGTAAAGTCTGACAGAATCAGATTTAGACACGCCAACAATAAGATGCCATGTTAGGACTGTGAAGAAACACTGAAATGACCACTGATGGTGGCTAGACAAGATTGTTGGCAGCCATCTTGAGAAGTGCTTGGTGTAACCCTCTCTGTTTAAATGTGGAAGCTGCACACAACTAACTAAATTTGCATGCTGAATGCTGTCATGAGTTAAAAAACTGTTAAACTGTTAAAAAAAATATGCATGTCAGGTGTTATTTGAAAACAGAAAATCAGCATATATGTTAGGGTTAGTTAAAGTTAGAATTAGGAAATTGAGCTTTTGCTCTAGTGGAGAAGAGAGGAGCATGGGAAAAACCTTGGTAGGTAGGCACTAGGACCCTGTGAACGACCCTTGGTTGTGGACTTTATGACGACCAAATTACACCTTTGTACATTCTTCAGTGTCATATGGAAGCATGTCTAAGTGTTTTATATAATTGTAAGTGGACATTTTAATGTTTTATGAGTGTTGTGTGACTGTATCTGGAAACAAAAGGGGGGGGACTTGATGGAGTGTGGTTGGGGGGTAAATCTGAAGCTATATGGTAAAAATAAAGAAAGTTGAATATAAACAGAATTAATAAAAAAAGAGAAACCCTCAAATAATTTATTAATAATAGGCCTAATAATAATGCGGCCATGTGTTTTTTCTGTCGTAGAAAATGTTTAAAAGTGTCATCTTCCTTTTATTTTTCATAGAGAACGCACCTCACATCCTGTTTAGCATATCTTGTACTGACGTGTATCAGATGATTCACTCTGAAAAATAATTTCCAGTAATGCTTTCCGTCTTCCATAAATATAACTAAATAAATGTAATTTTATCTTTAGGTACCACCATGGGCAGATGCAGCGCATGGAGATGAGATTCCGTATGTGTTTGGGCTGCCGATGATTGGACCCACAGAACTGTTTCCATGCAACTTCTCCAAGAATGATGTGATGCTCAGTGCTGTAGTCATGACCTACTGGACAAACTTCGCCAAAACAGGGTATGAAGAGTCAACATCAAACTCTAAATCAGTTGCATAGTACATTAAAAAAATATAATTGCATTACATACTAATCGAGTGCAAATCAAAATTAAAAAAAATTATTTATTAGACACTGATGTATAGTCACAACAAAAAGTCAACATACTTTAGGACATGATAAAAATGATCGGGTCACTAGATCTAGCCTTTTGTGTAACTTCAAGGCTGGACCAAACTGAATCATGATGCAAGAGGACAACAGAATGACAGAAAAATAAAAATAATCAAGGTACTGTAACTCTAAAATTCTAGCCCTCAACTTGATTGAGTCCCTTTCAAGTAGCTGAACTTCACACCATTTCTCTAAGGGAGAGACCATCTACCCTGCAGAAAAAAGTAGTTTTGACCACCTGTATCCACAATCTTGTTCTTTCAGTCAATTTCCAGAGTTTGTGACCATAGGAGAGAGTAGAAGTATAGAGTCACTGGTAAACAGAGCTTCTCCTTGGACCTCAGCTCCCTACTCACTACAAAGAACCAACACAGGGTACACAATACCATGGAAGCCACACAGATCCATCTGTCGATCGCCACATCATTTTCCGTCACTTGTGAGCAAAACCTAAAATACTTACCACTTGAGGCAGCAGCTCAAATTCAACCCAGAAAGGGCTGCCTACCCTTTTTTTATTGAGGACCATGACCTCAGAGTGAGAGGTGCTGTTCCTCATTCCCGTTGCTACACACTTTAGCAACTGGAAAAAACTATTCAAGAGAGAGCTGGAGCTCTCGGCACAATGAAGCCAACAGGACCACATTAACTGACACATTAAACTCAACACATTAACAAACAGCTGAGATGGAATCTTAAGGTCACTGAACTGGACCCCTTCCACAGCCTGGCTGCACCAAAAAAGTATGTCTATAAAAATTATAATTAGAATCAGTCACAACAGGCAGCTCTGGCATAGTCCAACTTCAGAGGTGGGTAGAGTACTCAAAAATTTTACTCAAGTAAAAGTTCTGTTACTTGAACCAAGTAAGTGAGTAAAAGTAAAAAAAAGTACTTTGATTATAAACTACTCAAGTACTGTGAGTAGTAATTGCAGAGTACCATCTCGTGTTATTAAAGTATAACGTGCAAATTGATTTACAAGGAAACAATAAAACTTAATGATGTTACAAATAAAAGCACAAAGGCAAAATGAGCCAAAAGGATTTAGAAATAAACCACTTATCTTTTACATTGTTGTAAATTTAAAAGATCACAAAGGCAATTATAGCCAAAATAATTCAGCAATAAACAACTTGGCTTTTTTCAAAACTTTTTCACCATGGTCCTCACTCTGTAGTAGAAACAAGTACACACACACACACACTACCAGAGCTCTCAAAACGTGATATTAGTTTGGAGTTAGATTTTGGGCCACTGACCCTTCAGTAAGGAAAGATTTTATTGGCTGTCCTAAAAGCTGCAAAAGACGTCATCACCTGATTTGCATATTTGGAAATTTGCCAAAAATTGTGCTGTAGGAGAGATGTATCTCTACACTGAAGAGGAAAAACTGAGTAAAAACATTAAATAAGGTTAGAACTGCAAATACCGTAATGAAATAATTTCATGACTTTAATGCTTGTATTCAGATCAATATATGTTACATGAACTATATTTACACATTTCTAACCAACCAGCCTACTAAAAGCACTCAACTACCCAATCTGTGTCCTCATTTACCCCTCTATACACTCATACAGCATTTAGTTAGTGTGCTGAGTTAGCAGTAAACTACAGCACACTGAGTTCATACAGGTAAAGTTTTATGCACAAGGTTTCTAATTACATACAGCATTTGGTTTTGTATATCTTTTACTGTCTACTTAAATGAAAGTTTGGTCCCCAATACATATCCTGATTAGAACCCCCAAATGTCTAGGGCCAGCCCTGGCCCCTCACACATACACACACACAATTTAACCCAATAAATTACCATCTCCTGTCTGCACAAACATTAATAACACCAGGGCTACATATGCTATATTTTAAAGATATCAAACTTTTGAATATA
>JARVJO010000227.1:18365898-18392669 GCA_031762555.1 Cynodonichthys magdalenae | reverse complement strand
GTTTTCTCCCACAACCCACGCACCTGTTGGTTGATGATGTTGTCTCAGTGACCTGGGTCAGTGTTTTACAGGTGATCCGACTTGTCTCCATTCCCTTGTCCTCTTTGCTCCTCCTGCACTCCTCCACTTATCTGATCCTCTCCTAACATAGCATCTACCTGCGCGAGCCATGCCTCGTCCTCCTCTCAGAATGTTTTGAGGCAGTAAACATCAAACAGTTCTGCCAGCATGAATAGCCCAATATTCCATTCGTTTGTGAATTCGTTGAATGTATGTGGTGGTTTTATGACCCTTGAAGAATGTCTTCCAGGCATATTTTTTCAATATTATTTACTCTACTCTAGGAAAAAAAAAAGAGTTTGGTGTCGCTTGTAACTTACTGCATCAAGCGCCTGCAAGGAGGGTAAACACACAGAGATTCCACTGGCCTAGTAATGGTGTAAAAGTCACGTCATTCTCCCCTAAAATTGACTCAAGTAAAAGTACAAGTCATTCACAATAAAACTACTCTCACAAATACAATTTTCCTAAAAAAGCTACTTAAGTAAATGTAACGCATTCCCACCCACCTCTGTCCAACTTATACTAACCCTGAGGAGGTCTTACTGCCTACAATACAAATCAGACTCTCGTGGGACTTAATAGCCTGTAGCAACAATCCCACAATCCCATACTGACAGATCACCCCCTTCTACATACTGCGGGGAACACAATTTAAATCCTTCTCCAAGTACACAAAATACATGTAGACTGGTTGGGCATATTTCAGTGCCCCTTCAAGAATCCTAGAAGGAGTAAAGAGCTGGTCCAGTGTTCCACGGCTGGGAGAGAACCTGCGTTGTTGCTCCTCAATCTGAGGTTCGATCATTGACCAAACTCTCTTTTCCACCACCCCTGAATTGGTCTTACTAGGGAGAATGGGGTATGTGCTTCCCCTGTGATTAGAACATACCATTCACTCTCCCTTCTTGACAAGGACAACAGCCAGTCCAGTGGCACTGCCCCAAAGTCCATGCGATGTTGCAAAGGCATGTCAACCAAGAGAGTCTAGCAATATCCAGAACCTAAAAGAATTTAGGGAAGCGCTCATCAAACCATGGAGCCCTGCAGCCGCAGAACTTTAACTAACTTTAACAATCTCAACCCCAGTTATAAATGGACCCACCAACCCCAAACTCAATCTCTTTCATGGAAGACTTGCTGGTGGGATTGAGAAGGTCCTCAAAGTATTCTTTCTAGAACTGTTCGTCTCAATCACGCCCCTGCAGATTACACTGTCACTACCAACACGGACATTGAAGTCCCTTCAGAATGATGTCTAGTACCTTCTAGCACCTCCATTAAGGGCTCCAAGAAGGCTGAGTACTCTAAACTTTAAAGACACACAAAAAGGCTTTACCTCATTATACTGTTATTGATTTAAAAGTTGGTGTGGTGATAGCCGAGCCTGATCTGAACTTTATTATCTTACTTCCCATAACCCTGCACTCATTTTATTTCCTTTTTTCAGATGTAAAAAATGGACAAAAATACATTATAAGAGTTAGAATATTAAATTAATATGACAAAAGAAAAGCATTAAACTAAAAATGGCAGTAATTAAAAAAAGGTCTGACTCAATGAGCATTCATACAACATGCAATTAGCATTACAGCACAATGAACAAGTCAATCATTTCAGTGTAATTGTTTCCTCAGTATTACACTCTATTTGATGACTGTGGAAGGAGTGAATTGGGCTGCTAGGTTTTATAGACTGTACAGTGTAATTGATATTCTTTCCACATACCCTCTACGTATCTTGAAATGCATTATTAATTAATAGTCGTAGGCTGCTCTTTATGGGATAAAATTAAAATTCCCTTTTCTAACTCTGCCTCATGTTGCCTTCAAGCATGCAGTCATTGTGGTAATTGTTTTTCTGAGGCATAATAGGGGGGCATTGGATTTTTCTGTGCCCTGCCCAGTAACCCTGAGGGGAACAGAAAGGCACTAATGATCTACATCTATAACCCCAAATTGACGTGGAATGCTGGGTACCTGGGAGATTTATGCCACCCATTTGAATGGTTAAGCGTGTTCCTGATGAGGTTTGGCTGGTTCCATATGCCTCTCTCAGACAATGGGGCGCTCGCTACATCTGAATGGGCCTCCACAGCTCACAGGGCCGGCTCTGTTCTGCTCAGATTAAGTGCAAGTGAGCCTATAGTGCTGTATTATATACTGAATGTTGTTCAGTAAGCTCATCTGTTTGGGTTAAAAAACGACTTTCACATGAAATTCAAACACTAGCTGTGAGTACTTTGGTTTTATATCAGCAGTTTAACATCTAACAAAGTGGTATAAACCACAACATAGAATACATAATTCGTAGTTTTACGCAGCATAACTAGACTCAAATATTTTATGGAAATGATCAGCATCTTCACCCAAACATCCTCCTTAGCTGAAAGCATCTATAATTTATGTATAAACATGTTCACTTCAAAGGAGACATCAGAGTTTATCATGTAGCATGCGGTAGGTTTTTTTTTTTCTTGTCTTTTATTTCAGTAAAATATCAAACCAGGAAAACATTTAGTCCTCAGCTACCTTAAGATCTTTCTATTAATCTTTAAAAAATCAATAATCTTTTAGTAATAACACTCCTTTTGATGTTTATAATGAGTTTTTCAGGTGTGGTGTCTCAGACTGCATTGATTAACATCTTATGGAAGCTTGGGGCTGCATTTCACCACTGCATTTCAGTATTTTTAAAATTATACTATTAGCCCAAGGCAGATGCTACACTTGGGTCAAAATTTTAATTTTAGTAATCGGATGAATTTATCTTAGAACGCCCACTAAAGTTTTGACTTTGGTTTGAGTTCTTCCCTAACCAACTTTGGTAATTGTTTAAACCTGTATGGGAACCTAAGTACTAATGATCATCCAGTCAAGAACTGGGTCAGTTCTGTACTTTCTGTTGCTGCAGTTCCAAGTGGTTACACTTGTGAACTATAATTACATAAGGCCTCTCTAAATTGTTCAGTCAATTGGTTGTCCTTCTTTTCCACTTTTTCCACAGGGACCCAAACCAACCTGTCCCCCAGGACACAAAATTCATCCACACAAAGCCCAATCGTTTTGAGGAAGTGGCGTGGACTCGCTACAACCAGAAAGACCAGCTCTATCTACACATCGGCCTGAAACCTCGAGTCAAAGAGCATTATCGGGCCAACAAGGTAAAACACATTTCTGCTTTATTAACTAGTGATTGATATGAGTACCCTCATTGTAAAATGATTCCGACAAGTTAAACATGTCAGACTCATTTTACAAAGAGGGTACTCCTATCAATCGCTAGTTAATAAAGCAGTTCTTAATTAAGCTGTAAGTGCCTAATGATCTTTAGGCATGTTAAGGAGCCACATTTTTGGGAGTAGAATGAGTTTTAAAGTATTTCCTTGATCGAGTACAAGGAAACCTGTAATACTGTAAAACATGCTACAAAAGTGAATTGAAAAAGTAAATTAGTTTTTTATGCAACATTCAACATTTCTCACAACATTTATTTTCCTTTAGGTTTTGATGTAGTTTTATTTTGCTTTTGGAATGACCAACATATGTCTGCTTTTGTACCCTAAAGTCATAACATAATTTCTGCATAAAGTTCATCTTGGGGTTTTCTTTCATATCTTATTTCTGCCCACTCCTCAGGTCAACTTATGGTTGGAGTTGGTTCCTCATCTACACAGTCTCAATGAAGTCACACAGCCCATTCCTACCACTACCAAGGTTGGTACCAAATCATTGATATATTTTTTTTTCTAAACCACTGACAGCCAAGTTGATGCATGCACATAAAGTTTTTGTCAACACAAGCTACTTGAGCCAGAGCTCATCTTCTTTTCATGCTGCATTTCTTGAATTGTATGCAATTTTGTTGAGCTTTGTTAGATTTTTGGATTTGTTGATTAACGATGAAATTGGATTAGTAAAATAACCACTGCTCTTCTGTTCACAGATTCCTCCACCAGAGGCCAATAACCGCACACCGAAAACCAACATTCCGGTGACCAAGCGTCCTAATCCAACTCCATTTCCCACTGAGACCCAGGACAGTCACAACCAACCTCACCTGGTGGACCAGCGCGACTACTCCACAGAACTGTCAGTAACTATAGCTGTGGGAGCCTCCCTGCTTTTTCTCAATATTCTGGCTTTTGCTGCTCTTTACTATAAAAAGGACAAGCGAAGACACGATGTCCATAGGCGCTGTAGCCCCCAACGGAGTGCTGCCAATGATCTGGCTCACACTCAGGAGGAAGAGATTATGTCCCTACAGATGAAGCAGCACTCGGATCTGGACCGGGACTGCAGGGCAGTGGGAGACTCTCTCCATCCACATGATGTTGTCCTGAGGACTGCTTGCCCACCAGACTACACCTTGGCCATGAGACGCTCCCCAGATGACATCCCGCTTATGACACCAAACACCATAACTATGATCCCCAGCACCATGGGAGGACTCACCTCACTTCACTCTTTTAACACCTATCCCAACAGTGGGCAGAACAACACCCTGCCTCATGCGCACCCACACTCACATTCCACCACCCGAGTATAGCCCACTAAATCAGCCAAGCAGGCCAGACTCTGAAAGCTGAGGCGAAAAGCTAACGATGCTGCTGCAGCAGAGACCTGAGGCCAACTTCCCAACAAACACAAATATGTCTGGAGCTGAAACGCCAGCCTGGAGTTGCCAAACACCCATGGAATTACACTGGGAATATACCACACCCTGTTAATACTAGAGGGAATATAGCAAAGGATTTCAAAGACTTTGAACCAGATGATTAAAAAAAAATATTGTGTTTTTTTTTCTTTTTGTACAAAAGTTAAAGACACAAAAATACACATACAGAGTGGGGGCAAAACAAGTTCCCACAAGCTAAAAGAGGAGGATGTTTTTATTAATATTTTTGTTCTGATATTGCAGCAAAACAAGGAACAGTAAAACACTTTTTCTCTCTAGCGACAGTTATGGCCTTTGGGATTTTTTGACAAATGACTGCTTGACAGTATTATCTAGAAGCAGAGCAGAGCATCAGACACGCCTTGGAGGTGAGAAGAGGGGAGCACTTTGTAAAGGAAAGAAAACATATTGTTTTCCTTTGGCATTACTCTGCAGAATACTCTGTTTGTGGGGCACAAAGCTGATGCTGTGCAAACCAATTTAGGCATGTCTAAACATCATAAACGGAGGCTATGTAAGATAAGGCAAAAGCAGCTGTTGAAAAGAGCAAAGGGATTGCTGGAAATCAAGAAAAAGAGACTACGTATGCACAACAAAAACCATTTTGAGAGTTTAAAAAACCTTGCAAATACTTTTCATCCATTTATTTTTTGATTGGGAACAATTTTATTGTATAGAACATATTTACATATCTAGATCTATACACTAAGCACCAATGCTGTTAAAGCCCTCTTCTCTTAGGGGGGGGGTGTCCATACTGCAAACCTGCCAGTTAAGACTAGGAGAAAGTAAGGATGCACCGACTGGCTTTCTGGCAGTTCCAACTTCAACACAGAGAGCTGAGGGACAAAGGATAATTGGGATATTTTAGCACGATGCGCATGACAATTTATCTGCTTGATGGCTGCTCTGCTGATTATGTCATTAATAAGAATAATTTTCACCTTGTCCCTTGCATCGGAGAAATTCAAGACACACTTCTTTATTGGATTACAGGAAAACACACGCCCTTGCAGGACCATGGGAAATGCAGTCTGGGTTGTGGACGTAGTGGGCTGGATTTGGAAAGAGGGAAATGGTGGGGTTTGGGAATACGGTAGACCCTTCTTTCATAACATAAAATAAGTTGAGTGGGCTGAGCATATAAGGACTAGTTTTGTACTCTGCGTGTTGGTACTACTTTTTGATAGTGGTTAAATCACATTACATTGTATCAATCAAACTCATTGTACCTTCAGTTGAGATCAATGTTCTTTGCTGTTCTGCCTATTGGAGCACTAGACCGTAACAAAGTAATTACCTGCACTGTTTATTCCATTGCCCTCCCAACACTTTTTTTTCCCCTCCTTTCTTTGACTTGAAGGGGTGTTGACTGAAAAACACAGTGGAGTCACAATGGTAAGAAAAATGGAGGGTGCAATGTGTGAAAAATGTGGTGGAAAAGAAAATCTCCAGGTGATGCAGATTTCCTAATGATTTATCCAACGAAACAAAGTTACACAAACATGAACACCTTTTTCTAACTCGGTCCCTTCAGGAGTTTTTTGGGGTTTATTTTGTAAATGCTGCAACCTGAAACGTTTGATTTCCCAGCATTTTTTTCAGAAAAAGTGGCAATCAAAGTTGCAATGTTTTGAAGCTTCATCTTTTTCATTAACATAGCCAGAACAAATACAATTACTGAAAAAAGATGTCTGCAATTGTTCCATGTCTTAAATTTAGAATGACAAACGCTTTCCTCACTTCTGCCCTCGTCATAGTTTGGTTACTAAAAAGAAACCTGCGCAGCTATTCTCCGGCCACTGTAGAAAAGTGCAACAATTTTCATCCCTTTCACCTCAATGAAGCAAAACAGTTTTGTACCCCTTTTTCATGTCAGGAGTTTGAGTTGCACAGACATTTAGTGGGACTATCTGAAGCAAATGTGATCTCCTGGCACGGGATATGTTTTCATCCTGCAGGCTCAGAATTGTGGAAGTGAAACTTAGCAAGGTGCTAAGGTGATAGGGCAAATTTGCAGAAAGGTTTGTGGGGATTGGTTGCATTTGTGTTAATATATGCAGTTGCAACATTGCAGCTTCCTGGAGGGACTGATGAGAGATAAAAGCAGAGTAGAGTCAGATCACACAAGGTGAAAATATACAGCAGGTGGCTGAGTGGAACAGTTACAATCAGGGTAGGTTAATTCCATTATTCACCTTTATTTTCTTTACCTACATTTCCTCATTACCCATCATTACACAAGACCTTATGCTTTTCTTCATATGCATACAATGTCAAAATGTCTATTGCTGGGAACTGTTTAAGTTCATCTGCTAAAGGATGTCTGCTAAAAGCCCCCCCTTTATTATTAGAAATATTTGCTCCCATTACTCTTGTTATAATAAAATGGGTTCCTGTGCAGTTTTCGAAAGTATGGAAATTGATTTGAGTGTTTTAATGTCTGATTAATTATGAAAAATAGAAAAGTCTGTAAAACAGGAAGCATTTTTGGACTTTATTACCAAATTAATTTCTAAAAAGTAAAACAATTGATGAAATGAGCAGGACATTATGTATGATGCTATATAAAAGGGGAACATTATCACTATAATGTAAACTTTGTTTATATACAACTAGGATTACTAACTTTTAGAAATTGAAATAGGAAAGATAATTCTTTGTTGCACAAGCCTCTGTCTGTTATTTGTAGTGTCAACAGCTGAACTATTACATTACACAAGCTCATGTAAGAGTTTCAGTTCTTTGTAAAAACTATTTGTAAGAGTTTGATCAAAACAAATTCCCTGGACAAAAAAAGTTTAAATAAACAATGTTTATTGAAAAACTAGAAACAACACAAAAACAATCATATGTTTCTTAAAGTACTATGTAGTTTATCCTCCAGAGTAAATTGTAAACTCAGTGAAAACATTAAAATTAATTTATTGTGGAAAAACATTTCCCACATCTTATATGTTAAATAAGCATAAAGGAAAAAACTGCACAAATGTATAAACAGGAAGTTCACAGATGTTTTGAAGTCGAAATGGCTCAAAAAATGAACAAAATCTGATCGTTAAAGTCTGGAATATTCTGAAGTTTTAGAATGAAAATTATGTAGAAACCCTGAATGAAACAAGAAAATAATTTGCTGCAAGACAAAAAAAAACACTAGTTCTTGTTAAGAGATGTATTTTGTTGTCTATCTCTTCTGAAAAATATTCATTATTTAAAAAAAAAAGAACAGAACAATAATTTTGTGTTCAGTGTAATGTGCCATCCTGTACGCACAGCTCTGTCAACTAAACGCTAATGCTATTGGCTTCAGGAAGGGTTGTATTTCCTCAGGTAGTCTTTTGTGTTTTTAATTTGGATATATAACTATATATAACTACTCAGATGTTGATATATTTACTTTATCATCTCCATAATTTACATGTTTTTCTGAGTAATGTTTACTTCCAAAGTTTGACATAGAACCAATTTTTTCAACCACCAGAGAAACTGGCTACATGATCACTCTGCCCCCGTAACTCAACTGATAAATAGGTGTTCCTGTGTAAAATATTACAAGCTTTTCCTTCAGACATGCATTTCCAAAAAGTCAGGCTTTAGAGCCATTACACAGGATCTTTATTTGCACATTTCTATAGTTAAATATGAACATGCACCAAACACAGGCTCACAAACGTCTCAAACAATGTAAAGTTTATCTCAAAATTTATTTAAGAACTTTCTTCAGTGTCCTGAATTTCAACATGTCCTCCACTATTCCCACAGCTCCCTTTGAAAAAAACCCATAGCTGCTGAAGATTGGCACAAAAAGCCCTTTTCACACGTCACAGTCCCACAAGCAAGGCCTTCATTGTGTTTTGGTGAGGTGTGAAAAACGGAGGTGAAATGAGGGAGTTAAAGCTGACCCACCACTTGCAGACCTTTTAGTTTTTGTAAATACCCCAAAGTTTTTTTTTTTTTTTTTTTTTTTTTATAGTTTTAGCCATGTATTCTCACCTAAAATGCATTTTTGGAACCTCCAAATTTGCATTATTTTTTTTAACTTTGTTCACAGAGCTGTTGCAGGTGTTCCCAATTTGCCTCAATAGCTGCATTTCAACACCTGCACAGGAGCTCTCCTCTGACCGGAAACAGAACAAGGTGTAAAACCACACAGACGATTAAAAAAAGCAGTTAAAGAAAAATAAATCAATAAAACTTTTCAAAAGTGTATTCAAGTCGACTGAATTAAAAACAAGGCCAAGGTTGTTGCAAAGTGGGCAGAGGTGAGTGTGATGCTGGCAACAAAATATTTCGAAAATACAGTTTGCAAGTCAAAAACGGTGAAACTTTTACATGGCTGCACAGCGTGCTAACCACTTGGTTGCAAAAATTTAGAAATTAGTGAAAAATTCTCTGAAATGTTGTCAATTTTCCCACATTGAGTCATGTTTGTCGCCAACAGTCGTAGCACACTGAGATACCTGAAGTCACAGCGGATGTGTGAAAATGACTAAAAGTCAGGATATTTTCATACCTGAAAGTTTTAATCAGCAGGAGCTGGACTACCCAAACTCTCGCCCAGCACTTCTTTCCTTTTCTCACCTCTAAAAATGTACAATGTGATGAATAAAAATCGAGTTTTGCTATAATTTTATCTTTAACTTTGTGCCTCTGTGAGATTGGTCCATCCTCTTCTTGCTTAGTTAACAGGTACATAATATTTTAATTAGATATAATCAAATATGTGGATGCCACTGTATGAGTAAGATGGAAGCAGAGGACCTTTTAGATCACCTTAGCCTCTCAGTCACCTCATTTTAGCTGATGTTGAAGAGCTATTGCTTTCTTTACAGGAGATTCTTATCCGTCTCATCTTTCCCACGGTGCTGACAGCTTGGGCTGCTTAACAAAACGGCTCCCTTCGCATCTGTGCCATCTAAAGTAGACCGCCTTCTGCCAAGGTGCCTGCTAACATCTTTAGGTCAGTGAAGCCTCAGCATCTAACAATGTTAGCCACAGAGGAGAAATGAGTCATCCAGCAAAGCAGACTGCAGTCAAATCCTGAAGCTTCAGAGGTTTGAGTCACTGTGGGGGCAAAGTGGTGATCTTCAAAACATGCAGAGAAGAGAATGCCATTGACAGCAAGCCTGTGCTTAGATACCAAAATCTGTGCTGGAGCAGAGAGGCTGCTTGTTAAACTGAAATGCTTGTCCCCCTGTTTTCCCTTTCACTAAACTATAGATGTGGGCAGCCTGTCCCTTTAGGCTCCTTCACAATCACTGTGCAGTTGTTTAAAATTATGACCGTAGACTGCTGTTATCTCATATAAAACTGCAGACGAGAAGCAAGATGGTACAGTGAAATTGTGTATGCCACAGGGAGAGGTTTTGTAAAATACTCTTTAAATACTCTTTAAATTGAAAAACTTTATTTTAATTATGTGCTCCAAATGAAATAAACAGTAATGGCTTCATCTGGGATCCAAACCAAAGCCATTCAAGTGCTAATAATACACATCTACTTCTCAGGACACAGACCTTTTAAAGACATTGTCCTAATTAAATTAAATTAAAGGCCGAGCATTTCTTAACGAAATGCATTTCGCCTGCCACATTTCATGACAGAGGTTTAGACTAAAATCATCCTGAATAATGACAGAGTTGGAGTTGTTTCAGTCAAACATTTATGCCTGCGTTGTGAGTGACTCTCAGCTACAGCCGCACCAGTTTCAGCTTAACATCTTCAAAATGACAGACTTGCAGCAACGTTTGCATTTTTTCATCTTAGTTTGTTGTGGCAGCCATCTTGAATGGGTTTCTCTCCAAAAGTTACTCAGTAGTCGAGGCATAAATGATAATTTCCTGAAAGTTTCATTAAAATCTGTTCAGTGGTTTGTGAGATATTTTGCCCACATACAAAGTTGACTCTAAAACTTTAATGGCAGTTTTAAAACAATGATTTTGTGCTACCTGTTAGCACTCAGACTATGTGTTTTGGACAGTTATGGCTACGGTTCCGCTAATCTACGAATAGCGAAACTAGCTTCTCATTTTGTGGCTTAGCATTTTTGCAAACTTTGGAAACCATTAGCAGACTGATTAGCTTCCACTAAATTTGATTCTGCTGATTTTGTAAAACTTTACTTTTATTTATTTTTATGCCATTTATTCCAAATTACATAAAAACTATCCCCTTACAAGCAGTGTTGGATGTGTCAGGCACAGTGTGTAGCATGTAGCATCTGTAGCAGCTAAACTTTATACCAAGAGTGTCAAAAAGAAATATAACATTTAACAATATTTAAACAATTCTAAAAAGGATTTTAAAAAAAATGTTAAATATGCTACAGAAAGTATTTGGTATGTTTTTTGACCAACTTCAAGAGGTATTAAAAAAACAAAAAACAAAAATAAAACAATCAAAGAAATGCTTTTATTCTGAAAGTGTTAAACTGGAATCACAAATTAGACAGAGCTATAACTGGTTTGGATTGTCAGACTCCAGAAGTTAATCAGTCCAGTAGTCCAATAAATACTTCTTTCAAGTTTCATTTAAATTCATTTTGTGGTTCATGAGATATTTTGGAAACGGAAAGAGACAAACACATGCACACATACAGACTAAGCAAAACCAATATTGTCTGTGTTTTGCTTTTGGCCCACAGGCAATCATGAAAAAACGAGGAATTTTTAATTACTTAATATTAGGGGGGAAAATATGTTGTATTGTCTGGCAGCTCTAAAAATGTACTCAGTATGCCCATTTCTGGTCACTAAATCTCATCAAATTTTCTCCCAAATAGCCACACAAAATAATTAAATCTGGGCTTCCCAAGCATTTTCGGTGTCTATGTAATATATCGTATTTTGATGAATGCCTGTAGTACATTTATTTGAGCCACATAAAGAGTAATGTGACCTTGTGTTTATAATTCCATGGCTGAAGTTTAATTCAAAAGATGCGATGGGGACACTTGTAAAAATGAAACGTTGATTTGGGCTCAGTATTCAACTGACAGACAGAGCTGGCAGAAAGACAATGAATGCAAATGGATTCTTCATGCAGGACAAAAGCTCTAACATACACGCCACAGCTGTACAACGATATATACAATGACAGAGCATTGTTAGATCAGCCCAACAGTCACCAAGCTCAGACTTCATTGGTTTTATTCTTTCATTCCAAAGTAAACACTTTGATCTTGTATTCTATGACTTGTCACGATCAGTCCCACCATGCTTTTTTTTTAGAATTATTGTAATTCTGTTTTGAATTTTGGTTTTAGTATGCCACCCCAAGATTATTTATGACCCCCATTTGATTAACCCTTTTGAAACATTATGGAATCCTTTGACTGTTTCATTCCTAAGTGTTCTAAGCCACAGGTCATCAAGTCCAGACAGAGTGAACATGATCATCACTTTTTTAAGCAAAACCATAAAACAGGCAACGGACCCAGATCCTAAATCAAAAGAAGCCAGCCAAGGTCAGCGCGTGTTAAGACTGCAGCTTCTCATCGTGCTGACACTTGTTGTGGTAAATTCATTAGCTTTGCGTGAGTGAGCGACAAAACAAGCACACTAAGAAAAATGAACTGCTGGAAGTTTGTCTTAAATTTGTAGTGGTGGCTGGTGGGAAGCGGGATCAAATTTTCCAAATTAGTAAATATAAATCATATAAATATTGACAAACAAAGGATGTGGTTGTTTAAAAGGCTCAGCCCTTATGAAATCACACAAAAAACATGTTTTTTTTATTCATAAATCTTTTTTTCATTGCATTAACATTTACTGTAGGCTTCTGACATCCTAAACAAAGCATACAAAACAGTGACTCTCAAAGCTGTATAATATTTTTGTTTTAGACAAATCACCTCATGAAAAAGACAGCTTATAGTCCAAATTTTTACATTGTTGTCAAACGATTCACTGAGTCTCAGCCTATTTAAAGCTGGCAACTCAGTCTCATTTATTGATTAAAGATGTCAATGCATAACCGTTGAACCGCCTCTATATCTCGTTCTAAATTTGTGTTGTGTAGCTTAATGCGCATCTTTGAAATAAAAATTGCCAATTCTATGCTAAAATGTGTGGCTCAATTGGGAATAGTGTGCTGACTTTTGGTATTTTGAAGCGCCATATCTCAGACAATACCTCACATTATTTAAAGTTTAAAGGAGTAACAGGAAGTTAGACTGAATCAGCTGTTTTGAATCTTTAATTGTAGTTTAATTTCCAGTTAGTTTATTATGATTTTCACTTTTATGTAGAAAAACAACTTACAACTAACTTACATCCGTATTTGGTGATGTCACACAATAGCTTTTGAGATAACATTTTCATAACTTTTGCAAACAAGCTTATTCCCACAAATCTTTTTGAACATGTAAAAAATTGTCTTTAAAATGTAGACATTTATTTACTTTCTCACATTGTCACTCCCAGTGCTCTAAGTCTGACTTTCAATTTTCTATCTGATTCCCTCAGAATGCAGAGTGCACACCCAAGCTTCAACAAATTCAGTTACGCTGTATTTTAGCAGCAAATATTTTCTTCCAAATTAACAGTGAAGTGTCTTTTTAAGTTCTCATATCTCCTATAAAACACTGCAGAAACATAAAAATTCACATATGACCATAAAAGCAATCAGATTTAAGAAATTATACAATCTGAAATGTAGCTTCTCAACAGTGACCATTTGTTTGAGGCTACCTTTCAAGTCTGCCTCTCAATAACATGGTAGTCAGGGAGTAAGACACATAGATCTGTGGTTATATTGATGATCACATAATGAGCCATTGGCAGTAGTTTGTTTGAGCTTGGTTCTTGTTTCCATTAAAACATGGGAATTTCTTTGAAACCTAGGTTATTAAAAAGTTCCCTTGGACTTTTGTGCAGTAGCTGCATTGGCGTCCTTCAAAATGTTTGCAACTTGCCTCTTGTCCTTACAAAATGGTAATTTAATTGTGTTAACATAAATATGCAGCATAATAAAAAAAAATCTGAAATTGGCAATGGTTAAACGGTTATTTTTAAAAAGTACCATTTTTTTATTCTGCTGAAGTAAAAAAAAACTGTGGCATTGGCTTTACATGCCTAAATTAGTAAAACTCTGTGTAAAAAGCAACTATCCTTTCCTAAAAGCTTCACAGGGATAACGACAATACATTGTTAGCACTGGCCTGGGTCTAGCAGTGCTCCCCAGAGAAATTAGAGCAGCACAAAGAAAGGGCCATCCACTGAATTAAACATATAATTGCAGTGATGGGTAAATAGTCAAGCATCTGCAGGGACATGCTAAGTAGCTGACAGCTGAGAATGGAGCCTTATTAATAACTTGCTATGCATTCAGTTGTCTGATTTATGAGAGGTGAAAAACAAAAGCCAAATGTGGGGGAAAGAAAAGTGACAGAAATGCTAGTCAGCACCTGACATGCTTGAATTTTTAGATGGAAATGGCTTTAGTTGTGAGCCTATGTGCAATGGCAGATACTAACTCGATTTAGTTTGTGTGGGGACTAAAGACAAAAGGTCTAATTTTCTCAGAAAAAAATGTATAAATAACACTCTGCCTGGCTTGCTTGAGAACATGAAAATACACCGAAAAAGTAATATGAGAAAAGCTGATGCAATACCTTAGAAATTTGTGAGGACAACCCTTAAACTTAGTGAACATGTTTTCAACAAGATATTCACAACTGGGTGTGAAGAAGCAGAATTTGGAAAATATTGTGTTAATGAGAAAAAGTGCTACTTAAAAAAAAAACATACACCTTCAAATCCCTAAAACGAAGAGCTGCTGTCCATACTGTGGATACTAATGAGAGAAAAACCTATGGCACTGAGAACTGACTCAACCAGAACAGGAAAAAATGAGTAATACAAGATAGATTAAATCTAGAGCTAGCTGCACAAATTGAGAGTAAGCTACAGCAGATCTTAGCATGACTGATTAAAGCGCGGGCTTTCTGCCCCATCTCTTTTGATAAAAAAATACATTTTAAAAAGGAATTAAAACAGAAAAAAGTAAAGGCCTAACATTCCTTAAAAGCCTGCCAATTTTCCTACATGGACATTTTTTTGTTTGTTTTTTAGACAAAAATCATCTTAAATTGAGAAATGACAGAGTTGTAGCCATATTGATCGAACTTTTACAATAATATAATCAAATGTTAGCTCAATACATTAATACGTGACAGTTATACATATTGTGTTGGCTAAAGCTGATGAGCTGTTGGACATCTTGAATTGGATTGACTGGAAAGATTAACCATTTGCAGAGTTATACCCAGTCATTACTTTCACAAAGTTTCATTAAGGGAGACATATCATGAAAAATCCACTTTGTTAGCCATTAAATACAGTTTGCTGTGGAGTCGAAAAAGGAGTGTCGAAAAGTTTAATTTAGTCTCTCCTGGTGCTGCATATATATCTTTATATTCTGGTTGGATCAGTTTTACCCATTTCCTATGACATTTTCTAAACTATTATGTTGCAGTGTTTGCGAAATAACTTCTTCGTAAGATCTGGACTTACCAGCTTCAATTTGGTTACCTTCATTCTCCTCTTCCTCAGGGTCAGACTCTAAATCAAACCTTGCAGTTCCACTTAAAACAGACCCAACTGAATGATTTAAATATGAAAACAAAGGAATTGAAAGCATGATATGTCTGATTTAAATTGCATCCAATGGTTCATGAGATAGAGATGGAATAAATGTCTCTTTGAAGGGATCCAGGTCTTGAGGAGTCGTTAGTTTCATAGAGCCATTCAAAAGAGTTGTTTGATTTTGGACAAGTTACGTCCCCCCTCTCCTTTACCCTCGGGCTTCTGTACTCCACCACTCTGCTGGTTTTCTGTGAAAACGCTAAGTGGGAGGGATTTAAGGATGAAAAAATAAAGATTGTATGAGAAATAAAAAAAAAAAGCTGCAATGGGTCTTTGCTTCACGCGACTCGGCTTAGGTGTTGTCTTGGTCTCAAAAGGCAAAATGGGACCAGCATGATAAGCACAGTTTAAAGAAACTCTAATTTAACCAGCAAAATGTTGGATGATTTGTGGCTCAAACCTCTGTGAATTTTGCAATTAGCTCCTTGATAAGGATGTTGTGCTAAAAGTATTGAAACACTGAACACACAGACTTGTTCATTCAAAGATTTAGAGGAAGTCACATTAATTTCACCTGTAAAGGTTATACTGCATTTTAGGTTCATCCTGAAATTTCACCTGAAAGCAAAATACACCAACTTTTTGGGAGTAGTCTATATTGGGGATCAGTCTTTGTTGCCATCACAGCAAAATTTATGTTCATATCTGTAAAAATCAATGAGTTGTAGTCATTTTTGCCAAGTTAGTTGGCTGTGACAACCATCTTGGATTGAGTTGACCAAACTTTCAGTTATAGATATAGGTCAGTTATAGATGTGCATCTAATGATCACTTTGTAAAGTTTTTTTTAACATTAACCATGTGGTTCATGAGATATGTTGTTAACCGTCAGGCATGCAAACACACACAAGCAAAAACCTGATTGTCTTCTTTAGGCAGCAGGCAATAGGAAGGTTTCATATGGAAGCAAAGGAAGAATAGACTTAGAGGACCCAGTTACTGACCACAGAGAACCCTAACCCGATACACTGAAGCATCTACTCATTCTTGTTAGCTGATGGTGACACAGTTATTACACTAAAGGATAACAGTCAATGGCATAGTGCCCTACTCAAAACATTTACAACATATGTGCAATAAATTTGTTCTTTTGATTGTTTTAATATCTCCAGACTGGAGCACAGACATTTTCTCATTTACAATACACTACTTTAGCCTGTCAGCTAACTCAGTGTTTGGTCATTTGTCACTGTCACCCCGTTAGCTCCACATTGAACACACTCTGCTGCTTCTTCAGTTTATTCTGCACATTATAACTATATTTGACCAATAGGCATCTCAGTTGGCTTTTCTACCTCCACGAAACATTGATTTCATTATATTTTATTGTGTTCATTGTTTGTTATTTTTGCTTTTTTTCCCAATCTTTCAGATTGCTGGTCCAAAATGGTAACATATTTTATAAATTTAAGATATACATTTTTGAAAGTAAGGCCCTCTGCATGTGATTTATGTGCATATGTTTGTATGTGCATATTTATAGAGTAGATCAACTAATGTTGCCAACTCCTCAGTAAGTAAAGTTGCTGTCCTTAAAATCATTTTATGATACCATTTCCTAATTTGCATAATTGGCCATAGTTGTAGGAGAAAAGGAATACATACAAACTTTTTTTTCTGTGATTTCTTTTACTATCACAATTCCAAACCCTCTTTTTTCTGGGCTTTGGACTGACTAAAGTGAGAGTCAAAAGAGGGAAATTAAAGTCATTTTAGTGCCATAAACAAAAACATGCACAATTTATTTGCAGTTTGGACACAGGGGGATGAACATCTCCAGCTCTGATTGCAGCTGGGAGAAACTGTTGTGTGACAACTGGGCCATCTGTAGGGCTTTGGGATGAAATAGGGGACTATAGCAGCAGCTGCCATTTGTTGAGAAGAACAGGACAGATACATGCTTTCTCTTTAGAGTCTCTGATAAACACCAGAAAAAATTGCTAGATTTATTGTAAGTTGCTTCTTTTTTTTCCTTCTATAAAAGAAGTTGTTAGTGTTGTTACTACAGTAATTAAAGCAACAACGTTGGCAACAGTGAAGTCAGTGGTTTGAGGACTTTTGTAACAAACCTTGATAATACCACTTATAATGACCATAAATCTACAAGGTATTTTTATGTTGCTGACTTTGTGACAAACACTGCTTAAATTTAAATCTCAACATTCGTATTCAATTAAGGGCTGAGATTTAACAGACTAGGGCTAACTAAAGTGATGTGTGTAACTTAGGACTAAAGTAAAATAGAAATATACAACTCCCTTTCCATGTTCAACTGAGATACCATTATTCATTCTTGCATGCTTTTTTTTTCATTTGTTTCTGGGGGAAAAAAATACAAATGCTCTTAGGCTGTAACAAGTTATTGCTTATTGAGTGTTTCCAAGAAATGTATTGTCAGTTCCGAGCCTTTCTAGTCCATTATGACACATCGGGCACCATAACTTAGCTTGCTGAAGTTCTTCCACCAATTATTTCTAAAAATAGAGCAGGTCTCAAGTCTGCATTTTGAAAAAAGGAAATAATGGGTCTTTACAGGATGTGCTAATAACATAAAAACCTGACCATACAGTTAAAAGAGCAAATGAAAAAGGGAAAGGACCTAAAGTTTTATGACAGACTTACACTGTTTATACGCTGGGGCAGTTTTACAAGGTATGATATGTCATTTTGCTGAGGAGAAATCCTTCATTTTAGTTTATCTTACCATAAAAAATTGTCAGCTAACACCTTCGGTGCGCCACAGCCCATCTTTTTTTGCCCTTGGTTCATGAATGAATTAATTATTAGGTCACAAATATTACTTTATTTTCTCAAGCCTTCATGATTGTTTTGAAAAAACTAAAAATGTGCAGCATACAGAAGTGTTTTAACCAATGAATTTGGTGAAATGTTTTTTTTTTAAGACTCCAAGCATAGTTGTAAAGCATAAAACAAAAGATGTGCAAAAGTATGATTGCCAATGAGTGTCCATGTAAGGTAATATTTATGTTAACTTGATATAATTTTCCATTTACATATATATGTTCCTATGTTGAAACATTGTATGCATTAGTTTGTTCCTATGTGCCTAATTTCTTTATTAAGACTTTTATTTTTATCCATTTTTTATTTCATCCAGCTTTTTTTTTCCAAGAAGGTTTGAAATTGGATTTACTGTTTTGTGCTTCGGATATTTTTGAACAGCACTCCCACACAAAAGGCAGACAATTCATTCTAAGAACACCTGAGAGATGGAAATGACTGAAGTTACCTTTCACTGGACATGGGTCTCTTTCTTTTATAAAGGGGGATTCCAAATCAAAGCGGGAACCATTTCTCTGGTCATTTTGTTTGAATTCCTACATCTGTAAGTTTTAACAATTCAGGGTAGCAGAACGACCGAATATTTCTAGCTAGAGTTTAAGGACGAAGCCCTGTTTGAGAGGAACTCTTCACTTTTGTGTGTAAATCTACCATGACCACAGTCAACATTCAGCCCGTCTCAAAGTAAATGGGGAAAGGAGGCCCGAGCACTGCGGATGAATGTAAAGCAATGTGCCATTTTCTGACCTCAAATCACAGCAGCAGCAGCAACAACAGTCAAACCTCCGATTCATCCTCAAGAGGTTTCTGCAAACACTGAAAAACGACAAGTTGATTTTTTTCAAAATTTTTGAAATAAGGCAAGATAAGGCAAAATATGTGAGCAGGTCTGGCATTTGTATTGTAGATTTTTTTTTGTCACCTGTCTTTCTTTCTGGTTAAATAGTCTTACTCTTCTGGAGCACAATAAATGATTTTAATATGCTGATAGGAGTTCTTGTCTCTTGATTTTTTCCATTTATCATGTTTTTTTTGGGGGGGGCTTTACTGACTGAAATATGGTTATACACTGTTGTATATATGAGTTTTTTCAGTTAGAAGCATATATGTTCAACATGTTGCTTGGTTATTAAGAGCTTTTTGTGTTAGAATAACTTAATTAACTTGTTAAATTTACATGGAGCCAATGGAGAGAAGCTAAAATCAGAGCTGTCCTCCAAAGTCACTTAGCTTAATTAACAATAACTTTATTGACTCTTGTATTTTGGTTAGTTTGTTTAATGGACCTAATCCTCCTTACACATATCCATGTTACACTGAACTTCAGGATTTGCAGGGCAGAGCATGCAGGCCTGCTTTATTCAGCGCTGCTGTCGGTCTGCTGGTTCCACAGTTTAGGCTTGTTGTGCTTAAACAAACAATGACACCTTGCTGAGCCATCTATATTGGTAAGTGTGAATAGGGTCGGTGTCTGTTTCACAAGGACAATTTTTTTTTCATCATCAGGATGCAGTGGTGTGAGTAAAAGGCTTTTCTTAACCAACTATCCGTGCTTTGCCAGCTGTTATTTTTGCTGGTTATCAAACCTTTAAATCTACAAAATGTTTCTGTTCCAAATACTTTTGCCAGTTGTCTTCTTCCACCTTTACTTATGTTTTTTTTAACAGAAGCTTGATTATTACATTAAAATTAAAATAGCACAGGGCTAATTCAAAATATACTCCTGTGATAATTAGTTCAGTTCTTAACCTCCTAAGACCCAAACTCTTGCATGAAATGCATTTTTAACTTTTCCTCACTATTTGAGCTGATTGGGACTTGATGAATGTAATAACAAAAATTTACCTTTTTACATGATTTAGTTTTTGAGAGAAATGCTGAGTAAAATACAAAAGTAAAACACTAAGCTTTGTAAGTGGTACCAATATATCAAACACTAAAACCAGCAGTACAAGCTGACAAACTCATATTTATACCTGAGATAAAATGGTAAATTGGGCCTTTATTCCTGGTTAAAAGGTGCAATTTAAGTTGTGATGTTTTCATGCATTCATTGTTGGGATGAGTCTCATCACTGCCCACTGTATCCTGGTTCTTCTTATACAAAAAAGCAAAGACAATTTTGATGTTGCAAGTACCATCAGAGAGTACCAAAAATATGGAACCACAGTGTTACAACCAGTCTATTTCAGTGATCTTCAATTTATAAAGCTCCACTTGAAAAAGTTGTCAGTCGGTGTTCAATATACATTTATTTTAAATACATTTACTTTCAAATAGTTCTTTGAAGTTGTAAAGAGCATCATGTTACAATGTAATTGACAGCCCGTTAGCAGGCTAGGAGACAGTGTAGGCAGGACTGTATGTTTAGTCGGCCTTTTTTAATGTTGATTGTTTACACAGACACGCAAAGCTATTGTTTCAAAAAAATGTTTATTACATTGATTAAATACAGTAAATAAAAAAATAAGTGGATATGTGGAAATACAATGTTAGTTTTAGGAACAGAAATTAGTTTCTCCTTTTTCTTCCAATTTTACATGTAAATAGTAATAATCATAAAGCCACTACATTATAACACTATGAGTTGTTAATAATTTAAGTCAACTTCATCTTTCTTTATGAATAAAACAATATATTTAGGCCATAATTGAGTGTATCTGTTAAACTAGGTTCTTTGATAATTTAAATCATGTTTCTTTACTTGCAGTTAAGGTTTTATGACTGGAACATACTCGTTCCGAAGCCAAACAGTCGACGCGCGGTCACGTAGTTGTTTGGTGTTTGTTTTTGCATACACCTTTCATAGCCCCGGAGACACACCGCGCCGAGCTCCTGGGAAACCCCTCCCACTGCAGCATACGTCACTGCATGGAGTTTCTTCCCACTGGAGTCTGATGCAGAGAAAATATTCAGAGAATTGTCACTCACCCAACGTTATTATCCACAAATCTGTCACGGTTAAAGCTCTAGAGTTTTATCGGATTTTCCATGCACAACGTCTGTTTTATCTCTATTCATGAGTGCTTATAAATGTCTGCTTCCTGGTACAACAGTCGGCTCTGGAAGCGAGTAAATTTTTTTTAAACGAGTGGTTGAAGTAAAATGCAGCGTCTGAGCACTTTCAGCACAAACACACACGCCCACAATCTTCAGACCAATCACACATTACCATCATCAAGGGAGGGGGGTAAAACGTTCTGACGGTGGGGTGATCCAAAAGGGGCTGTCGAGTCGATGCTGCAAACACGTTGATCTTATTTTTGTCATTTTGACTGCGACAATCCGACTTGTGTGAATTTGGCTTTAGTGTCAATGATTGTTCCAAAAGTTTTTATTTTGGAGTAACTCTTTACAGATTTCAATAATCACCTTTAGTTTTAAGCAAGACTAATGAAAAAATTGAGAAAAAACAAAGATGACTCCAAGCCAGTCTAAGCCAAAACCTTTATTTTCTCTCAACTTTTCTCTTTTCTGTTTTCTTCACTCACTCACAGTATTGTTTTATCAGGTTGGTACTTGTCTACAGGCTGCCTTGTCTGCAGAGGACGAGAAGCTGCTGGGCCACTGACAGGTACAAGAAAAGGGAAGCTATGAACTTACCGTAAATGCATGGAAGATTTGCAGATGTTACTTTTTTAAAAACTTTTAGAATTTTTTAAGACCCATTCATTAATTCTACGGAAATTTACCAATAACTTTAGATCCAGATAAGACTTCATTTGGCTCTAGATTCAAACTGTAGTCCGACTTCTAGTCTGGTTTGTTATGTAAATGATAGATCTTCCTCACATGTTTCACAAGGTTATGGGTTTGAACAGCAAATTCCTTTATGCTTCTATTTATCATGACTTGTGCACACAAAGTGGGGGCTTTTTTTCTGCACAAGCCAATAATATGTGAAATTATTTAACTAAGGACATGAAACTTATCCCAGACTAGCACATTTTTAATTTAAAACTGAAGGAGTTTCTTAAAGAAGACCAGGCTTGTAAGCATGGTAACACCAAGCCCGTGATGGTTCCATTACGGCTTGTTTCATTGTTGCCTATTTTAAGTCGATTTTAGGATTTGTTTTGTAAAGGCCTATCTTTATATAAGTAGTCTTAGTTGCAATTATACTTGACACTGGTCCCCATGCAAATAAACAATAAAGAAAGAAAGGAAAACATTAAATAGATTTACCCTTTATTGTTACTCAGTGAAAAAAATGAGGTGTATCAGCAGCAAACTGACAAGCAAAAGTAAAAGTATTAAAAAACAAAAGTATGAGTAAAGACTTAAAAACTGTGCAACATAAAGACATTTTGATAAAACTAAAACCAGACAGCCTACTGTGCAAGTTTTCTCAATAAAAATAAACAAGAATTTTCATTATAAATAAATTAACCAAGTATTAGCCATATGCATTTTGAACATAACTGTTTCATCCATGTAGCTCCATATGCTGGGTTATGTGTGATAATGTGTGATATGTAGGATTAAAGCACACAGCAGGGGCTAGCCCTCCTTGGAACCCAATGTATTGTACTGCCTGAATGTTGAAAGAAAATACAAGTTTAACCTTGAAGTCAATGAGAATTTAGGGTGGTACTCCACGTTTGCAAGAACAGAGCTGATTTTTGATTGCCTTCATACTGAAGGCTTTCCCCAGTTACTGAGATCCAACCAAATTCTGATGTTGTTGTGGAGAGCTTTATACAGTGTGAAGTGGGCCTTAAAGCAGCATATAATGATCTAAAATGTTTGCTGGTCTACCTTACTGTATTTATGCTGACATGAGCTAAGGGTGGAAAAAAAATCAAAAATAATATTTACATTGTCTTCACAGCTCCGCTGGCTACATTCTCAGACATAAGCTTTACAATTGTTTAATGATCCAGTTTCTACAAAATAAGGTAAAGAAAAACAAAAGTTTTTTTGGAAAGTGCAAAAACATGACTGTTCTTCAGCCATGACTTGTGTGATGATGCATGCTCTTCCTGTTAAGTTAGCAGTTTGTAGAAGCAGAAACACACATGAATGTAGCTCTAAACATTTAAGTGGAAGAAAAAACAGACAGGACATGAACTGACACTTGTTAGGTTCAAAATAAATGATCCCTGAATGTAAATGTAGTCAATATATATGAGGCCACTTGAGTTCACACAAGGAAAAGATTGAATCAACTAATTCACAAAGCAAGGCATTCAGCACTGCATATGATTGTGTGTGAAAGGTCAGACTCCCAGGTGTGAAGTGTGAATGCATATGTGTGCGTACGTGCAATTTCTGCATATAGAACAAGATGTTTGATTGGAATGAAGGCAGAATGTGACTTACATTTCAGAGATGAGTGAGTATGCTACCAATGAGACTTTGCAGACATACAATATTTTTAAGCATCCGTATGTGGTATTTTTTTTCTTATTTAACTTTTTAATTGTAAGATAAACAGGCAGCATGTTCATGAATGTTGCTCTTTTTACAGAAAAGCTGTCTGTGCTATTAAAATTTTTTCACATATTTCCATTAGTTTCCCCTTTTAGTGTCTTCTTGTGCTATACCTGCCGTGAAGTTCTACTATTACACTGGCACTAGCATGCTAGAGCTTGTATGATCTTGGAACCTATGAGGTTCAGGCCTGGTTAGTACTTGGATGGGAGACCATCTGGGAATGCCAAGTGTCATAAAAAACAATGATGGAGTTGTGCCCACATTGGTCATTATCAGTGGT
Organism: Cynodonichthys magdalenae; assembly: GCA_031762555.1. Taxonomy (NCBI): domain Eukaryota; kingdom Metazoa; phylum Chordata; class Actinopteri; order Cyprinodontiformes; family Rivulidae; genus Cynodonichthys; species Cynodonichthys magdalenae. The sequence continues at coordinate 18,368,768 of JARVJO010000227.1, read as the reverse complement.
GGGCAGCGCTATTTCAAAATTAAGTTTTGCAATTTCTAAAGCGCTTATCAACTTATTTAGGACAACAAGTTCAAAAGCGCATATGCTCAATTAATCTTAGCAAAAGCAATACCTAAAGTGCAAGTATGTCCTCATTCTCCAGAAATCACTCCAGTAAAATCATGAGCCATGTTAGCGCGACACACCCATCTAGTGGGATGATAATTTTCTTTGACAGATTTGGTCTGAATTACTCCTTACTGTAACTCCACAAGCCCCTTTTGACCTGTTTCCTGAGGTGTGTCTCAGATCAACTTGTTTTAACGTGGTCTCTTGAAATCCAAACGAGACGCTTCACACCCCGCCCCCTCCAGCTTCTAGACTGGTCCATTCTAGTTTGATAGAGGGGGTTAAGGCTGTCTAGCAGCGCAGAAAGGTTTAATTTACAAAAATAATTAAAAGATTTCAACAATGGAAGACTTGTCCATCCAGCCTTACATGTTGGAGCCAATCCCATAACTTGATGTAATACAGTAGTTCAGAAAATGTAATAGAAAAGAGAGAACCGGTTGATAAATATAACCCAAATGCATCACCGGGAGAGACTAAAGTCTCTGCACTCCTAGAGACTCCAAGTACACAACAAAAGGAAGTTAACGGCTAAAAACAGTGGATTTTCCATTATATGTCTCCTTTTAATATTATTATTATCTCAATCCTTGTTGACATTTGAAGGCCCCGGTGTACTTGAGTAGAAATCTACAGTAATACATGCATCATTACCAAATGTTAGCTTTTTTGTTTCTTTTTTTTTTTTTACAGAAAAAATCACAACATAGTCAGATTTCTGCTTTCTTCAACTTACAGTGGAGATAAAGAAAAATGTGTGGTCATTTTTAATCTAATTAACACCTTCATGCAAATGAAAGTATCTTGTCAGCCTGGTAAACAAGGATCCTATTGACATTTTAGTTGTAGGAGAGCGAGATCATCTGCATTGAAATTTAGCTTGTATAAATGGAGGATCTAATCTCCATATTTTTTGAACTGAGAAAGCTCCCAGGATGGAAAGCTAAAAGTATAAAAGTACAGAATAGAAATCCATTTTTTGTATTTTTTTTTTAGGTTTGCTATAACATGGATTACTTCAAGTCAACATTAAGTTTTCTTTTCCTTTGTTTCATGTATATTAATGTTTTTGATTGTTGCTGTGTTGATATATGGCTCATCCTTACCCTTAAACAAAAGATCCACAATTCTAGTTCCTACACAATGAATCACTGACATATTTCCTTTTCTAGCCTTCAAGATGGGAGTCTTTAGGAATAAACCTGTGTTTTTCCAATTGCAGACTGAGTGCTAGTCTCCACTCAATTTGTTGTGTGTGCTGATGTGAACAGTTAGGCTGAATACTAACGGCTTTCAGTGAGTTTGGAGTGGGTAATTTCTGTGTAGACAACAGATTTCAAAACCACAGACAAAAGGCAGGGTGTAGTCAAGAGCTTCGCTATTGTCCCTGAAACTCCTCTGCAAAGAATGTATCTTAAACAACAAACTAAATTACATTTCTTATAATTTATGAGTCTTTATTGTGACAAAAGTAAGTCAGACATTTCATCAAGAACTCAGGGTATAGTGTCACCTGTTAAAGAAATTCAGACGATTTCTGAATCATTTGAATGGCCCTGACAGCACAGCTTACAGAAACATCAAGACACTGATTATAATATTAAATAATAATAATAACTTGTAATTGTTTGGTTTGACTTAATTGAATCATTGGCTGAAAGAGGGGCACACCACAACATGTACACACAACCCCACCTACAAAGCCCAAGGCTGTGGCAGAGTGGTTAGGGGAGCCTTCCTGGAACCAGAAGGTCGCTGGTTCCATCCCCCATTCCAGCTATCTCAGTTGTTGTGTTCTTGGGCAAGACGCTTCACCCCTGATGCCTCTGATGTGTGTCCCATCAGTGTATGAATGTGATTGGCACTGATTAGTTTCCATACCTGATTGTACATGTTAGCTTTGTAGGAGATCTAGTAGAGTGCTGTGTTAATGGGTAAATGAGGGCCCAGATTGTAGTGTGAAGCACTTTGAATATCCTGGTTGGATAGAAAGACGCTATATAAGTACAGTCCATTTACCATTTATCATTAACAATTAATATAAATTAAAATTAGATCAGAAGCCATACACAAAGAACAATGGACCTGCCATAATATAAGCTAGTTTGTGGTGATGGGCCTTTGAAAAACGCTGCCATTCTCATCCTTGATGTAGCGAGTTGGTAGGACCAGAAAGCAGAAAGAGTGATAACTATTTCTGACATGTGCTACAGTTTTTAATCTGTTGGGGCACCAGGTCAAATTATTAACCAATTTTTATTTACCCTTTTTAATCAGACTCATAGTTACCAAAGTGTGACTTTGTAAGATAAGCAGGGAACTCTTATCTCAGGCCAAAAATACTCAAAGATGAGGACCCAGCTTTGTCTTTTATGGTAATTTATTTAAAAAATATAGCAAGAACAAATGTCATTGAATCATGACTAAAAACAGTAAAAATAACACCTTGAAAAACAAGCAATATGGTTTCTAAAACAGTTAAAGGTGAAAATTATTGTGGATGTAGCATGAACGACCGTGACCTCTACCATGACGTTTTAACCACCACCGGTCATGTCTCACAACTTACTGAACTTTGTCTTGAAAAAGCTGTCTTAGAGACAAAACACTATTTTAGCTTCAAAATATGACTATGACTATGAATATATCTTTTGTCATTCATCCGTCCATCTGTCCATTTTCTTTCGCTTATCCGGGGTCGGGTCGCAGGGGCAGCAGCCTAAGCAGAGAGACCCAGACTTCCCTCTCCCCAGCCACTTGGG
>JARVJO010000227.1:18349230-18365798 GCA_031762555.1 Cynodonichthys magdalenae | reverse complement strand
TGCAAAGACATTATAGTGACCAATCACCACCATGCATATATGTTGTTAATTAGAATTTTATTTTATTTTATTTATTTGTTTATTTTATTTTATGATGGCTTTGAGTGACACCCTCAAGGATAGAACTTAAATATTCATAGAATTTTATTATTACTTTTTTTATTTTATGTAAGAAAGCCATTTGATTTGGGTGGGCCCAGGTACAAAGAGGCCCACCCGTAGCCACGCCCCTGGTGTGCAGACTGCTCCTTCTCTACCTCCTTGTAGGTTTGGAAGGCAGTTATTTTGTATGTCTGATAATATGCATTTAGGCGCAGTGGGTTTAACTTCTTCACCGAAACACGGAGCTCCAATCAAGGGGTCGGCTCAATGTCCAGCTTTGACTGGGGTAAGTCGATCTGCGGCATGGAGATCCAGGCTGTAGCCGGTGCTTGCCTCAGACTTGAATCAACCAATGTCAGTGGTGTGTTAAACATTTCCCGAAACCATTTTTAATTGGCTAGTTTGGTTTATTTAGACTTAGTTTCTACATGTGAATCAAAGACTTTACCAAGGCCTCTTATGTGGATCTGCAGCTGGCAACTCAGCACACTCCAGACTTTGAACTGAGAAAACCTCCTAGATGGGAAGCCAAACTTCTTCAATTTCAGAATCCAGTTTTTGTTTGTAGCTTTTGTTATAAGTACTGTACTAGATTAGGGAAGACTTCCCATAAAATTACTTTAGTAAAATGTAAACATATTTGTATAAAAGTACCTCAAAGAGATTTTTGAGTAAAGGTACAAGACTGCTTTCACAACAGAATCTCCAAAATGTTTTAATACCAGAAAAAGTTACTCAGTATGCTGCCAGTTGTCTATTTGACATTTGAGGGGTCTGAATACAAACTAAAATTTTTGCTAGCAACATAGCAGCTAAGTTGGCAGCACAGCTACTCAAACAAAGAAAAAGTGAGTTTGGTAACACCCAGTAAAATAAATGTCTATGCTGCTTGTTTAATGCTACACAATACTGACCACTTTTTTCTTGTGTAAGCTAAAGTATTTAGTTGTCTTGTGCTAACCCACTCTAACCAAACAAATATTATCAGAACAAATTGCCACAAGAAGTGTAGTAAAAAAGCAGCAAAACAAGTTAAAACAGTAAGCTTACTAATTTTCCAGCATTTGAAAGTGTGTAACAATAACAAAATGCAGCAAACCCAAACATAGTAATATTAGCAATATCCTGCTTAAGTCAGCAGCACAAATTCCCCGAATACAGAGAAAGGCTGCTGAGCACAGGAACACTTCTGTGTTCCTGTTTTAGAATTGATTCAATATCTAAGCAATGCTTCAAGGCACTTTGGCCACTTAAAACAATTGGAGCTTTGAAAATTTGGTGGTCTTATGCTTTCAAAGTTTTTCTGTATCAAGGGAGGTAGTAACAAGTGATGATTGCTTATAAAGAGTTGACAAAAAAGGCCCTAGAGCTGTCAATCAGCAATGGCTCCAGCTGAGTGTCTTTGTAGGAAACCTGAAGGAGGTGGAAGTACAAAGAGAAAAAAAAAAATAAAAAATAGAAAAAAATATATATATAAATAAATGCTTCTTTTCCAGCCTGCTTTCTTATTGAATGTGCTTCTTTAGTTTCCAAAGGCTAGGGGACAGAAAGGTCCCCGGGGAGGTTAAAGAAAGGCATACACGCATCCTAGAAAGACAAAAAGCTTCAAAAGAAAAAGGGAAAGAAGCTAGAGAGAAGAAACATGACAGAGCCAGAGGAGTCATTGCAAGGTGTCTCAGCGCTGTCAATCACACGAGAAAACTTGATGGTTAGCTGTGAAATGAGCTCAGAGTAAGAACCGAGGATATATAAAGGAAAACAGTTCTGTGCTGCAAACAAATGATCTCTAACTCTTTCATATATAAAAAACATATAAGACTGGCTTGTAGTATATTTGAGGTTTGTCAAAACTGGATGCTAATTTCTGAAGATGTAATGACTGGGAGTGAAAGGAGCAGAAATTAGGTGCAAAAAAAATAGACAAATTTATACATTTTAGAAATATTTTTGGCTGTTTTTCAAAACTGTATGCCTGATTCCTTCACTCTTCTCCATTTGAACATATTCCATTACTTTTTCAGTTATTTTGCTAACATTTGCACAGGACTGAATCTAAGTAATACCAAGATTTTAAACAATGCAGTACAATGTGTTGTACCCAATGAGGTATATTGACTAGAGGCACTATCATATGACTTTTCATGGTCAGAGAGTGGCCATATTGTTTTGAATGTGGTAACCATGACCTGTTAAACTTAGGTCAGCAAATCATTGAAACTGTTTGCTATTGACAACCATTATTTTGATTTAATAGAAATGTTTGTCAGTTCATTGAATCACATCAGGTAAGAACATGTTACCAAGGTACACACTTCTGCACTGACTGATGTTTCTAATAGGCAGAAGCTAACAATGAAAAAAAATGTATTATTTATATGCAGAAATCTAGCCAGGATAATAATAATACATTTAATTTATAGGGCACTTTATATTCAAGAATCTCAAAGTGCTACAAGAAAAAATCTAACATGGCCATAGAAACTGCAAAATAGGTAGTTTTTAATCCTTTGATGATAAATTATTTATATTGACAGACCACCCCTTGCAATACAGCATCACACTTGTACCACAGCAGTCAATCCTCTGAAGAGTGCGTGATGCCTCTTGCCAATATAACTACTTGGTTGCACCCAAATATTTGTTGTTGTCTGTAGTATTGCTCAGCTATTACCACAACTAAATGTAGCTGAATATGTGTAAGCTTGATCAAGTTCTAGACATTTATGTGTTTTCCAAGGTTAGATGGCTATGGTGGCCATCTTAAATTGGGTTGACGCCAAAGGTTTATCAGTTGCCAACGTATACCTAATATTTACACTCCAGTTTTGAGTTTTCAGTGGTTAAATGTGATATTTTACAAGGTGCAAATAGTTAACTCCAACATTTAAAATAAAGAGATTGGATGTCATTGCTCAGATGTAATTTCTCATCACCAAATGTTTACTCTGTAAAATTAAAGAGTTAAAGTGGACATATGCTTTTAAATCCTTTTACACATTTAAATCATTCAATTGGGGGTCTATATAAAGTGGAACTGCAATGCTTTGATCTTAATTCCTGTTTTTTGTAGCTCCACAAGCCCCCTATTCTGAGGTGTGTCAGAGTGACCCGTTTTGGTGCTGTCCCTTAAAATGCAAATGAGGCACTTCAAACCCCACCTCCAGGTCTCACTTCCAATGATCATTGTCCACTCCACCCCATTCAGACATTTTTGTAATTTCGTATCAAAGATACAATTTTCCAGCACCGTAAAAACTTTTTATTTACTGTCCAAATTAATTCAAAGATGTCCACAACGAAAGACTTCCTCATCTAGCCTTACATATTTGTACCAGAGGAGAATGAAAACAATAAACCTGCAGAATCATACATTTGCAAAATTGGTAAGCTCGAAGCCTTTGACATTGTTTAGCAGTTCCACAACAAATACTGTGATGTAATAGTTCAGAAAATGTCAGAATATAGAGAAAACTGAATATGACCCAAACGAAACATGAAGATATTTGCAGCACTAAAATTCAACATGTCTACTCTCCTAGAGACTCCATGTACACAACAAAATATATTTAAAAGGCTAAAAAAATAAGTGGATTTCTCATACGTCTTCTTTAAAGCCATTTGTGTTTGTTAAGCATGTTTTGCTGTGAGAAACAATTTGAATTGAGTTCAGTCTAAAAATAATCACTTGCAGATTAACAGTGATTTCGTCCTGAAAGTTTCATTAAAATTTGCAAGAGATAAATGAAATATGTCAATACGTTAATAATATGATACAAACAGACAGACTTGGGCAAAAACATCACTCTTTTTTCACCTGTGGTGACAAACAAAAATTAGGTCATAGCCAAAATATGATAGGTCCTGAACAGTGGGCTCACTGCCATTCACAGTTTGTTTTGTTCCTTGTTAAGTGGTCTTTGTTCAAGCAAGTACTTCAATGCAGAATTGCAGTCCGTCCAAGAATGATCCCAAACTGACATCTTAAAGCCAGCAAAGAGACCATTTTTCAAGCTCCTTCGAACTTAAATCAATTAAGCAAAGAATGGAGACACTAAATGACCTGTGTATAGCACATCCGATAAGCCTATAATTACTGCTCAGCATTCTCCTGTCGTATATCGGCCCGTAAATAGGATAAAGGTCAGGATGGAACAATTGGCATCGACCTGCTTTTTACACTAATGAACATCAATACAGACTGTGTGCTGCTTTAAATGGCAACATCAATTAATGATTTGTTGTAAAGAGAAAATATGATCATACATGAGAAAGAAACACTACAATGAAAGTTTTGTCATTGTTTGTTTTCAATTAAAAAGTATCACAAGCACTGATCTAAATTTATGGAAAAGCTTTTAGTCAAAGCAAGATTTACTAGATAAAGTATACATGTCAACCCCTGCGGGCATTTACCTGTATCATTTCTATAAGTGGTGATCATGTGAGGCGGTGATTCAGCACAGATGAGCAGAGGGGGAGAACTTATTAGCGGCAGAGGTGGTTGGGAGATGGTTATTTAACCTTATTGCAAGTTTTTATTTATGTCCTACAGGCTCTGAAAAAACAGGTTTTTGAAAGAAAATGAGAGATTTGAAAAAATTCATAATATATTTTATAAAAGGTGGGCAAATGTTTTTTATAAAGTTTAAGAGAACAGTGTCCAAAGTTTCATTCATTCATTCATTTCTATGGCGCTTTACACAACCACAGTGCTGGTGACCAAAGTGCTTCACAAACTCAGGAATTATTGTGACAATAAAAGCAAGTTAAAAGCAAGGAAAACACAACAAAATAGCAGAAATAAAGCCCGAAATGTCACCACATAGTAAAGTACTAAAAGCCTGATTGAATAAAAAAAAATGGTTTTAAGCTTCGATTTAAAAGGACCAAGTGTAATAACCAAACGTAGTGGGAGCTGATTCCAGAGTCAAGGTACGGCCGCAGAAAAGGCACGGTCACCCCAGCGTTTATATTTTGTCCTCAGAACAGAGAACAGGAGCCGGCTATCTGACCTCAAGGAATTGTAACAACTCTGTTATATAATGAGGAGCGAGGCCAATCAGAGCTTTAAAAACAAATGATAAAAGTTTAAAATCTATTCTAAAACGGGTAAGAAGACGAGAGTAAAACAGGTGAGATGAGGTCTTGTCTAGGAGGATTGCTTTAAAATGTGAGCCGCTGCAATTTGAACAAGCTGGAGGCAGTTCATTGATGACTGAGGTACACAAACATACAGAGAGTTACAATAGTTGAGTCTTGAATTGATAAAAGCATCAACAGCTTTCTCCAAGTCGCAACACTTCAAAAAGGTTTTGACCTTTTTTAAAAAAGGTGTATATGACAAAATCCAAACCGGACAACAGAAGTGATCAAACTGATTTACCTACTACTGATCAAACAACACTTTCAAAGCCAAACATTCACCTGGTGCCAGATGAAAAAAAAAAAACATAGTGTTGTATTTCTAGTTCAGAAAAACAAGTTAGTGGTTAACCATTCCATCTCTGTTGACAACTGATGCCATGTGTCCATAAAGTGTGTGTGTGAACAGCAACAGATCAGTGGTTTGTGCACACAGTATTTTTTTGGTCATTTGATGAGGTTCCTCTCATGCTCCCGTAGATTGTCAGTCAAAAATATTTAAATTTATTATCAATACAGTTCTTGTCTCATCAAGTTAAAGACCTAACATTCTCTGAAGAAATGCAGGTCACCCTCTGACTTTTAGACCAAGACCACGTTGAGAAATGAAGTTATCAGTTTGCATTTCATTTCATTCATTATTTATATAGCTGGACAAGTGTCAAGTTTTGGTCAAACCTTGAAAATAGTTCTGCAAGTAGTTCAGAATATATGATGTGCCGTGAATGAGTCTGAGCTGCCCCTCAAAATATGGAGCATTGCTCAATCTGTAAAATTGACTGAGTTCTACTCATTTTTGTGTTGGCTGATAATGATTAGCAGTGGAAGCCATCTTAAACTGGAATAACTTCAAACAGTAATCAGTTGTTACATACAATGATTCATTTTTGAGAGTTTCATTAAAATCCATTCAGTGATTTCTTGCTAAAACACAAGGCAAACTTTAAAAAGTAATGCTAAAGTTTAAAGTGAAGATGTTATGCAATGAGTACTGCAGGGGTGTCCAATTCAGGTCCTTGAGGGTCACTTCCCTGCATCTTTTACAAGTTCCTCTGTTCAAACATACCTGAAGGAATGGGTGACAAACAGGTATAGATAGAATGAAGTTCTTTAAACCTTATTTAATGGTAGATTTATATCAAATGATTAGTTCCTGAATGTTTTATTAATTTACATTCAGTAGTTTTTTTCTGACAGTTAGTTGACCCAAAAATAATTTATAACTAAATGTTAAAGAACTTTTGTCCTTTTTTCGCATCCAATGTGTTTGGCTACTACCACAATAATTTTGTAAATATAAATAAAATTAATGTTAAAAAGCCATTTGTTGCCTTTAAGTTGTAAACATACAGTTATTCCAGTTACTTGAGATGTTTTTGGTAACAGACACCAAAAGGCAGAAACAGACGTGGGCAAAAATACATTTATCCTAACGCAGCCTTTTGGTGGCAGGGCAAAAATTTATTAAGTATTGCTACATACATCTTGAAAGAATAGTTTTGAGAGCAGCACAGAACAGGTTTCTAAATCCTCAGCTTCTGAGGTGGAATCTATTTTCCAAGTAGGAGTGAAGGAGTAATGATCTAACCTTCCCTGAAGCGGGTCAGTGAAAACTCAGACTTTGACTTAAAGAGATCTTCATCCAAAGAGACAGGGAGATGATTCAAACCCTCTGCTTCATTTAATGCAGGCGTGGAGACTGACTCAGTCTGAGCCCCTTCCCTATTATTACTCCGGGGGGAGCGGGTTTCTGTCATGTTCCACCTGCAGCAAACAATCAGAAACACCACTACTGAAGAACTGATTTGTGAGAGTCAACACTGCTGTCTTCTTTTGACAATCATGGTTTCCTTGAAAATAAAACAGGTCAGCAGTTTACAACAGACCTGGACCCAGCAAGCGTGTATGTTGCATGTAAATACATTGTTACCAAACTATGAAAAAGGGTGTGGCTCCTTTGACACACAGAGACAGAGAGATTGTGATAAGAGCTAATTGAGGGAGGGAGAAAGTTGTGTCTGTTGTGCCCGCTGGCAGGCCTCGAGGCCAAGCAGTCTTAGGCCTTCCCTGAACTTGTGCTCCTCCCTTTTCTTTTGTGCCAATCATCTACTCCTCTCCAGCTAACAGAGCATCCACCTGTGCAGGCTGCACCTTCTCCTCCTCTCCCTCAAGTGGTGAATGAGTCAGTAAGAATCCTTCTGTGGGTTAATCGCCTGACAGCTGATTTAATATTTTTTTATCAATAAATATATCGTTAATCTTATTTAATCTATCAATATCTTTAATCTTATCTCATTTTTTATATTTTCATGAACAAAACTCAAATGTCTTCCCTGACATGTTGACAGCTGTCAATAATCGAGGGACACGCCCCCAAAACTAGCAACACACATTCATAAGGTCAGCTCCTGTGAAGCTACATGGGCCACTTTTTGTTTCAAACCGGTCAGCAGATACAGACATGCATCTAAAGTGATTGACAGAAAACCTGACAAGTTACAAAACTATCATGTTTTCATCTCGTTACCTCAGCAGTATAGCCACAAATGGTTTCTTTAAAAAAAGTTTTTTGCTTGTGCCATAAGAGATAAAAACTTTAATCCAATTCAGTATTCTGTTCAACTAATAGAAGAACAATATTTGTCATTAAAAATAAAATAAAAATAAAAGTGTGAACACATTCTAATAATTTAAAGTGTTACATAGAGTTTGTCTAATCTTTTCTAAAAGATTAAACTGTTTCTCATAAAAGTTGACAAGTTTGGAGTGGCAACAGACTTCCTTTTTTTTGTTGTTTGTTTTAAAACTGAATAAAAATAATTTACTTATCCTTAATTGTTCTGGTCGTCCAACCTTATTTAGTAATCAGATTTGGACCTTTGTATATAAAGTTTAAGAACACCTGGTTTACACCATTTTTAATGGCTTTTAATGGCCCAGGAACAATACAGCATTATTGACAGACTGAAGAACAAAATTGACACTGACAGGGAAATTAGAAAATGAATGTCCTACCCTGGATTTTCTGTTAGAGCTATTAGTCAAACAGGATTTCCATCGATATGTAGATTGACACCGACTAGAGGAAATGTTCACTTGACGGCGACAGTAATAAATGCGGGTTCACTGAAGCACGGGGCCACTTAGCTCCACTGCCTGCCTGTTTTATTACAGGCATCTGTTTTTATTTATGCTCAAATGTTATAGAGATTTTAAACCAAATGAAGTTGGTGCTTAAAAATCCAAACCGTCATCTCCATAATCTTCAGCTCAGTAGGCTCCACTGGACTGAGAGAATAAAAATTACAACCCGTCAGGCATCAGTGACATAGAGAAATGTGAAAATAGTAGAGTTTTAACAGCAAGTCTTCCCTCTTACATACCCACAAAAAAAAGAAAAAAAAACACATTATTGCTGGCCAATTTAACATTGTGTCAAGAAAGGTCATTCTCTTTTACTTCAGTCTGCTGAGAAACAGAACCTATGTTTCTTCAGTGAAGATGAGGTGGCAGGATTATTAAGGTGAAAGCCTAATTATACCATTATGTAAGAGTATACATCCCAAGATCTTTGTGAAGACAAAGAAAGAAAAACAAAATTTGATTTTGTTCATTAAAAAAATTATTTAGCAAGCAGACTGAATTTTTTTTATGAAAGAAATAGAAACTTTATTTTTTTTTTAAACCTGCCACCAAAAGTACAGAAGGACTAATATTTTCAAATGTCTCACTGGACAAATTTGAACGAAACTAGCAGAAAGTAAAGGAAAGTAAGTCATTTTGTGCTTATTTAACTGAATTTCAGATACACTTAATTTATTGGTTGTAATTATTTACTTAACACTTAATTTAACATTAAGAGAATCAACAAGTCAAGTCCTCTGGACCATCAACTCAATAATCGATTGTTGGTGGCCTGGTTATCCCTATTGTTTATAGAGGACAATCAGCACCATCAGCCTGACAATCATTAACCTACTTAACCATTTTTTTATTTTTCCACCTAGATTACTGAGATGCATCAAGACAGAATTAACAAGTCCCTATTTTAACATGTAACTCGCACCAGCAGTGTAAAAGCATGTTTCACATTTCAGGAACACAGAACTTGACTGTGTCTCAATTCATGGGCTGGGTCCTCATGAGCACGTAGCCCACCAAGCCCAGGTCTTTCCCAGTCCAGGTAGGCTGCTTAAAACTGCTGTGAAATGAGACGGTCTAGCCTTTGCTTGACATAAGTTTGCAAAATAAAGCGCCAGTTACCATAGTGATCAGTTTCATATCAGACTGAAAAAAAAGAATAACTTCCCAGTTAAAACGTTACATGTAAATAAATTTAAAAAACACTAATTCAGGTTTAGCTCAAGTATCGGCACTTTATTTAACATCTCATTGCAGCATGAATTTCTTCAGCTAAGTTGCTAAACTTACTTTGGAAAACAAATACTTTGGTCTGTAATGAATTTCCAAAATACACCAACTCGTTAAAAAAAAAGAAAAACTCCACCGTCTTTGTTTCTCTGTTTATTCTGCTGTCGGTGCATTGAACCCTGGGATATCCTCAGACAGTAAGGATGCATACATGCATCATCGGTTTTTGAGAATTTGTGGGCCGCATGATGAGGAGCCTTCGAATTGGGACAGTATGAGCAGTGACATATGCAGCCAACCAATGCGCACTCATGAGGATGCAGCCCATGAATTAAGACACAGCCCTTGTTTTAAGGGTACATCCTTGTTTACTATGACATTATGTTCGAGGTGGGACTTGACTCTGGTATAAAGCTGTGGGCTTGTGCTGTTCAGAGATGTTTTCCCAAGTCACCGGGACCAGGGAAATGGACCTGATCTGAGTTCTGTGTGGTAAACTCTACATGACTTTAAATAAATATTGAAGTATGGGAATTTACCTGATCTCTTGTGCATAATTTGGTCTCTCATTTAAACATGATCTTTAAACATGTCCTGAGTCAGAATAGCTGCCACAGCAAAATGGCCTCAACATTTTCAGAAATGTATATCAATCTGTAAATTTTACACATTTTGACTAAAATTTAGTGTAATAGAAGTTGGGATCTTCAACACCAGCAGATACCCAGACATCTTTGCAAAAAAAATGGGCATTAACTATTTAGAGTCAACTCTGTCTTTTAGCAAACTTACTCATAAACCACTGGACAAACTAAATCATGAAATCATTGTTCTGCATTTCTACATCTGATCAGCTTTTAAAGCCAACACACTTTAAGATTGTCATTACAATCAATTTTATTTTAGATAACAAAATGGACCTATAATTCAGTCAATGAGTGTTGATGAAGCAGAGGCATTCAAAATGTACCATAAATTTGTCAATTCACTGTTCGCTAACTTTCTGTACTTTAAGTCAATACGTCCTGCTGCAGGTCTACTGAACCACAGAACTCAAACTACTGTTTGACATGATTGGTGACACAAGACCATCACAATGCCACGTTTCTTGTTGACTTTGATGTGAGATGATTGGCAGACTTAAACGTACGTGTTGTTGTCAAGGAGTTCAACCACTGCCAGTTCAGAAATTCCTTCAGCACATAAGCATTCCAACAAGGAAAGCTCATGTGTTCCTTGCAATAATAACTATGTATTTTGCAGTAGACTGCTTAAGCTTCATAATTTGACAAAAAAAATAAAAAATAAACTTTCAACATAAATTATTTTAGTCTAAAACTCTGTCATTAAAGTTGGCAGAAAATATGCATTCCTTTAATGAATATTAAACATTTATTTATTTTTTTTATTATTTATATGTTGATTTATTTATTACAAAGTTGTACATCGAAAGGTCCTGCAGAGTCAGCTCAGAAAAATTCTGGTCACTTAGCAAATTCTGTTGGCGAAACTGGCTGCAAATAAATTATAGAATAGAATAGAAGATATACTGTTGTTCTGGTATATCGTACAAGAAAATGTTATGAGGGCAGGTGTTGTATTTTATTAATAAAATGCAGTATTTTTAAACTGCACACAGGTAATCAGGCAATATTTTTGAAGCATCTTAAATTTGTATACAGACAAGTTCACAAGTATTTAAACTAACGAAAAAGGCACAGTGAGTACATAATTTCTGCCCACTTTGTCAGACAGTCAAAGTATTTAGCTAAAATTAACTTAACACTTATAAAAATACCCATTTAGATTTAGTGATGCGGTGTGGGGAACTTAATTCATGGTTACAAGCTATTTCATAGCTACTTTTATACAGCTGTTGTGACTGAGGCTTCCGTTCTTGCAGTTACAGCATCCGACAGCTTTTTAAAAACATTTCATTTGAATGTTGACATATAGGTGTAATTTAGGAGGCAGATAGTTTGGCAGTGTCTTAACTGGCATTTTGCCAAGAGCTCAGGCTCTGATGGACAGCCACTTTCCGTGGGTGTGATTGATATATTACATTCCTCTACTGGTTCTGATGGTTGTCTTTCCATTTTGAACTGGATAGAGTCTTTTATGCTCACACATTTTTTTATACTCAGAGATACAACAATCAGTAGAACTAGAAGTAAGTGTTGCAATTTTGTCCAAATCTTTATGTATGGGGGAAAAAAAATCCCTAAATTAATCTCCAAATGTAAAAATTTACTGTTTTAGAAAACATTTTAATCACAACTTATGGTCAACTTTGACTCATTTCTACAATGTGCCAAGTACCGAGTTAGGACCCCAACTAGCCAAAACTAGTTATGTTATAAAAAAAGTTATGTTTTATTTTGCAGACACTGCAAAAAAAAAAACACTGGCTGCAGCATGAGAACCAATTTGACTCAACTGTCCTTGAACACTGAAGCCTGGTTTCATCAACAGATAGCATGTACAGTATTTTGCGAGTGTCAACAATGGAATGGAATAGGTGTCCCATTACACCACTACTTTCAATTGTATTTGTCTTGATAAAAATTTCTATAAAAATATGTTTTTTTTTGGAAATACTAAGTCTTTAAAAATATGCAGGGACGTAGAATCATAACGGGAACATCAGTGACTTCAAGTATTTAGCTCTCTTGACATGACCAAAGCTCAAATTTATCAAACTACTTAGAATTACTCTTAAGAATGCTGTTAAGAATTGACTTAAGTTAAAGTAAAACCTTAGCTTAAAGTTGACCCCAAAAGTCATTTATCAAGCATTTCAGTCTCACTATTAGGACCCTGTCACACTAGACAACATATGCCAACCTATGAAACATTTTGTCTAAATTGCTAATAAAAGTTACATATTTGATCAATTTGTTGGATTTACATTATGTACACAATGAAAAGAAGCTTTGTTGATTTTTTCATTTCCATCTTCAATGTAGATATCTTTAAAATGTTCATAAGTTGGCATAAGTTATCTAGTGTCACAGAGCCTTAAGCGAAGTCTGTAATGGTAGGTGGTTTGAACCCAAAATGCAGGCAGACACAACGGTTTGAATGTGAAAAAACAAGAACTGGTTTATTTAAAAACAAAAGAAAAACGCAGGCGTGGCCGCAAAACACAAAAACCTGAGCAAGAAAAGGACAACGATCCAACAAAGCAGTAGGGACAGAAGACCAGTTAAAAACAACTGAGGATGTTTGAGGAGTGAAAGCACCTGGGTGATTACAAACTATGGACAGGTGAGAGTGGAGGGATGGAAAAACACTAAGAAGCTGACTGAAGGTAACATGGCACAGGAAACAGAAAACAGGAAATGAGAAAATAAGACAATACCAAACAATGAAAAACAATCCGAAAAATACTAACAAAAAGAACCATAAAACAAGAATCATGACAGACGTAAGTGTCAGACTTAGAGCTGATTCACAACACTTTGCTGTGCTGCAAAGCTGATCCTGGATGACGTTATAAAAACCCCAGCATGGACAAAATCATGTTCAAGAAGATTCTGAGAAATATCAGGATAAAACTGTGAAAATCCTAAAATAAGTTCACATTCTACATTCACACATGTCTTGTTGTATGCTACTGACTGTGATTAATTACATAAAATTTCCTCATTCACATCATAAATAAAGAAAATCTTGCGGATCATTTAAAAAACTGCAGCTTAATGATTTTTTTTTTTTTTACATTTCAGATTATGAGGTGATGTTGAGTTTGCACCTTCCCTCTCCTCCTCTCCCTCTTCCCTAAACACCCCCTTCACACACACACACACACACACACACCGCTCCGCCAACTTGGTCCAAGACATTTTCTTTTTGAAATTTACAGATTTCATAACGTTCGAGTTAAAGAAAGAAATAATAAAAAAGGGGGGGGGGGGTGTTACAAGACTTTTGACAGCATCATGTTGTCTAATATTCTCTCCAACAGCTGCACAGAAATATCCACCTTTTAGTACAACATTAAGACACTGGTAATAACTTTTTTCTCCCCTTCTTTCTTTTGTATTGATGACTAAACCTGTTTTCCACACCTTCTTTTAGTTTCTCTGTACATTATAACTGAGAATTATACTCAGGTGAGAGACCCCTGGACCACTTAGTGCAGTTTCTGAGGTGGTACAGTGTATTCTTGAGGACACAGCTGTGATCTGTCTTCTCAGTCCATCTCAGACCCTTAGTGGCAACTCTTAACCACTTAAGAGTCCTCTGGAGCAGTCTTACCTTTTCAGGAGAGTAAGAGTGAATTTTAGACTTGGGAAATTTTAATAACTTTATTTTACACTTAAGTCTGAGGGTAAGAGTAAATCTAAGAAATTTTCAGCACTTAAGTCTAAAAATCCAATCTAAGAAGTTTGATAAATATGGGCCCTGGTCTTTGCAGGGACCACTGATAACATTCAGACCTTGTCACCTTGCTGCAAAAAAAAAATAAAAAATTTAAAACAAAGGCCCAGGCTTAATAGTCCAGTCATCTTTAGAGTGATGTTCTATGAAATAGTTAATGGTAGATAGAACATTATCAGCCATGATGTCAGTCATAGAGAACAAAATATGGGAAAAAAAAAGAAACAAAAATCTTGGCTAATGGTTAGCCAAACAAGTGCCATATTTTTATCTATTTTTTGGCTTATAAAACTGTTGAAGTCAGTGGAAGGTTAAACCAAATGCAGATTGCAACATGGAACTCCAAAGCATAAGTAAAGAAAATATTTTAGCTAGCAGAAACAAAGGGCTGTGGTGGCAAGAAACTTACAAATAATTCAAGAGAAATACAAAGGAACACAGACGTCAGTGAGGGAACCAAAATACAAGACAAGACAATGAGCTGCTGAGATGGAAGGAGGGTCACTGAATAGGACTAGGAGTGTGAGGTGTTGGAGGCAGCTGAGCTGATTGAGGAGTGGCAACAAGCGTAAGAGGAAGGTTGACTGGGAAAACACAGAGAAGCTGACTGAACAAAGTCTGTGTAACCACAAGACTGCATGTGCTGAGCATAGATAGATTGTACTGTAGATTCTGATGGTGCTGAGGCTGCTGGATGTATCAATCCGCCAGGAGTTATCAGGGGTATATTTGAGTTGTTACAGTGATAAGGTGGAATGATGTATTCAGCAGCTTTGGCATCATTGGCAAAACACAGTCTGTTTTAAAAGTTCAGTTATGGTGACATTAAACTATCTGACTGCATGAAGCTGACGTTAGCTGTTTGAAGCCCGCCTTCTTCTCTCATTAATATAGCTCGAGCCACTAAAGTTTTTTTTTTCCTGGCTTTAGCTTTCACATGCTTGCATCTCGTTAGCCTCTATAAAAAGAAGTTAAAGAAAGCATTATTCATTTTACTCAAACTCACTTTTTCACATCTCATGCAGTGTTTAATCAATAAACAGTGCCAGTTGTGCCATTGCTCTATCCTGTTTCATGCACCCACAATTGAAGATGTGAGGAAAGGGAGGGGAGGGGAGCAATGCTGCTGGGGATGCTGCATTCTCTTGCATTCAAACATCTAAAATCCATGTAAGCACTAGTTTAGGCTGCATATACTCTGGTCTTGCTCTACCCCAGTCCCGTATGTGTTTGCATTGAGCATAGGACCGCCTTAATGTGGACAGGATTCATATTAATAATGCTGTGTTCCAGTTGTACTTGGAGTTTGGAATTTTAAACAGGAGACAACCAGAATGCAGGAAACACACACATTGCCACACCCTTACATGTCTAGTATTGTTAAAACGATTCTTGGGTTGTTTTTAGTGATTCCATGCAGATGAAAATAATTCTAGAAACAATGCTGTGTTTACAAGAATGTTTTAAGAAACAAAATAAAAAAGAGAGGAAAAAATGGTCCCAAGTGGACAAGGCCTGAATCTCTTTATCAATCTTTCACCTAAAGATTGATGAAACTAACTGTCTCAGCACATATGTTAAATAAGTTTTGTAGATATGAAGAATGAATGAGGTGCCACTAAAAACCTACAGAAAACCATGTTTTATGCATATCAGCTACTTAAATATTGGCGAAAAAAGAAGTATTTTTTAAATGACACTGTACAACATGGCCTCACCAGTACACCTTTACCTAAAGCTCCAGGTCTAGGGATGGAATTGTGCTCCAGAGAGCTAATTTTAGCCGATGGCAGCTGGGATGGATCGCTGAGAGGCTTGAAGGCGACATGATATCTAGGAGGGAAATTACTTCAGCTTAATGAAGTACATAATTCATTGTTCACATGCTGCCCAGTCCATGGCACACACTTTTATTCTATAAGGACAGTTTAGAGGGCACTACACATACTTCTAGAGGTTATCAGTTCATTTTCCTGGTAAGCTCTTCCGCTAAGACATTGTTCCAGCTTGACCCAGTTTGTAAAAGGAAAATTGACTGTAATATTTTTAATAGTTGTTCAGTATTTTTTACTGTAATGGATTTATTTTTATATTTCTGGTGTCACATACAAAATACAATATGTTGTTATTTTACAGTGTTGATGAAAGCACTAATATTTATAAAAGTAGATAATTATTAATACAATTTTGTAATCTACAGGGTGGGCCATTTGTATAGATACATAAATAAAATGAGAATGGTATGTGATATTAACTTCCTGTTTGTGGCACATTAGTATTTGGGAGTATTTTGGGGAAAACGTTGGGTGGTGACCATGGCAGCCTTTTTGGATCCAACTGTAGTTTATTCAATGGGAAAAGGGTCATGTGACACATCAAACTTATTGAGAGTTTCACAAGAAAAACGATGTCATGCTTTGGCATGGTTGGCATGGCATGGTTTAACGTAACTTTATTCTTTCATAAGTTATTTACAAGTTTCTGATCACAAAGAATGTGTTCAAAGTGCTGCCCATTGTGTTGGATTGTCAATGCAACCCTCTTCTCCCACTCTTCACACACTGATAGCA
>JARVJO010000227.1:18273957-18287851 GCA_031762555.1 Cynodonichthys magdalenae | reverse complement strand
GCGATCTCCTTCCAGGAATTCTGGACCATTTGGGTGTCTTTGTGGTCTCTTGTTGACAGATCATATAAATGCTGATTTGAATACGTTCAGCAAGAGCACCTTCGAAAGCGTCCATCTTGTTCATGGCGCGCGCAGTCCTTGCAGAGTTTCAAAAATTCGGAGGTGCACGACTAAGTGCCGCGACACTGCGCCGGGTCTACGCGAAGGGGAGGGGATGGCATTTTGACATCACTGATGGCGCGCGCACTCTGTCGCCCTAAGCGATGCGTCGAGCATAAATCTAGCTTTACGTGAAGCTGAAATGGGCGGGATAGAAGCAAAAGGAGGTTCTTAAAGAGACAGAGACCAATTTCAAGGTGAGAAGTCAAGTTTATTTTCTATATAAACAGCATTTGAATAACAACCAAAGGTGACATAGTTACTTTATTTTGGTATAGAGTTTAAAAATATGCATGAGAAACACATAATATTGCACTTTTAAAAAAATTAAGTGTTTTTAGTAGTTGTTAGAGTTTTGCAGAGGCTGTTTTCAGATCCTGTCTGGATAGACTGGGCTGCTTTGTTTGGGTTCTTATCACAAGGTCTTACACTGTGGCCTGTGCTGTACCTGATAAGAATTGGAGATGAGAATAAAGTTTTTTAGAAGAAATCCAGTGGATTCCTGCTTTTATTCGGACATACTGTACCATTTTCAACATCGCATTTTTATTCTACAATTTCTTTCAATTATAATATATACAGCATTTTAAAAAATATACAGAACAACGTTCTGTAGCTGCTAATTTTAAATGAGGCATATTCAATTTTATTTTTGATTACATTTAAGTTGCTATTTCATTATAAATATATTAAAATCTACAGTATTTAAAATATTTTTAGGAGCTTTGTGTTTAGTATAGTTTTTCATTGACTCAAAATTTCAAAACTTACTTTGCACAACAGGTTCCAGTCCCGACCATGAGGGGCAGTGGTGGGCTTCATTGTTGGTGAGCTCAACTGTACTGAGAACTGAATGAATCCTTTATTGAAGTGATTCGATACAGTTCATTCACTTAAATGTTTCGTTCATTTGAATGAATCACTTGTGAACTACACAACACTAACTGGAATCTGTTAATCAGAAGTCTATCCCAGTTGATGTGTGTTGCCAGGATCAAAACTGTGCAAGACATTGCAACAAAGTTCACAAGCATAATAAATGCTGTGCAAATATGTCTCCAAGTCTGTCTGTTCAGAGAAAGTCTGGAGGCCATCAACGCAGCTGGCCTGGTGGACTCCACAGTTGTCTAGCTTCTAGTACAGTTGGAAAGAAAATATTTAGTCAGCAACCACATGATCATGTTCTCCCACTTAAAAAGATGACAGAGGCCTGTAATTGACATCATAGTTAGACGTCAACTATGAGACATAAAATGAGAAAAAAGAATTTAGAAAATCACACTCAATTCCCCTTTTTGTATAAAAGGGTGATAAGGCCAATTGCCAGTGTACCTTCTACCTTACCCGGCAGAACTCCTTTATGTGCTCCTTGACTACCTCCCCCATTCCAGGTGCTATACAATTACAGTCTATTTACCTATTACCTGTTTTCACATCAAATCACCCAAAATTAACCTTCTCCTGTGTCTTAACATTCAGGCACAAACCCTTGAGACACCATCCCTACCCATCATGATCCGAAAAGAAAATGGGCACACACTTGCCAGATAATAGGGCAAAAGATTTGGAAAAAATATATATTCAAGCCTCTTCGCCACCCTCTACCCTGGATCTATCTTATTTTCAATATGTCAGTTTTCACAAACAAATACAAAAACTGTTTTGCAATGGTATCAAATTGATACAAAAAATATTAAGTGCTTTTATTACTTTTCAGTTCATTTTACTTGTTCAGTGAGAAAAATCCAGTCTGTTTTCTTGGGCTTTAACAAGTGCATCAAAATCTAGCTTAATTTTTGAGGTGGCAATCTGTATTTGTTGAACTTCACCCCTGAGAATGTCTGTTTACGTATGTAGGTCCATCCAAAGAGGACTGACCTAAGAGCTGCTATGAGTGCTTTTTTAAGTAAAAAAAGAAGAAAATAAAAGGGGGGGGGGGGGGGGCTAATTGGATGCTGCCAATTGTCCAACCCTGCTCCAACCCATCAGCCTTTTTCATTTCATCAACACTAAGGACCTCCCCTTCTCTGCCATGCCCACAGGCTCTACCCACATCATTCTTCCCTCCACTTTCCCCAGACGTGGAAGAGGGGCCAGTGTTAAACATTTGGGGGCACACCTTAATTTCGTTTGCGCACCTACCTTTCCCACTGACCTATTGATAATCCATAGTGATTGTACAATCATTTGAGAGAGCGGCAGATAATGTATGTATATGGTAAATGGCCTGAACTTCTATAGCGCTTTATCAAGTCCCTCCGGGACCCCCAAAGCACGTTACACTACAGTCATTCGCCCATTCACACACTGATGATGGCAAACTACACTGTAGTCACAGCTGCCCTGGGGCACACTGACAAAGGCGAGGCTGCCATGCACCGGCGCCACCGGACCCTCTGACCACCATCAGTAGGCAAGGCGGGTGAAGTGTCTTGCCCAAGGACACAACGACTGAGACAACTGGAACGGGGGATCAAACCGGTGACCTTCCGGTTCCAGGACGACTCCCCTAACCACTCCGCCACAGCCTCCCATATTATTCATACATTATATGCATGACGGCATAAATGAAGATGACATTGGCTCTAATTGTGCAACAACATCAGAATACACACAAGCTAACATGTAGCATCCATATTTACCTCTGTAAACTCAAAGTGCTGAATGTAATGTCACATCATTTTCTGCATAATGCAGGTCGCATCAGTGCTGTAGAGAGTTCACACTGGAGTTGACGGAGGTCACATTTAAAATGTAATGTAAACCTCCAAAAAAACAAAAACATTTTTTGAGCAAAAAAATCTGATTTAATTATTAAGACCTGCAGTTAGAACGTAGCCTTCCTGAAAAGAAGCAGACAAGTTCTGTTATCAGTAATACTGAAGGATTATAAACTCAATTTTGGCCTTTGTTTTAGTTTATCATATTAAAAAAATGTACTTGACGATAATCAGTCATTGGTGTCCAAGACATTTTGTCAGACTTGGCACAAAATAAAAAAACAAGAACAAAATGTTTCAGAAAAAAAAGTAAGGATGACATCACAAGCTTTTTTTCTTACAACCTTGTTTCAGCTCAGTAAATAAACTATCCATCATTGTTAGTAGTCTGGCATCCTAGCCTATGAGAAGCCTGGGGAAGCTGTTACCGGGTGGTATAAGATGTGACGCCTCATCGGATAGGGCCTTCTGCCTCTGACAGATTACTCTTTAAAACAAGGCTGCATGTGTGTCTTACTGGGGTTGAGTGTGCAGGCTTTTCAAATATTAGTGTCAAAAAGAAAAAAAATGCCAGAGGCATCTGCAAAAAATTAAAGTGTAAAATCTTTTATTTGCACCTAGATTGATATTTTAAATTCTCAGAGATAAAAACAAACAAACATAAAAAACAGGTGTTTGGCTGGCTAACGAGACACTCACAAGGAGTGATTGTGCGTGTGTGGGCTTTAGTTGCTAGTTTCTCTGGTCAGCTGCATTCAGCAAAGATTGAGTAGGTTTTGTTTTGAGCAAGAGTTGTACATATATCTTCATTTATGCTGTCAGCTGTTAAATATTACATTTTGTTCATGAAAAAACATTCAGGCTTTATTTAACGTACTATGCCTTCTTTAAAGTATTAAACTTGTCCACAGTTTGTCACTTTACAACCACAAATTTCAAAGTACTTTCTAGGATTTTATCTGAAAGACCAACACTTATTACTGCAAAAATTGTGAAATGCAAAAAATTAATATTGTTTTCCAACATTTTATACAAATACAAATTTAAAAGCATAGCTTGCATTTGTATTTAGACACTGTGGCAATACTTTGTAGAACCACTTTTTGTCTTTAACTGCTTCGCACATTGAAAGACTGACATTTTTTCCCATTTCTCTTTGCAAAATAGCTCACCCAGACTGAATAGAGATGATCAGTAAAAAATAATTTTTAAGTCTTGCGACAGATTCTCAGCAGAGATGCACCGATTCTGGTTTTACAGCTGATACAGATTTCCAGTTTTTGATTAGCTCTGACTTGTTTCCACCAATTTTTTCTTTCAATCAACTAATAAGTCATATGCTACTGCATCCTTAAGAAAACCTTCTACACAAATGACAGGCACCATTGCCAAATAAAAAGTAGCTTTTCACTGAAAAAAATTCTAGATGACATCATTATTAACTTTGCAGATTTGGTCATTTCAATGTAATTCGATCCAGCCTTTACGAGATAAATGTCAATGATGGAAAGACATAAGTGAATAAAAAACTCTAAAAGATGTCTAGAGCTACAATTGAACTTAAAGAGGACCTATTATAAAGTCCTTAAACCAGGGGTCTCAAACTCAACTTACCTGGGGGCTGCTGGAGGTAGAGTCTGGGTGAAGGTGGGCCGCACCATGTATCCCCCCCAAAAACACAGGGTCCACGTATTCTAAAAAAAGTACAACTGATCCAATTTTCATGAATAACAATTCAGAACATGAACGGTTCTTCAGAACATAAGCTTCTCTTACTTCCTCCTATTCTTTGCTGCCAGAGACTTGGCAGCGCTTCTTCTTACACAGCTGAGCCACATTTCGCTTGAGGGAGGAAGCAACTGAGACTGTCAGTCCAGCTTGAAGATGTGCATCTGTAAGTTTGGATCTAAACTTTGACTTATTAAATTTCATTGTGGAGAAAAACTTTTCACACATATAGGTGCTGCCAAAAAGGCAATAGCATCACACAGCTGGCAGAATATCTCCTGACCGGTGGTTTGGCCATGCATTAGAATCATTGAGAGCAACTCCTCCATCACTTCAAAACTCTCATCAACACCACGGACATATATTGCTAGCTGCGCAGTGTCAGTAATGTCTGTGCTCTCATCCAGAGTGACTGAGTATGAATGGAAAAGTGTAGCTTTCTCACGCAGTTGATTATAAATGTTACCAGATATGTCAAAAATGCAACTTTTTTGCTGAAAAGCTAATGTTGCTAAACTGACTTTTCTTTTCTGGACAGACTATACTTGCAGCCTGTAACATGCACCGTTTGATGAACTTGCCATCTTTGAATGGCTTTCCTGCCTTAGCAATCATTTCACTCCCCACGTAGCTAGCTTTGACAGCTGCATCCCTCTGTTTGTTTGCTTTTTTTGAGAAAATTTTGTTGCCTCAGGAGACACATTTTAAGCTTGCAGACCCGGTCCTCTCACTCAGCTCCCTGGTATTTTGCATTCTCCTTAGCATGTCTAATTGAGTAATGACATCTGATG
This sequence comes from Cynodonichthys magdalenae, assembly GCA_031762555.1. NCBI lineage: Eukaryota > Metazoa > Chordata > Actinopteri > Cyprinodontiformes > Rivulidae > Cynodonichthys > Cynodonichthys magdalenae. The sequence goes on along the minus strand of JARVJO010000227.1, from coordinate 18,282,453 downwards.
TTATACTCCTTGTGCACCGCAACTTTATCTGTGCATATTAGGCATGCTGGGATGTCCCTGAACTCCACAAAAATAATATTCCATCTCCCACTTCTCCTGAAATTGTCTGTTCTCATCGCCAACCTTTTTCTTCATGACAGGTTTTGAAAAAGACATGACTAAGGCTGGGTGACAACTTATTTGCACAAGGTGACCACCCGAGGACAGTTCTGAAACATGTTTCAAGTGAACAAGGTTGCTAATTCGTGTTGTTGTTGTCACGAGGCTGAATACGGCAGCCCATAAGCGTCAAAATATTTATAACTCGCTGGGCAATAAATCATACTGGTGCAAGCGAGCCGCAATAACAACAAGCTTTGATTTCAGGCAGGGGGCCACAAAGTACCGGTCCGTGGGCCGCAACTAGATGCTGTCTCCATCTTCTTCCGGTTATTCGTAGTTGGGTAGTGGAGGAAGCAAGTCCAGAAGAGAAACCCAGATATCCCTTTCACCAGCAACACTTTCCAACTTGTCCTGGGGGACCCCCGAGGTGTTCCCGGGCCACAGAGGATACAGCGTGTCCTGGGTGTCTACCAGTGGGGCATGCCCAGAACACCTCTAAAGGGAGGTGTCCAGGAGGCATCCTAATCAGCCGTTGCTGAGGGGAGGGTTCTGTTGTGATCTGTGTGTTTTTTTTCTTTATTTTTTTAGTGTTTCTCTGTTCTCCTATGTTTTTCTGCCCTACTGTCTGGCTTCCAGCCCTGCCCCTGCTCACCTGTTTTCTCCAGGTGTTCCTCATTTGTCCTCATTAGTTTGGCTTTATATTTTGTGTCCTGTGTTCAGTCTTGGTTGGATCATTGTGTGTTGTACTTGTGCTGCATTCCTGTTTCCTGTAAGTCTTCTGAGAGCTAGTAAATGTTTTTTGAGCTGCCCCGTCAGCATTTTTGATTTAATAAAACCTTTTGTTTGCATCTTGGATTTTTGCCTGCACCCTGGGTCTGTCCTGTCTGAGAACCCTGATATAATCTACCTTAGGTATTTTAGCTGCTAGGCTTGGGCCACAAGAACAGAAAAAAAGAGGAAGACACTGGAAATTTCCATGGGTATTGTTTTTTTAAAACACAAAGTAGTAAAGTTATCTATAAACACTGCAACGCTAAACTGTCTTACCACCAGAGGAGTTTGAGCCTGAAGTATCACATCAATTCAAAACACACCGTTGACGCCAATCAGCCACCGTAACAGAGGGAGGCTTCTGTAGATGAGGCTGGATGCAGCATGTGCGAGAAATATTCACAACCAAAGGCATGTTGGTGCCAGAGGAGAATGGTCAGACTAGTTTGAGCTGATAGAACGGCAACAGTAACTCAAATAACCACTTGTTATAACTGAGGTATGCAGAAGAGCATCTCTGAACACACAAAATGTGGAACCTTGAGATGGATGGGCTACAGCACCAGAAGGCCACACCGGGTGCCACTTCTGTCAGCTAAGAACAGGAAACTGAGGCTACAATTCATACAGGCTCATCAACGTTGAACAATAAAAGATTGGAAAAACGTTGCCTGCTCTGATGAGTCTTGATTTCTGCTGCAACATTCGGATGGTAGGGTCAGAATTTGGCATCAACAACATGAATGCATGGATCCATCCTGCCTTGTATCAACGGTTCAGACTGGTGGTGCAATGGTGAGGGGGATATATTTTCCTAGCACACTTTGGACCCATTAGTACCAACTGAGCATTGTGTCAACGCCACAGCCTACCTGAGTATATTTGCTGTCTATGTCCATCCTTTTATGATCAGTGTACCATCTTCTGATGGCTAATTCCAGCAGGATAACGTGCCGTGTCATAAAGCACAAATCATCTCAGACTAGTTTCTTGAACCCGGCAATGAGTTCACTGTACTTGAATGGCCTCCACAGTCACTAGATCTCAATCCAATAGAACCTTTGGGATGTGGTGTAACAGGAGATTTTCATCATGGATGTGCAGCTGACAAATCTGCAGCAGCTGCATGATGCCATCATGTCAATATGCACTAGATTCTCTGATGAATGTTTTCAGTACCTTGTTGAATCTATGCCACAGAGGATTAAGGCAGTTCTGAAGGCAAAAGGGGTCCAACCCTGTACTGGCAAGGTGTATCTAATAATAAATTGGCTGGTGAGTGTGTGTATATATATATATATATATATATACACACACACTGAAACAGACCACCTGTGTTTTTATTTGAAATAGCTATTTTACTAAGGTTCTCCTTACGGGTTCTTTGGACCTTGGTGATAACAGAAGAATACCTCAAAACACCTCAGAATAATTGGACAAGGCTCTTAGTTATGTTTTATCATTGACACAACATGACCGATGTTTTATTTAAAACTAACTAAAAGACAAATAAATAATTAGGTAAGGAAATTACATGCTTTTAAGACAGGTGATTAACTTGAAACTAAATAGTCAACAACTAAATCAAAATTATCTCTAAGCAAGCAGTGTGTGTGCTTCTGGTTGTTCTGTCATGTCTCCCTCTGGTGTCTGTCTTGTGTTCAGCTCATCCCTGCTCCTCAGTTTATCAGCTCTTTCTGTTTTCCATCACACCTGCCAACACTTGTAATCACCACAGCTGTCTCCATTTTCCAATCGTCCCTGTTAGTATTTAACCAGACCTTCTCCCATACTCCAGCATCCGTTCATTTCTTTTGTTTGTTACCTCATGTTCACATTGCTCAAGTTTGTTTTTCACGTCAGGATTTTTAGCTTTGCTGTAAGTTTTGCCACCATGCTGGCCTTTTTGATTTAATAAATAGTTTTTCTAATCTTGAACCTCGCCTGCCTGCATTTTGGGTCCACCTCGCTTCTCGGTCTATGTCAAGCAGGACAAAATCACTTCAATGATTGTTTTGAACTTTAAACCCAGAGTGTGTGGTGTATATGTATGTGTTTACTACATATTTGTGTGTATTTAAACTATGAATATGTGTGTATGTTTAACACTGTAAGTATGTGGATTGTGTGCATCTGTAATAGGAGAGAAAGAGGAAGAGACACAGACAAGTAGGAGAAGAGTTATATAAGATAAGATGGGAGAGCTAAGGATAAAGTTATGTCTGATTGAGTGAGCGCGTGAATGGAGCTGCTGGAGGTTGGAGGACCAGCTGACAGATAGTGGGGGAACAGAAAGCAGGCAAGGTGAGGTGTCGACTTCCAACCTGGATGGACAGTTGGGTCAAAAGCCTTGAACTTGCGTGTCACCTCTGTTAACACGGGGCAGCTGACGATGTGGCAGACCAGAGTCTCTGGTGGAGGAGGGCCATATTCTCAGCAAGGCGAGTCAGCGTTTTGCAGCTCCAACACAGTTCCAAAGGAAAAGTTTGTAATAAGTTTGTAATAAATAGTGTTCTTCTTGTGAAATAAGCTTAAAGCGAGATAGAGACTGGACAGCGGCGAGGCTGTATTCAGTCTGAAACACAAAACGCAGACTGCAGAGAGCAGAACAGAACTGAACAGAAGTTCAGAACAGAACTGAAGTTCAGACTGAGAACAGATAAGAAAATGAAAACATGATTTGTTTTGCCAGGTGTTTGTCTGTATGCAGTGAGAAAGTTAGCGCAGTGTTTCTGAGAGTAACCTTGTTCAATCTGGTAACACACCAAACTTTCTGGGTAAAGAAAACATGATTTGTAAAAACAATTATATCTCAGTTCAAATTATACAACACAGCATAACTGTTTAAACAGGATTCTAAAATATGATTACCTATTAAATCAAAGACTAAACTAATTGATTACTGATTAAGTCACTTATGCAACATGCTAGGTATAACATCAAACTATAAGCAATAATTTGTGACACAGTTAAACAAACACATTTGACTTGAACACATGAAAGAAAAACTTTAGAGCATATAAAATGGACATCACAGAACATTACATTAAGAAGAATAAAGTTTTTCTCTGTTTTTATGTAAAGTTAACAGGACAGGTGCAGAGCAGGAAGTCCTTGGGAAACGGCACAAATACTGAGGGGAACCAACACATTAATTTGCACTGAAATTGTTATGGGCAATTTTAAGAGAAAGGGACAATGGAGGGCGGGAAGGTCAACCCTAGGGTCAGCTTCACTGTGAGGTGAGGGGTTTCCCTACAAAGCAATGTGTTTACCGCTGAACCATTGTGTTGCTAAGTAGACATTTAAAGTATGTAATTATTTTAAGTTCAGTTTATTTTGTTTGACTGCAATGATTTCAGCACTTTTGTAACACAAAATTATGGGAGCACATTTTGATCCCTGCTAATGTTTGACTGCATGTGGTCGTTAGGCTGATTACATAATGCTAGTGTACCCTGTTTTCTTATAATATCTACATTTGTTTAAGTAAAAAGAAACATTTTTATGTGCTTTAGAACTGCTAACACTTCATTCAGCATGCACAAGGTTTTGTCAATGTTTAGCTTCGATGTGGAAAAAGTAGCATCCAGCATCATGGAGGCCATGAAGCTTGTCAGTGCTGTTGGTGGCCATTCCAGGATATCTCTTGTTCAGCAGTTACATCTTGTCCTTTGCCCTGTTGACCACATTGGATACAAGTACACTGTTCCAGTTTTCTCCCTCTCAAACACACAAACATGTACACACCTACACACTGCTCGCACTGTTGCTCCTTTGACCTGAGATTGTTGTGCAGCCACTGACACCAAGACAAGCATTCAACCTTATACACACACACAGAAAACCTGAACTCACAAACACAATGATTTATGGCCTCCAATGTGGTCAATATAAGCCAGGGCCAAGATGAAGGACTTGGGAAGCAGTAAGCATGAGACACATGAAAAGAAGCACACACACACAAACACACTGATGTCTGTTAATTAATTCTACAGAAGTAAGCTGTTTTATTAATTTATTTTTTAAACTCTATTACATTCCTGTTTAATTCTAATATATCTTTCTCTGCTCTGTGTGAAAAGCTAAAGATACTCTGTACCTTGTGTACAAAAAAGGTACAGATTTATTTTTCTTCAAGTAAACTTGATCATCACTTACCTGATTTTTCAAGGAGAGTTATGCCGTGTTTGTCATTTGTTTAAATAAAAAAATCTACATATTTTATGCAAAATTTGTGTGTGGAACAAGTAAACAAGCCCCTGGTCACAGATTGCAGTATTGTCAATATTGCTAAATTAACCTCTCGTATCCATCCTTTATAACTGTGCTACAAAGTCTGACATTCTCTTGATGTTATGGTGCTTCATCAATTTTTACACACTTTTGATCTAAAAAATACTGACCCTTGCAGTAATAAACCTTCTGTAATCAAAACGTCTTTATTTTGAGACATTTTGCAATTGCGTTACGTGACTGTAATTAATCTTCTTCACAAAATGTTTAATTTAAATAAATAAGCAGCCTTAGCTTTCACAACCACAGAAGCCACAGTCAATCTGGTTATCCTGTACTTGACAGCTACTTCATATGTACTTTGGTATTATTAAACCCTAAGAACCTCCTTCATCAGCTTGATAGCCTCCACAATGATTGGTGTCCACCATAGAATTTTCTTGTTTTTGCTAGAGCAAACACCCAAAAGATTTTCTAGCCACAGCTCTTGCGAGGTACATTTGCAAAAATGACTGAAAATAGCTTATTTATATTTGATGTCCCTGACTTCCACATGACAAAGGGAGAACTCTCCCAAAAGTAAGAGGTTTCTGCTAGGTGGTCCTAGTTCAACCTCACTATTTAGGTTTATCCAGTCTGTTTGGCAGCCTTCTCTGACACCGCATTCAAGTAATCACTAGGTAGTGATCAGTTAACAGATTTATCTGTTTATCTAGGATGTCTAAGTCTGATGCAAGACTGATGATACAAAGGTAATTGCTGACATTTGGTGGTCAACTTTCCTGCCAATGCAGTGGCATTCCATGTGGGCTTGTACCTAACCTTGATAAATAATCGGAAACTTTTGAAAGTTCAAACTAGACTTAGAACCCCCTACAAATTGTTGTTTTCAGGTAAAAATCAATGATATTAGAAATAATGCAATACAAAGACAATAATGTGAAAAAATTTAGAAAATGTTATGCCCAAATAGTTTGAAAGAAGTGTCCTTCAAAAAGTTTAAAAATATGTGTTTGCATTTCTTGGTATTTTTACCTTATTAGGCAGTTTTGTGGTACAAGTAGTTAACATTGTTTAGACTTTTAATTCATAAGAAACCTGGTCATACAAAGGCAAACACCTCATCTTCTGAGCCCTGGATTGTTTTAGGGCTAAGATAGGACTTGAAATTTGGTTAGATTTAGGGTTGAACAAAAAGCTGATTAGTGTTAAAGGTGGTGTTTGGGTTAGGCTGTCTCTAATAAAATATACTTACAATGTCCAATAAAGATACCTATGTATGTAGACATGTGAGTGTGTGTAGGGATGTGTGTTGGTGTGTTAGAGAGATTGAGTGACAGGTTTTAAGCAAACCTGAAGAGGAATGTGTCATGGTGACTCGTGGAGTAGAAGAGATTGCTCCTTTTTGTCATGAGCAGCCTGCAGCTTATCCCCTCATCAAACTGGCTTAACTGGATAGACTCACTAGAAAAACATATTGGGATGATGAAACCTGCTTGTTGTCAGGTACTTCTTGCAGACTCAGAGATAAGTATGTAGTAAATCTACAGTGTATCATTCTGAAGGTCAGGTCTACCTGTAACTGCCATTTAATGTGCATTACGTTCAGAGCGTTAGATAATCTCAATAAGAATCTCATTGTTTTTCTATAACAATGAGATTCAGATTTGCTCTGACTACCACATTTATGTCAGATTTCTTGCCAAGTACAGATTCCATGTGTGCAAATCATGTAAGACAAGTTTTTTTTAATCATACAACCATTAACAGACATTAGCCTTTAGAGAGCACAAAAAGCAATCATCATTTTAAAGATCGGCGTTAGCACTGATAAGTGAAGTTGGCTTTGCTAAAGAGCTGGTGGTGAACACATAGGAAGCATTAGAAGCCCCATTTTCTGCATTACTGCTTGTTAATTAAATTGGTGAAGAGAGCTAAAAGCTTTGATAGGTAGTTTGTTTGCAGCAAAGCTCTCACCGTGTTAAACCTGTGAATGTTTGAAGCAATGACTCAGTAGCAGAATGAAGGAACCTCATGGGATCTGGTCTGCATTTTCTGCACAATGAACTTTAATGGAAATAGCTCATACAGGGTTCTGTTTTGTTTTTAAAAACACCCCAGTCTCCTAACAAAATGTATAATAAGTACAGTACACAGACCAAAAATATAAACATAATAATGTTTGTTTCCTCTGTTGTTTTTCTCTTGGCCTGTGTTCAAAGTATTTGATTGTTACATTTTATTGTCCTACTTTCTTGCTTGTTCAACTCTCCACACCAGAAGATAAGAGAAGGTGGTAGTGCTTTTCAAAGAAGCAGATACACAATAGATTATTGCCCTAACTCAGACCAATGTCCTTGTTTTTCAGCCATTTTGCTCTTGGTTTTAAAAATGACACACTTCTTGTTAATTGTGTTGTCCTGTTATTAGTTAAAATCACTTGAAACATGATTTTGATTGAGATAATCAATATTTGAAGAAGGGATCAGTGGTACAACACTGATGGTAATTATCAGAAGAACATCCCTAGATTTAGATCATATAGCTTTTCCTGATTTTAATTATTAGAATATGATTGTAATGTAACATAATTAAAGAAATTATTTAAACTCTACAATGAACTGCTTTTGTGGGACTGACTTTAAAGACCTTAATTGTGATGCTGCAAAAACCTGCGTGTATATACATGAGGAGATTCTGCATTTCAAACACTGTTTTACAAGGTTTTATTAAGAACAAACATACACACTGTCCAGTTTTGTTTGACCTCAGTTGACTTCTTCTCAGGGTCACACATCAAAGACTAGAGCCACTCTATATAGGCTTGGATAAGTTGTCTTCTGAAGGAGCCAATATTTTAATGGGTCCTTTGTCCTGGGAGTTGGTTTGTCCTTCAAATATCTGGATAAGCAAAAAAAATATGTGAGATCAATATCATGTCATATCAAGACACAATAAATGTGCTTTACCTCTGGACTTCTGCAATTGCACTCACAGTGTAAAAATGTTTGTTCACATGACTTTCCAAGAGGTCACAGAGGCTGTTGTTCTGGAGACATCACTGGTGAGAAGAACCCTTTTCCAAGGCCCTCATGTAGAAATGGTGCGTACGCATAAAAATGTTGCATGCGCCAGGTTCTGAGCACACGTCGGGATGTTTCAAAACCAACGTTGTGTGAAATTGCTCGTAAATATATGCACATTTTTCACCTGTCGTGAGAATGTGCCGCAGCCACGCAAAGTTTTTCAGTCAACAATTTTAACCCACAAAGTCCTGAATCTGACCTGAATCCACACAAATGTGAATCTTTTCTGTTTTCTGGATGTAAGGAGCATCTGAACACGGTGTTAGACTTTTAGTTTGAGCTTTTATTGTTTAAACCTGAA
>JARVJO010000227.1:18255056-18266443 GCA_031762555.1 Cynodonichthys magdalenae | reverse complement strand
GGAGAAACCTAATTACTAAACAGATACAGGTGGTGAGATGACATGGCTGAGAACTGCAGGAGAGAAGTACTGACAGAACACAAGAGGGAGACAGGACACAAGACAAGACACAGAACACATCCTCACACCTACCTATGTTCCATACCTACCCACCCATCTATTCATCTACTCACTCACCCAGCCATCTATCTTAAAGATTCTGGTATTAAGTGAAAAGTATGCATGATGAATTTTTGAGCCCTCTTGTGTTCAAAAGTCAGAATACTATCCCCATATGTTTTGTGTGTATTCCTCATTATTCAGTACCAGCAGTATGTGGACCCATTTTTTTTTCCAGAGTAGCAACACTTGATCACGTCTGTCCCTAGGATTGGCACGCCTGCTGCTTGATTTTGACTTGCAAATGTGGTACATAATTTCTGTGAGCTTTATAAGTTCTACACTTTCAGTGCAAAACTCCATTTGAGGCAAAAAAAAAAAAAAAACAGCAGCGCTGAAATTTGGTTCAGAAAAAGCAACATTGTTTATTTGTTTTTTATTTTAAAAAGCTGTCTAGAAGAAGTCTAGTCTAAAACCCTGTTTACTCGTTTTATTAAAACTGTATTACATATTTTGTTAGAACATGCATCACTTTTTAAATTTAAACTAAATATTTCATTGACATTTTTGTAATTTATTGTGAAACCTGTATCACTTTTTGTATCCCTTAGAAATAGGGTGAGAAGCTTGGTCATCCAGGAGGAACTCAGAGTAGAGCTCCTCCACATTGAGAGGAGCCAACTGAGGTGGCTCTGGCATCTGGTTAGGATGCCTCCTGGATGTCTCCCTGGTGAGGTGTTCTGGGTATGTCCCACTGGGAGGAAACCCAGAAGAAGACCCAGGACATGCTGGAAGAACTATGTTTCTCAGCTGGTCTGGGAACGCCTTGGGATTCCCCCAGAGGAGGTGGCCAAAGTTATTGCTTAGGCTGCTGCCCCATTGCCTGATCCTGGATAAGCGGAAGAAAATGGATGGATGAATGTATCACTTTTTTAATGATTCATATCAAAAGTATTTCTCTATATAGCACATTTAAAAACAACTGCTGTTGACCAAAGTGCTGCGTAATGCCAACACTGAATTCAAGAACTATGCATTGCACAAGAATTTTGTGTATTTGGTTGCAATGATTGTTGAGGCCAACCTTTTGTGTCTGATCAGCAAAACAGCTTAGTAACAGCTGGGCAGATTTTATGGAAAATTTCAGAAAGTAACCACAGGATGTACTATATATTCATAACTGATTAACGTTTGGAGTCAGCCCAATTGTGATCTCCACTCATGATGTTTTACATATCGTTTACGTACATTATGTGTCTCTCTCTCTCAAATGATTGTACAATCTGCATGGATTATACAGAGATTCAATGGGAATATCATGTTGTTTGCTAACAACAAGAAAGTTCCACAAATTATCCTAAAAACAATGACAGCTATACCAATAGAGTATGTTGAGGCATACCGTATAAGCACCTTGGCATAGAAATTTACAATAAGCTTTCATTGACATTGCATATTAATACTGTTGTGAAGAAGTTGAAGATAACGATAGGCTTTTTTTTAAAATAGATCTTGTTTTTCTTTCAGTGCTAGAAAGCATCTTGTGTTGATGACCTTCCTGCCCATTAGATTACTGTGACATTTATATGAATGCACCTGTCATCTGTCTACGTGTGTTGGATGCCGTCTATCATTATTAAGGTTCATATCATCATGTAAACCCTTCACTCACCAGTGCAATTTATATTCTCAGGTGAGCTGGCCTTTATTATCAATGTGTAGACTCATACATTGGTACATTTTTATCAATAAAACTAACCTTCCATTTGTCATGCACTACTTGTCTACATACCTTTCACTTAGACAGTCACACAGGCTATGCTGTCAGGACTTGCTCTCCATCAATGTTCTATTAGTACGGTCAGAACTTGGGAGAAACGTTTTTCTTATTCTGCTCCTTCAACATGGAACATTTTACAGCTGCCCAATTTGATTCTATTGGGACAATTCAAAAAGACAAAAAGAGAAACCTTATGAAACATGCGGTTGTTTTTAGCTCGTATTTTATAAGCTTATTTAATGGAGTTAGTAGTCAAGACCCATTCACAACACATAATTTGAATAGGAAATCTTGTGATATTAGAGCTCTCAAAACATAATTTCCACCATCTAGAACTCTGATAGTGATTCTTTTTAAGGAGTGCAAAGCCTTTAATTACAGGAAATGCATTTGGAATTATTTTCATATCTAGCTGTCAAAACATTACGGTTCCATCATTCTAAACTTTTACAAGATTGAAATATGTATTTAAATAAAAGGATATGTATTGTCAAGATGATAGAAATAAATCATTTGGTGCATTTTTAAATACATAGCTTGCATTCCTTCCATAGAAAGCAGCCATATGGGGCACATTATGGCCTGTACCATGTGGTGTCATCAAACTGACAGGACACAGTGATTTAGTGCTGCTGGAAGTGGATGGATCCACACTTACCTTCAAAGTCATCCATTTCCTGTCTCTGTGAAAGTCTAAAAGCCCCCAGGAACACAGTGCAGCATGTTGGGCATTCAAGTATCTCTCAAACGCTGCCTTTAATTTTCCTTATTCTGGTGGTCTGTCTCCAAAAGCAGTGACATTACTTTGAGATGTGAAATCTATGTAATGAACAGTAGCAGCTTTTTCTTCAATAGCATCTCTTTTAGTAGGTCTTTTTTTTCCTTCACAATTATGGTCTGCTACAGAGGTTCTTTAGAAAATCTTTTAGTATATCACAGAAAACTAAGTAGGGTCTAACTAAACTGCAGCTAAACTGTACATTATTTCAAGATCAACATTTCTTGCTTCTTCATTTCCAACATTGATTCCTTTAAGTAAATAAACATTTTAGAATAGAGAAAAAAAACTTACTGACTTAACAATGTTTTCATCAGAGACAATGTTGGGAGATTCTACTCATAAAGCAGCTTAAGCTGATTTTCAGTCTCATTAATGACCTGTGGTGAAAAACATTGATGACTACAGCCAATTTTAGCCATATCCATCCATTATCTTTACCTGCTTCTTCCTTTCAGGTTCACAGGTGCCCAAATCCATCAGTCACCTTGAACAGGTTACAAGTCCACAGAGACAAATGAAACAAACAACCATTCACTCTCTCACCTACAACTAGGGACAATTTAGAGTTACTAATTAATCTAACATTCATGTTTTTGGTCTTTGGGAGGAAACCAGAGTACCAGACAACCTACACATGCATGAACAGAACATGCAAACTACCTAGAAAGGTACCTGGTCGAGATTTCAGCCGCCAATTTTATTGCTCAGAAGCAACAGCTGTACCAACTCAGCCACCATGCCACCTTTGGCCATATCCATTCTCTTTATTTTATCCCTTCTCTTCAGAATGTTGTAGCTTGATTGGGGCAACTGACCTGGCAAGGATGGGTCACCGCTGACATAATGCCTTACTGCGAGATGACTCATCAGCTTGATAACTCCTCCATCACTCATGATTTGTATCAATGTCCTTTTTCACCTCATGATGATGGAGGTCTTAATTTATTTACTAGGGATGGAGTAGTAAGATTTTCTAGAAGCTCAGGCTTAGATCCATATAGCTCTCTTCGGTTGAGGCATTCACTTTGAAATACCTCCACATGGCTTCAGGCAGATAGCTAACAACTTTATCGTGTATTACTGCCACTAACTGATTAGTGAGTCAGTCAGTTCAAAAACACTAGTACCACACAGCTAACATTGCTGCACCTGACTGCTCAACTAAGAGGTGAATGTCACGATAAGTCAGACCACCCATAGCTACTGATATTGTGTTAGAGCATTACCATCCCTTTCTCTTAAGATTGTCTATGACTAGTGTACTATTGTTGAAATATGACCAGTAAAGAAGTCAGCAACTTTAAACCTCTTTAAAAAATCTAATTTATGATATGTATGACTTTTTGTTGTTGGAAAATATTTCCCTAATGCCTCCTAATAAGTCTTTTTGATACAGATTGGTAAACTGCAGCCTTTAAAGACTTTTGTGTCTGCTAAGTTGCTACACGTTTTACTGTCTTTTTGGTAAACAGCCTCTCTTTCTCTGACAGTGTGAATTTACTCCAAACACATTGCAGTACAGAAGAAGAGATATTTCTTCCATGATTGTAAATACCCTGGTAACATAAAAAGAAAAGAAGAAGAAAAAATAAAAAGTCAAAATTCTGCTTCCTTGTGTAGAAAAGAGGATTAGAGCAACTGAAAAAAAAATCTGACATTAATCTAAGCACTCTGACTTCCTCAGAATTCTGAGATTAAAGTCAGAATTTTGACCTGATGCATCTCAGTAATCCAGGTAAAAAATTCAAAAGGAAAAAATAAGTAGGTCCTCTGGAATTTTGTCAGAATTTTGACTTTTTCCTAATTCCAAGAAAAAAAAGTCAGAATTCTGACTTTATTCTCAGAAGTTTAAGATTAAAGTCCAGTGGCCTTAATTCTCTTTCGTATTTGTGTCATTATCAGTTAAAGCCAAAACAACAAAAGTTATGCAAAAATGTTTTTGCCCATGTATGTGTATCTGACTATCTCAGAAACCACTAAAACAAACTCTTGGAAAATAATTATTGAATATGAGGCCTAGGCATACTGGTGCGTTCACACCAAACGTGTTTTGAGCATCAGGAACGTCAGGTTTACATCCAAAGTCTACGGTGGAGGCGCGTCTAGCGTGTTTAGCTTAATACGTGTCAAGCGTGTCGAATGCTGGAGTTGGAAAATTTGAACTTATACAGCTCGACGTGGTGCGTCAACCAACCAGAGAGACTTCACTGTGTGACGCGGTGACACATTTTCCAACGGGACAGTTTCTTGAACGATGTCAAGTAACCTGAGACAGATGGACAGGAGCTCTTTAGCTGAAATCGAGTGCCTGCAGTCGGTGTCTTGACAGGAGGTCTTGGCACTGATGGGGTTCAGCGACTCATCAAACTGAGCTCTGGACATGAATAGTTCTGAAAGCGAGCCTCGTCAGTTCGCAGCTCCTGGGTGGTAAAACTTCACCAAACTCAGAACGTCTTTGAATTATCTGGTGAATTAAGTATGAATATATTATCTGGTGAGCACAACGTTCTCTTGATCTCAGTAAACAAAGCAAAGTCACTTTCTTTATTTCATCTGACATTAAACAGAGACTGACGGGCGGGGGGGGGTAGGCTCTTGACGCACGTCAAGTGTCAAAAGAGTCTAAAAAACAAGCGTCGGACATAAACGTCCAGCTTGAAGTGTTGGATGCGTTTTTGATGCTCAAAATGTGTTTACTGTGAACGCAGCATAAATTCAGACTTGAAGACTCTCTCCACTTCACCTGCTCCACCTTTTTACTGCGTCATGTGCCCAGTTGAGGCTCATCAACGCCTGATCCTCTCCTTGCCATATCATCTCACAGACCCAAGGATCAGTCTGCTCTCCAGATGTGTTCAACCCACCTCCACCTTCATCTCTGGCTCTTCTGGGTGTAGGGACCTTTGGGCACATATGAAATATGATAAATTGTGAATTATTAAAGTACCACTTCCCTTATTTAGTTGCACTTTGTGGCTCAGTAAAGAGAAGCAAACCAGTGATGATCAATAATTAGTTGTTATCAGTCTCACAAATTCAGTCCCAAAAATTGTTCTTGTCTCAGACAAATCACAAAAATATTATCAAGACACAAATGGATGTTGAAGTTGATATGCTCTTCACATACCATTTATTTACAGATTACCATAAAAGAAGCTATAGTAGAGATGGAATGATGAAATATGGTTTCAAAACAGAACCACTTGAATTAATGATAAGATTTAACAACAATCAACACTGGAAAATTATGACAACTGATCCTGAAAAAACTAAAAGGGCAGAATGGTTGAACATTAAAACAAACAAACAAATAAAACAAACAACAGCTAACGGAGAAGTTTTGAGGCAAAAGGGATAATTTAGAAGGTTATATTAAAAAGGGGGAATTGAGCTACTGGGGTGGATCAATTTAGAAGTTTAAGGGGTGCTGTAAAGTTATGTTTTATTAAAACTAATACGAAGGGGAGAATCAACTTTTACCCTGAGCCTCTGAGCACTTGTTTATACCTATATCCATACCTCCTGCTGCATTGGTACCAAAGCAGATGATTGACAAATGGGTTGACTCTGGCTGTTGGCGAAAAACCGTTGTGGGCTGCAGACCCCCAGGAGACCCCCAGGAGGATGCGGGCCTGATTAGCTTATAGTCCGTGCAGTCAGGTTTGCAGATGGCTGGGATAAGGAAGATTTTTCTTCCGTCCAGGATGCATCAAGGGATGAGTTGATTCAGACTTCGTCGATGAAATGGACGCACATTGATTTAAAACTAGCTTAATTACTTTACTATCAAATCAAGCTTAGGTGCTGAGCCGGCACGGAACTTAGGTTTTCTCTTAGAGAAATTACATTAAAACGGCGACAAGGAGAGGATCCTGCACATGGCTGCGTCCTGATGAAGCCATGAGGATGGGCTGGAGCAGGACGAAGGCCTACAGGAGGTAGAGGAGACGAGAGGAAGATGGAAACTTTTGGACTCAGACAACTCTGCAACTCAACCCAAAACCCGGAGTGAGACTGGAGCGTGCCAACTTTTGACAGCTAAAGTTTACAGCACTCTAGTCCAATCAATATACTACACTCTAGTAACGGGGTGTCGACTTAAAGGCTTTGAACCAATCTGCCTTTGGAGGTTTGGTTTTCTTTGAGTAGACAAGAACGATGGGCGTTTCCTAGTTTAAATGCTTTGCATATCATTAAAAAGGAGGATGAGTTTACTTTTCAGGCCCTTCTGTCTCAAAGTAATAAAACAAAGATCCAATCTTTAAAAGTAGCTTAATAAAAGTTCTTTAAGACAAGAGAAACTTTAGTAATTATCTTAAAATAAATTGTTACACCTTATTATTGAGATCACAGTTTTAAAGTTCTAAATATTTATATAAAAAATGCCTTGCTTAGATGAAAGAAACACAGTTGTTAAATCCTAGAATAAAGAACACAGTCTTGCTGTAGAATGTCCATCTGTAACTGATACACAGATACAATGAAACTTAAACTGTTTGTGCATGACTTAAAATAAGACATTTAGGAACTCTCCGTAGGTGTCTGGATCGTCCTGAAAGAAACATGGTTAATTTCTACAGATTAAACAGATATAAAATAAATATTTTGATACACAAATAAATTTATTTTCTCATTTCTTTTTTTTTCCACAAACAATGCAAAATGTTCATTTGTTAACTTTTCTTCTACTGAACAGTTCCTTTGTTGAAGGACGGTATTTATGACTCTATTGGGGGAGGACAGAAACACACCAAAGGACTTTCTCCATATCAATAAAACTATTTAACTGCTATTCTCTGTGTGAGTCTTTCCAGGTTGAATTTACAGTTAACTACCCTTTAGAGTCAGCTCATGGCTACCATTCATATCAACTAAACTTACCCCCAATTTACTCTGGATGCGTTTCCGATCAGACCTGCAGTAAATACGCAACACATTATAATCAATGAGAGCATTCACACTACTGCCAAAGGGCAGCGGCGTCCACATGGCGATCCGCCAAAATTAGATTCAAGTCTATTTTTGATGAATGCCAAAGATATTCATGTGTCAATCGACAAAGACCACATGGCACCAACAGGAAAAGGAACAAGCACAACAAAATTATTTTCAAAATAATTCACCAAAGACAGACAAATTTTGTTGAAATCCTAACTATATTATTAAATATATGGGTATATTTATACACAAATGCTGTCAAAATGTGTCATTCTGTTTTGGAAGCAGGTGGCAAAATGCAGCATAATCATACACACATAATACATGTGGATTTTATTCTGAAATAAGAAGTTTCAAAAAGACAACAGTGATGCAGTTTCATCTGTGTTTAGAGTCCATCTTTCACAGAAGGAATTCTTTTTCTCTGATGTCCACATTTTTCACGGGATTTTGCATTCAATCTTGCATTTCCTGCATGTGCTTCTTAGAGACCAAAGACCAAAGCTGACCGGCGCAGCACAAACACAGTATAAATTGGGATGGAAACGAATGGTGTTGAACTGCGCAATGCAGCGGAGCAGAACCTCATGTAGTGTAAATTACCTCAAAGGTACTTTTAATCTGAAAAGGACTGAAACGAGAAGTGGTTAGTATTAGGAGCTCACTGGGTGTTTGCTAGTTGTTGCTGCTGAGAGTCTGTAGGAGTCACGGAGCGGGGCGGGGTGCTCTGGGATGAGGAAGCTCAGCTTAAAGACCCAGCCCAGAGGAGTAGATGTTACCAAAGGGTGGTCTACGTCTAACCGGTCGTTTATGCTCTCCTGTCTGGCTGCCTCAGAACACTACAGGATTTCTCAAACATGCATGAATGAGTCAAGGCAAAACTCTGGGCATGTTTTTGATCAGAGGATAACATTATAACATGATATTAAGCTCAAAAAAGGTGATTTTACATGATATTGGCCCTTTAAAATTTTGAACAAAACAGCTAAAACTTTATAATTTTTTAGGCGGATGATCTAAGTTTGAAACCCTGGCAGCTGGCACGGACAGCGGTTGGCAGTATATATTGTTTTGGGTAATGCTAGCACTTGAACAGTTTTTTGTTTGTTTGTATTTTGTGTCTGTGTTTTTAAATATGAAAAATTGTAATTTTAACAATAAGGTTAGTTTCAAACAGCTGCTCAAGAAATCAATCTATTCATTAAGAAAAAAATATATATTTTTTTCCTCCACTAGCCCTTTTCAGGACATTGTGTACAGAATTTTGTAAACATATATTTTAAATGTCGGTAAACAAAATCTCACTCACTTGAAGCAATCTCATTAATTTTAGTTGGCCAGTTACAGGGTGCCAAGGTTTTACAGTTTTCTGTCTAAAAAACATGTACATCAGAAGGCAAAGCTTGTTCTTTCAATCCCCATTCTATTTTAGTATTGTGCCCTCAAGCAGACTTGGCAACACAGAGAACAAATCAATTCTATTAGGAGTGAACCTTATCATCTTCAGGCCCTTTGTGACATCAACTTTTCTATGCAAATTCAAATGGAGACAAGTGTTTGAGTTCACATCCATGATCTGTTAACAAGCTGTGTGAAAGTATGTATCCATGTGTGCTTCCATTTGCTTTGCTGTGTTGGTGGTGTGGTGGCAGTGGTCCATTCAGCTTTAATTTGTCAGTTCTGATCCTTGCGCGTCACAAAAGCACATGGTCTGTTTGGTTTTGATCATGCACACACTCTGTATCTCTTGTACCCAGCAATGTGCCATTCAGTAAGCAGTTTGACGGAGAAGCACCAAAGTTCATCTGACTGTATCGCTCATGTCGAGGCGTCACAGTCATTGAGTTTTTGTACAACTACTGCTTACAAACTGATGATGGGTGCAGCCAAAGAGGCGATAGGGTATCTGCAGACAGCTGCCACTGCTCGTCTGAGAGCATGCAGGAAAAGAAAACCACCTTGAAGAAAAACAGCCAAACTACTTCCTCTGCTTTGCTGAAAATGGTGTGTTTGTTTGATTTGGCATCATTTGTACACCTATATTTATTTCCTGAAAGCAATAGACTATATTGTTTTTGCTTCCGTCAGTGTGTTCCTTTTCTATTATAGGAACTAATGAGTATATTTTAAGAAAAGTCTCAGAAAGTAATCGCTAGCTGTACATCTAAAACTTATTTGTATTTGAAGTCAACAAAATACAAGATGGCCACCACACCCTTTAGACAGTAGTCAACATAAAAAATGTCTATAATTCAGTCAATTAAAAAAAAAGCTTAAATTCTGTGTAGGAGTAGCTGAGAGGTGTCCTCAACACATTCTCAATACATCTTGGGAGATCTTACAATCTTGTACAAGATTATGTTGTCATTTACAAGGTTTGTCCACAATGGTTGCAAATCTGTTGTTTAAATATAGTACTATGGAGTTTGTACTACTTAAATTAATCTAAGAGGTTTAATTAATTTGAGTAGTTTTTTAATACAAGTACAACTTTATAAGTTGCTTCATTAACAGTACCATTCACTGGGGATCACAAAGGAACAGAACTAAACATAAAAACACAACAAACAAAAAATCAAAACATGATAACATAAATTCTAACAATAAACAAAACTATAAAAACAAACAAAAATATAAAAGCAGACACAGATCCAGACTTAGATACAGTGTATATATATATATATATATATATATATATATATATATTTCTGCAGCCACTTTGAGTACAAAAATTTCAACACCTTAAAACAGCCCTATATGTATACTCTTCATGAAATGTAATATTGTATGATTATGTAATGAATTAGCATAGTCACCAATTTACTCTTAATTGTTTGTGTTAAATGTTATAAGACTGCAAATTAGAAGAAAACAATCCTATTAGGCTAAGGCCAAATGAAAACCAATTTCTTTGGATTT
Organism: Cynodonichthys magdalenae; assembly: GCA_031762555.1. Classification (NCBI taxonomy): domain Eukaryota; kingdom Metazoa; phylum Chordata; class Actinopteri; order Cyprinodontiformes; family Rivulidae; genus Cynodonichthys; species Cynodonichthys magdalenae. The sequence goes on along the minus strand of JARVJO010000227.1, from coordinate 18,255,926 downwards.
TCACCTTTAAATTGCTGATAATGACTCTGAAATGATTAATGCTTGCAATTAAGTTGCTGTGCTGAACAGAAAGGCTGGCTGCTCTAGAGCGAATGAGATCTTAGGAAGTAATAAATAAATAAATAAATAAATGAAACTGTGGTAAATTAGACATTTCCACTGAGAGGACCGTGCATCCAGGAACTGAAAGCAATTAACAAAATAAAAGACACCTTCTCTGAGGTTTCTTGAACTCTGATTAAATATTTCAGACTGCCAAAAAATAAAAATAAAAAAATCAACAGGATCATATAATCTAAGTGTAGGTTGAAAGATGCTACAATCTGTCTGACTTTTGAAGTTTCTGGGTGTCATCATCGATGAAAAGCTGACAGGGAAACCTCACATAAATTATTTAAGAACAAAAATATCTAAATCTATCGGAGTACTATATAAAGTAAGGAAGTTATTCAATGATAAAGCTCTGCTTATGTTATTTATTGCAATGATTGTTCCACATTTATTTTCTGTATTAAAGTCTGGGGTAAAGCCTGTAAAACAACTACAAATACGATTTTTATTTTACAGAAAAGAGCTGTAACAGTTATCACTAGGAAAGATTACAGCCATCAATCAAATACATTATTTTGCCAACTGAAAATTTAGAATTTCTATGATTTGGTTGATTATAACTACTGTTAATGTATAAGGCTCACAAAAACATGTTACCTTTCAACATTTAAGCAAATTTTGTTAAGAGAGAGAGTTATTATTTTAAGGGAATGGAAATGTTTGTGAAACCTTGGTTTCGTACTAATTTCAACCTGGAAAGACTCACACACAGAAAGATAGCAGTTAAACAGTTTTATTGGTGAGAGAAAGTTCTTTGGC
>JARVJO010000227.1:18222800-18240914 GCA_031762555.1 Cynodonichthys magdalenae | reverse complement strand
TGTGGGTGGGTTTGCGATACACATCTGTTTCCAGCCGTCCTCCATCAGAAACTGAGACATCACAGTCCAGGAACGCCTTGACTAAAGAAACATCATAGGAAGGTGATTTTAGTTAACATTTCAAGTTTGATTCAATAAAAAACAGTATTAATGTAAAAATAGCTGACATTTTTTTAAATTATGTTTAGTTTGAGTTTATTTCCTTAAATAAAGCTTATGCGCAAATTCAGACTGGAAGACTCTATCCACCTCACCTGCTCCATCCAATCGCTGTGTCACAAGTCCAGCTGCAGTCAATCAGCGTCAGATCCCTGCCTCACCGTACCAGTCATATCTCACAGATCCAAGTCTAAAGGCCCAGCACCCAAGGATCAGTCTGCTCTCCAGACGCGTTTAACCTACCTCCACCCAACCTTCATCTCAGGCTCTTCCAGCTACCTCTTCCCTCTGGCCTCCACACCACCACCAGTGTCCGAGCCTTGGGGGGGAGACGGTATTCCTAAAACCTAAGCTGATTGCTAGCTCACAGCAGTTCGCTGCACCCACATCTTCTGCCTGGGCTCAAGCACCAAATAACTTTCTCATATCAATAAAACTGTTTAACTGCTATATTTTTCTGTGTGAGTTTATCCAGCTTGAATTTAGGATATTCAGTAAAAAAAACTAAAGAGTGTAAAATTGATATGTTTGTTTACATAATGGAATCAGAAAATCATAAGTGGTTTACTAATGACTGATGTAAGAGACCATTTGCCCGTTTTTTTGTAATTTTAGATGCAGAAAAAAAGTTATTGCTCAAAACAAATGAGCATGTTTCACAGCTGGTAAGAAGAAAATCACCAATGTATCTCTCACATATCATCTTGTCTCAATATTTAGTTGTTTTCTACTGAAGTGGAAAAAAAAGATATATTGTTGTATAATCAAATTGTCTTGTAGATCTTAAAAAATAATTCAATATCAAATGGTCTTGAAAAATGCAGCAGAATATTTTAAGAACCCCTTCGTAAACTAGTGGATTTATGTGAATCAGTGAACCAAGGGTTGCTCAAGCAATCCTAGTAAAGTCTCTAAAAGGTGCAAAAGAGTAAGGAAATTTGACTCTAATGACTTCAAAATAGCATTCAGTTATCTTGGGTTGAAAAGCAAAATTGTATTGTTTGTGGTGTTCTCAGCAATGAATGCATGAAACCATCAGATGAAAAATAAAAAAAAAATTAATAAGGAACAAAGAATGTTGATGAGCCAACCAAAACTTACTTACAAAGAACAGCAAACTTAAAGAAATATACTAGAAACACCGTGTTGGTAGGGTATGTCAAAGTTGATGTCTGTTTAACATGTACACTGACACAGAGGGACTTTATACAAGATACCACATGAAGAAATAACAGCCAGTTGAGCTAAAAATGAAGGTAGCAGTGGGTGAGGCAGAACAGAGGAATCTTAGTGGAACAGGAAACAAAAGACTGAGAACACAGACTAGAGAAACTAAAATTAAACATAATTGACTCGACAACACAAAGAATCATACAATAAGCAAAAAAAAAACATGAATCATGACAGAGATGAGTACTTTTTGAGTTGATATGCATTATAAAAAGTTTGAGAAGCACTCATTTAGAGTCATCATAATTATAGCAATTTTGTAGTTGCTAAAGTTAGATTTTTTTTTTGAACTGCTAGATTTGTGTGCTGTTGAGACTGTTTAAATAAAACAAACTAAAGAAAAAAGCTTTTTTTTCTTTGCAATGCCTTTTTAATGTAAAATGATTGCCTTTCAATATGTCTCCCAGATATGGTTTTATAGTGGGAGTTGTAATTTTTCGACATGGAAAAAAATGTTTTTGCTCAGTTAATACTAATAGCTTTTTAAATCATAATAATGTGTTACCGTTTTTACAGATCAGAACTGACAGAGGAACGAAAGGAGTAGCTACAGAATCTGGTCCTTTGTTGGAGTCATGCTGGTCAGCTCCCTGTAACTTCTGTGAATCCTTCAAAGGGCCAAGGGTTTGCAAGAAACAGAGGGGAGAAGCACTTAATTGTGTTCTTCAGTTAGCAGTAGAGGGCAAATAGTGGAGGAAGGGGTAATTGAAGGCAGTTCATTAGATGCTGATCCATGTTCCCCCAGAGGGCCAGACAAAGGCTGAAGGGAATGAGATTCATGCTGGGCAGAGAATTAGGAGGAGGATTTGCTGCAGGCTTTGGTTCCTCTGGTCAGACCTTACTCATCATGCACTTGAGATGAGCAGGCTCACTTGCTAACACCACAGTAATGCTTACATTATTAGCTGAAAAATATTACTGGTCAGATGGGTTTGGAGTTTTCTACATTTACAGAGAAAAAAAAATCCTGGCAGATCCAAGAAAGGTAGAGACGTCAAACTTAGTTTAATGTTTTACTACTTTTTAAGGTAAACTATATAAAATATTTTATTTAAATTAACGCAGACATATTGAAAAATAGAGATAAAATATTGTTCTTAACAAGTTTTAAGTAAGGATGAATGACTAATGAATGAATGAATGAATGAATGAATGAATGAATGAATGAACTAATAAATTTTGGCTAATTACATATCCAGTAGAAATAATTACACTGACAATATGAACCATCCTGTTGCACTCCATCCCATAAGCAGCTAGGTATCAGTCACGTGGTTTTGATGTCGCTTGGCGTAAAAGTGGCACAATTATGAATGGAGGGCAGGAAGTAAAATGTCTATGGAGGAAAACATTGCAGAGAGTCCTTTTTGTAAGGATTTAGATTGAATTTCAAGACAGCAATTGGCTAACAATGTTGAACGTGAACCATATAAAGATGAACAAGTTTTCGACCTAGAGATTTGTTGATAATCAAGGCTGTCGATATCACAAACTATCTGATCCTTCATACATCTTGCTACAGATGAAAGCCTAGAAAAGTCTGGAGGCATATAACTTTTTTGTCAGGGGGTGGAACCTTGATACCAAACAGCTCTACGAAGATTATAGTTTGGTCTTTCCCAGTGTGAGTTTGTACTTATATTGTTTTATATCCTCCTGAGACCCAGAAGAAAAAAAGTTTAGGTATTCAGATTTTTTTTCATAGTTTAGGTATTAAGGTTGAAAGAAACATATTGCAACATTTTTTTTTTCATAAATGCTATTCATTTAAATTTTATTAAATGTCTCTTACAAAGGACATTGGGTCTTGCATGATACACAATTTTTCTTTAATTAATGAACATTTAAACTGATAAATTCTATTTATTTTTATTTTATAAATACTTAAAACAGATTTATAATTTTTTAAAATTCATAAAGAGACAAACTAGTTGAGGAAATTGAATTAAGAAGTGCTTCCATAACTAATTACATGTCTGAAATGCATCTAAACATCAAAATACTCTCGCTTGTCTGTGAATTCTGCCATGTTTTCAAAAATGCTGTTATCTATGTACTGTTTAAAGTAATCAGTTGGCCTCCTGGTGACTGTGCCCAGTGCTTTCCTGCAAGGCATTTTCCTCCACAACAGGGTTAAAACTATGTTGATTAAAAAAAGAGGTATAATTTAACATAATGCAATATTGCATAAAAAGTTTTACATTATTGTTTTAATGTGTTACAAATCTAACAAAAGTGAAATTATTCATTTGCACTCACCTTTACCAATAAATTCCATGACCCTGACCTACATATTCATTTTCATCAAAATTGGCTGGTGGGTGTCTTCATGTTGTTCCTCTTCAGGCTCCTCAAAAACTGTTATGTCTTGCTCTGAACTTTCACATACCTGCTCTACTATCTGGCCTTCCTCATCATCATCTCCTGACAGCTCTATGTGTGACTCTCTTTCCACAATTGTCATTAAGATCCTTTCTGCCTCATTTAGCTCTATACATTTGAAAGCATGAAAAATGGTTAAGATAGTCATTAGCATGTCCCACTGTCCCCTACAAAGGACACTAGATAAAACTTGTATTTTACAGGTTTAGCAATATTATACATTTGTAAAATTGTACAAACTTATGAGGAAGACTTTCATACTAACGAGAAAATGTCATTTTTAGCAGCATAAATAGTTTTTGATAGAAAATTTATTACTTACGTACCCTGTTGCCATAAAACATTGATTTGGGGATTTCCCCCATTTTAAAAAAGAAAGTGCACTTGTCCTGTTAGCCACACAACCACAAATGTGACATCAGTTGAAAGCCCAGGATGTCATTTTCACAGTACAGTGGAACTAACATAGATTGCAAGTGTAATTTTTAAAATATAGGGCTGCATATCATGTCCCCCACTGAAAGGAAGTGGGTATAGATAGTGGATGGCAAACCATTTTCAGAGGTCAAGTGTTAATGCCATATTAACATAGTCACAAAAAACAAGTTAGCTAGCTAACATACCTCTGATGAAGTGCTTGCTGCAGACATGAGCATTAGCAGACTGTTTCTCCCAACCACAGACACGTTTAAAATCCATTTTTACGGAATTGTCATACGAGCTTTCTACATTTCTCACCTTTGTATATGACTAGTTTTGGTACTCATTAATCCCCCTTTTCCTTATTTTGGTTAGAACAATTGCAACAGTCATAAACTACACAAAACCTGTGCATTTTTTCAGATCCTCTGCTACTTCACTTCCTGCCCTCTATCTGCATTTTTCATTGTAATGGATTGGGATGTCACTTGAAACCAAGTCATTCAGATCTTACATGGGACATCCTTAAGATGGAAAAAAACAACAACTTAGTAATCACTGATCTTAAAGACTTTACAACCATTATATATGACTTTACATTATGACACATACCTGACATTTTAAGTATTTTATTTTTAAACCTAAACTTAACTCTTTTAGTTTTCAGTTTATCACTAATATCATTTCATAATTTAACTACAAGATCCATCCGTCCATTTTCTTCCGCTTATCCAGGGTCGGGGCAGCAGCCTAAGCAGAGAGATCTCCCTCTCCCCTACCACTTTGGCCAGCTCGTCTGGGGGAATCCCAAGGTGTTCCCAGGCCAGCTGAGAAACATAGTCCCTTCAGTGTGTCTTGGGTCTTCCTCTGGGTCTCCTCCCACTACAAGATCTTTAAATATTATTCAGATTAGTTCTAACTGCAGTGTAGAGCAACAAAACATGCTTGTATGGCAAGTTATGTCATATAATGTGCAATTTGAAATGGCTATGTTATATACTGTAAATTTAGTAGTAATTCTCAGATTTAATAAGTCCATCTTTTTATATTTGCACTCAGTTGCCTGAAAAGTTAGGAGTTAAACACACCTGAGAGTAATCTTCTGATTTGCTGGTTGGGGATATACTGTAAGGAGCTGCAAGATGCCTTGCCTTTGCCTAATGGTTACTGCATTACTGGTATCAGTCTAGCCAGTGATCTGTCTTTGTTGAGCTTTTGAATCTTTAAACCTTCTCACTGATAATTTATTCCTTGTTGACTCACCCTCAGTTTCTCTGCACTTCCAGGTGGTTGTTTCACCCTCAGTCCTGGCCTTTAAGTCAACCACTCCAGCTCTGACCCAGACCATTCCTCTCCAATGTGAATGGACAGAAACGACAAGTAAGATCCCATCGTTTTCCTAATTTCAATTCATCATTACCACCCATCCTAATTATCTTCTGTTTCAGACACCGTCAATGAGCTGTTCCAGCCAGAATTATCCTACCTCCCCCACTCCTTGTTTATTGTGCTAAATAAATACTCTTCTTTACTCTTAAAAAATAATCTAAATAATTATTCTAAATACTCTTTTTTTATTTTGATATTTTAATTTTTTAAATGAAAAATGAAATGAATGAATAAATGAAATAAACTAAACTAAACTAAATCCTCTTCTCTTCATTCACCTTGTGTATGAGCCTGGTTCTACATGGGGGTCAGAAATCACCCACCTAACATGACACTCCATATGACATGGCATGTAGTTTGTCACCTGTGGTCTATCTAATTGCCACGGAAACCTGGTTTGTGTTGAACAAAACAAGTCCTAGTCATTACAGTAGTTTGGCTCCCAACATTTTAAAACTGTAAAATAAAATATAGCAGTGGAGTGGTTAGAAATGTTTCCTCACAGCGAGTTTACTGCGGGCTCATTTCTTGCTGTGTGCACTTTCCATGTTCTTCTCATGCATGCATCGGTTTTCTTCAGGTACTTAATTTTCCTCCCATAAGTTAATCGGTTAGTCTAAATTGTCCCTAGGTGTGAGTGAGACTGTGGTTTTGTGTCTCTGTGTCCTTGTGATGGACTGTCCAGTGTGTACTCTGTCTCTTGCAGAATGACCTCAGGAGACAAGCACCAGCTTTCTTGTGACCCAACGCAGAAAAAGATTATGGATGGATGGATAAAAATAGAAGTGGTCTTGACCCTCCTAAGGGTAACACCCTGTCAGTTTGACAACCACTGGTTTAAGCAATCAATTGTTACAGTGAAAATATTTTTTTATTATATACATTCAATATGTTTGTTTCGTAATGATTTACACAACATCTATTCCAAAGTGTTTCCTTTCCTTGATCCCAGGCCCTATCTCTATCTATAGTAACTGGAGGTCAACATTACCTCTTATCTTTAATCTTCTGAACAGAGATTATGCATCACAAATAGCCAGAAACATATCTAAAGCCATATCCAAATCACTGTTAGAAATATAGAAAAAAAGGATGGAAACAGCTTGTTTGGGATATTAAATGATTTTGTGAGAGATTCCTTTCTTTTCTTTACATCTTTCCCTACTTTTGTCCTCAATTTTCTTGTTTTAGCATTTATTGAAGCTTTTTTCTGTTCCTCACTTCTTTCAATACTTTTCTTAAGTCCTCTACAGCCTTTATACACATGGAGAAGTACCCAATGACCTGGTCAAAACCAGGCAGAAATTCATGACATTGAGGCAATTTATTTATGTTTCCATTTGACTTGACCCTTTCCTGAGGGAAGCAGGATGGCTCCAAAAGGATATTTTTAGGGTAAATTCAAGGCGTTGTTTCATGCACAGATAAATAAGTTATTTTCTTCCATCATTGCCACGTTGAAATGTCATAAACACTCTTGCAGTGTTACCTTGTTAATGCAAAGGTTTTCACAAAATGTGTTTTGCTTATAGTGTTATTGTGCTCAAGAACAACCTGTTTATATCTACAACAGATCATAGTTTTCTTTGTACACTCTCAAACAAGAAATGTGAAGGCATGTCGTGGTTTAGTGTCCAAGGTAATCAGCCTTAAATTAAATTCACTGAGTTCTTGTAGTTCAATGGCACTGGAGACAAGGAAAAAATACTTTTATAATGCTGTTCTGAGTCAGTCTGGTCTGCACTTAAATGGGTTTAAATTACTGTCGCTTTTCACCTCATTAGTCATAATGAGCTTATCTTTCAGCTAATGTGTAAGACAAAAATGAAGGTGACAGAAATTATAATATTTTTGAGTTTACTAAGAGCACTTTTACTGTTAGTTTAGGACAGGTGTAGGTCACAACTCTTAAAAAATTTAAGTTGTATCATTCATTAAAGTAATGTCACAATTCACACTTACTCCGAAAACTTAAAGTGAGTTATTTTCCACTACTCCCGGACAAAAAATTGCTCACAATCTGCAAAATTGCTTGCAGTAAATGCATTTTTCTGTTTGCCAAGTTCCCTTATCAGAGCTGCATTTGAAGTCAAGTTTAGCAATACAAGTAAAATCTATAGGAATCCTAAAAACAATAAACTTCTTTTTCTTCTAGCACAACCAGAAAAATATGAGTGGAAAAAAAAGAGAAGAATTTCTTTGAATTGGATCATTGCTTTGAAGACCTAGTTGGTGACACTTCTCTCTTTAGATGCAGTGGGACAATACATCAATGAACTGCTTTGTTCGAAGCAAATTGAACCTTTTCCTGACTTGCTGACTGTTACACATTTACACAAAAACATGCATTCACAGCACCTTTTCATATTTAATAGGGTTCTCACTGGAACAAACATCCATAAGCATTATGATGATCCTTAAGCAAGCATAGTGCTTCAGATGTTCATGGAATATTTGATTTCGGCTCAGTGAAAAATTCCTCAAAACAACATACAGAGCTTTGAAAAATCCATTAAACTGTTCATTATCAGCTGCTGCAATAATATGCAAAAGACAGGCAATAATGTTTTTGCCCATGTGTTCATTTGTCTGTCTCTTGGTGAAATTTATTATGATCCATAAAAGACTGAAAAGTTGTAGAAAGTAATCACTGAATGGACATCTACAACTGATGAATTATGGGAGTCAACTAAATTCAAGATCACATCACAACAACCTTAATAAACATAAAAAAATGGTGATTTCTTGGTCAATTTTATAGACCTTGTGCTAAAATTTGGAGTGATAGTGTCATTGAGTGTCATTTCCAGAACAAGCTTAGAACACTAGCTGATCATGCAACAATGTTGCTTTTAACAGTAACTGTTGTAGTTAATGCTGTTTGTCTGTCAACAGAATACTGTTGCTTTCTTAAACCCCCCAGATTTTTTTAAATCTCAGACATTAATCACTCAATGCACATCTACAACATGAAGGCCCTGTCACCCTTTACCATAAATTTTGTTCAACATTGAAGATGGAAAAAATAAAAACACTGGAAGCTAACTGAATGATAATCATTACTAGATGCTAAATCAAGCAATATTCACATTTTTAGCCTTTAAAAGCAATTTGTTATGTACTTGGAGTCTCTAGGAAGCAGAAAAGTTTAATTTAGTCTCTCCTGGGCCCTCATGTATAAACGGTGCATATGCATAAAAAAAGTTGCGTGCGCCAGGTTGTACGCGCACGTCAGGATATATGAAAATCATTACGTGAAATGGTGCGTAAATATACACACATTTTTTACCTGCCATGAGAACGTGCGGCAGCCACGCAAAGTTTTTCAGTCGACAATTTTAACCCACAAAGTCATGAATCTGACCTGAATCCACAGAAATGAGTCTCTTCTGTTTTCTGGATGTAAGGAGTGTCTGAACACGGTGTTAGACTTTTAGTTTGAGCTTTTATTGTTTAAACCCGAAACTGAACCTCATTTAACCTCAGACAAGAAAACAGAGCAGCCTAAAAATGATCAAAACTACCTGAGTCCACTGGAAACTGTAAAGATTTATTTATATATTCTATATATTTATTTAGATATAAAGATTTATTTTGTCATGTTGATAAACAGAGACCACACACCTGAGAGGCGCACACACACACAGCTGAAGAAAATAAAATGTGTGAATTATCTAAGAAGCATTTTAATTCTCACTAAGAAAATAAAATTGTCACTGCGGCACAAACTCACGGTGCTGTGAGTAATTTCATGAATTAAGTTCTAAGTTCTACCAAACTCATAGTTCCTCTGTGTTTGCAGTCATGTATTAAAGATGTGTAAAGATGGAAATGTCTGTCAGCCTCATGCAGCACTGAAGACAGCAGCTTCACACACGTGTGCACAAACACCCATTGTTTTCTTTTCCACATGTCAAATAAATCTTTACATTCCACTTCTTTTTATAGACATTTTTTTCTCTCGTTCTCCATTTAACTCGTTTTCCTGCATCTAGAAATCATTTCTGATTCCACAGAGAGCAGAATCTAAGCAGAAACACACTTGTTGGACACATTTGCATCTATTTTACATATTAAAAATCAGAAGTGTCAGAGGAGGAGTCTGAGGTGCGCACAGTCCCACGTTCATTGGGATGTATACAGTGCTTTAAGTGGAAAAAAAATAAGTGGTGGTACTCCCCTCAGTTAGTCAGTACTTGGGTAGCCTATTTGGGTAGCTTGGTTTAGAGAGGCCTTTTATCTAATCGCACGAAGGATTTAAGCAGAAACATAATTTTAACACTGATGCATTTTTTGAAGGATTAAAAATCTGTTTTTTCAACAATCAACTACAAAAGCAGTTTATCCTAAATATCAAAGCAAATATTGGAAACAAAAAACAACCTATAACACCCTAACATCCATCCATCCCTCCATCCATCTATCCATCCATCTTTCTCTGTATCTTGTGCTGCTTTATCAGCATTAAAAGAAAATCAGTAATAATGAAGATTAAAAATAGCTCATTAATAGTAAATTAAATCAGATGTCTAATTCAGAAAGCCACTAAGATACCGTGCAGAGGTGGATATAGGCTGAATGTTTCTGTGTGAGTGGAGGAGCCTCTTAAGACCACAGCATTTTAGTCCAAAACTAGTCTTTGTCACAGCAACAAACATATACTTTCACTTTCTCCTGAAAGATCTGGTGATTTTTTTCTTTATCCTGAGTGAGTCTTCTGTAAATAAAGATGTAGATGTGTCTTTTTCTGGTCAGTCAGGAAGGATTTATTTTAATTTTAGTTGATAAAGCAGAATAAAGATTTATGCACATATAATAAAACATTTCTGATAGGCTGAGTTTAATGTTCTGTGAGCCCTGAACACATTGAGAAACACAAGTCTTAATGATAGAACATGTAGACAGTGTTTGCTAACCTGTACTGCTGCTGCTCGGTGTCACTGCCTGTCTGACTTTGGACCCTCCATTCAGGAAAAGTTCTGTTAGTTTGGCACATTTGGCTGCACATTTCTATAACCATTTCTTTTTTCGCTGTCAGCTTTTCTGCTCCACTCATCTCTTTCTCCTTACTTTAGACAGGTTTGTTCATTTTACCCGCTCTTCGTCTTTTTTAAGTTGGGGCGGGCTGCCCGCATTGAATGTGTAACTGTTCCACTGGCTGTGCCCGCGAGGGCGGGGCGACCGTGGCTTTGCAGCTGACGCGATTGCTGAGCCTCAACTCTTCAATTTTATGGGGTTTAAAAAAACAAACGTACCTGCCGATTCTGCTTGGAACTTCGCCGCGCACTCCTTTTTTTCAGCCTGCGCTGCTCAGAGCTTTTTGGTGACGACATAACAGGTTCCGGAACGCATCGGAGTCAGGAAAAAAGTTCAGGTATGCTGAGGGGTAAAATTGAGAAGTAGTGGAACTGCATTTCGATCTGTTCCCCCCCACTTAAAGCACTGGATGTATAAAGAAAAAGTGTGCAGAATCATGCGCACGGTTTTATACATACGATTTTTTTTGTGCAGCACACTTTTCTAAATTTGCTAAACTTTTAGTGTAAAAGCTGTGCACTCCTTTATACATGAGGGCCCTGGTGCTTCAAAGATATCTTTATATTCTGTTTGGGTTGTATTTTTCAGTTTCCGCCATTTTCAATGTCTTTTTCTGAACTATTACATCAAATTATTTGGAACTGACAAATAAGGTCTGGATTTACCAACTACAGTTTGGCGGTCTTAATGTTCCTCTGGCTCCAACATGTAAGGCTGGATGGACAAGTCTTCCGTTGTTGACATCTTTTAATTAATTTGTAAATAAAATATTTCAGTGCTGTCAGATAGACATTACCACCTCTATCAAACTGGAATGGGAAGCTCTGGAAGCTGGGGTGGGCATGAAGTGCCTTGTTTGCATTTAAAGGAACAGTCTCAAAACAAGTTGATCTGAGACACACTTCAGTAAAGGAGTGAACAAGGGGCTTGTGGAGTTACAATAAGAAGGAATTCAGACCACAACACTGCAGTTCCACTTTATATGGACCCCAACTGAAATATTTAAAGTAAAAACAGATTTAAAAGCACGATATGTCTACTTTAACAGATTTGGAGGTCAGCTTATCAACATTAAAAGAAAACAAAATGGCTGTAACTTGGTCATTTTTACAAAAACTGAACTAATATTTGGTGTTGTAATAGCTTAGAGTCTTTCAGAACACACATTACATATGCTAACAGATTGTGGCAATAACCATTTGAGTCAGTGCTGTTTCTAGTTAGCAAAATATCTCATTAACCAGCGGTCAAATTTTATAAAAACTAAATGGTAAATGGACTATACTTATATAGAACCTTTCTATCCAACCAGGATACTCAGTGCTTTATACTACAATCTGTGTCCTCATTTACACATTCACACAGCACTGTACTAGGTCTCTACAAAGCTAAAATGTACAAACCATTCTACTGTATAGAGTCTAATTAATGCCTTAAATCACATTTAACACTGATGGGACACACGTTAGAGGCATTGGGGTGTCTTGCCCAAAAGAGCACACTCACAGAAGTGGGGCTGCGATGCACTGGTGCCACCGGACAATCTGACCTCCACTAGCAGGAAAATGACACAACTGAGAAAGCTGGAACGGGGGATGGAGCTGGCAACCTACCAGTTCCTCTAACCACTCTGCCACAGCCACCAAATTACTGGGAGAATATTAGAGGAATGTACATTCGCAAACAATTACATTTTAAAGTCAATCAAATTAAAGATGACTGTCACTTCTAATTGTTCTTACCAAACATAAAAATAGCTTTAGTTTAGTATAGTAATGAGTTATTTTATTTTAGCTTTAACAACTCAAGTTTCAGCTTTTACAATAAATTTCAGCAAAGTCATTCAGCATTCAGCATTCAGCATCCACGCTGTGTTTTTAGTTGTTTTTCATGAAAGTCTTTGTAAAGTGAAAAAAAAACCCACAGACGGATTAGGAAAACAGTTTTCTTAGATCTTATCCACAAATCCCCAGACATATATGTTTCCCTTTTCCCCAGAAAACCAGGTGTATTTTTAAACATGGCCGTTCAGTTCATCCATTTAGTTCTTGGTATCTCAACTGACCAGTGAAATGCCTCAGTTAAGTATAATTATGTGCAACAATTTCTTTGATTTATTGCCCACTGATCATTTTACTGTACTGAGAGTACATTTTTCTCCTGTATTTGCAGCTCAGTATCTGGTGTGGGACACCAGATGGCAAACCTGAAGGTTGTTGCCCCTCTCTTGTACGTGCATGCATTATTCAAAGCCCATTTATCACGGAAAGTCTCAGCATAGCCACATTAAACACTCACCGGCTCATTTGTTTATGCCTTATTCATGCCATCAAATTACAGAGCAAGGTTCGATACATGTACAATTAGTGACCTATATTTAACCCAGTGAGAATCTCTGAATTATTTAACAGCCATCAATTTATTGTGCCACTTTGTTATGCTACAAACTGTCTCAGAAAGAAATATATTAGTATGGAAAGCTTGTCATCATTGCTTGTGTGTAAAGAATACCTTGTATTGGACAAATTTACTGTTGGAATTTAGCTGAAAAATAAGCTTTACAATATTTATTCTCAGAAGACTTACACGTGTATAATAAACCACTTTCAGTTACAACATATGTTGATAGGGTTTGTTTCCTCTCATATGTAAATATACACAAATTAGCATAATATTAATATTATTTTAGTGATTATTAGATGAAATATTGTTTTAACATATTTATATTTTTTGATTTATTTAAAACTCTCATGAACACGTTTCAATCAGTTTAGGGTCCTGGCATATGTAATACAAACATGAGAACAAAAACCAGAAGACAAGTCCCGTATTAGCGCTTAAAGTACACACAAAAAAAAAAATGTGTTGGATTAACTTAATCAAGTTATGTCAACAATTTCCAATCAACTTAGATGTGTAAATCAAGTTTTACGTTTTCTTTTTTAAATAATTGTAAATATAAATTTTTGTTAACATGACAGATGTATAAACACACAGAAACTTACAAATTTAATATTCACGTGTTAAGCAACCAGTAATAAAACAGGGTCCAGGAATCTGTCATGACTGAATTTGCGTTGGTACAGTTATTGCATATCTAACCCACTATGGAGAAATGCTGCAGACTGTACACTTTTGTAAAATTGACCATTATACTTCTGCTATACAATTGCTTTCACCCTGAACTTAAAATACTTTAATATGGCATCGCTGTGACTTTCTAATGAATACACAAACCTGTTTTATAAATCTGAAGGATTGTGTAAAGAACAGCTCTTTGGTTTGCCGATTATTGGTCGTCTCTGACATTAAACAGTGTTTGTTCCAATTAACATCAAAATGAATTTTGGACCATTCAATCAATGAGCTTTCAGTGGATTTCTGCTGTTATGATAAAAAGGCTGAGATCAGGCACTGCAGGTATTTTAGATGCTTATCTGTCATATGAGAAACTAGAGTGAAGATGAGGAATTGTGAACATGAAGTGTTTCTATAGGGGAAAACTGATCTTTATTGGCACACATGAAAATAATACAAAACTGCACAAAAAACATGCAATTATTCGACTTTTTCTACTGAATATTTTTGTTGTCCTGTTCAGCAGCACATCATGTCAGTAATAATAGATAAACAAATTTACCAGCAGCTGACCTAGATGTCAGTTAATTAAAGAGAACTACAGTATAATGTTGCTTTGGGGATATCTGATTATCATTCTTACACTAATTACTAGAGAACTCATTTACCAAACCATCATAGGACAATATGAAACAAAGTGCCAATATTCCTAGTAAAGTATATCATTATTTTCTTTATATTGTTTTATTTTATGTTTATATGCTGTCATAACATTTATCCAGATGTTTTTTAAACTGTAATTCCTTCCTATAGCCTTCCTACCAGCAGGCTGCTGTCTCTCGTTTTTATAGTAAAATGAAGCAATAATCACTATGATGGCTTTGCATAAACAAGCCACTGAATCTTCATTAAACGAAAAGAATACTTTGAAAAATGGTGCCAGGACTTTCCACAATGGAACTCCTGTTTGAGAAAATGACAAGAATGTTTTATATATGCTAACGTTATCATTCAATAGCTTTCTTTCTTATATTTAATTGTTTACCTTACTGGCCATGAAACAGTTAGTTAGCGAGCACACTTTTCTGCTTACATCAAATCACTGAAATAAATTGGTTTAAGTAAAGACAGGATCATGATACACCAACAATAATACTGAGGGTAATAACACACAAGGATGCTTCCAAGAAGATTTGAAAGAGGTGGGCCAATTAGGGACTCTGTCTATCTTGTGGTGGAAAACCATAGTTTGGTTTTGAGTTTTAATTTTTGTGTATCTGTTTTGTACTTTCTGTTTTCACTCTAAAAAATAAAGTGTTGAATTTACTAAGTTATGTCAACTGGGTCCACTAAACAAGTAAGTTGCCTTACACTGCAGGTTCCCTCAACTCAGTTAAGTAAATTGAACTCTTCCTTTTTAGAGTGTTTTGTTTCTTTTGGACACTGTTTTTTTTTTTAAACCCAACCTTCTGTCTCTCTGGTGTTTTTAGTTCACACTAATTATAAATCAAATCGCAATACTTTTGATGAAATTTAAATTTCAGCCACGATTTTAAATGTTTTTGAAAAATGTATAGATAAATAAATAAATAAATGCTTTGAAAAATGTATAAAAATGTATAAATAAAGATGCTAATCAAAAATTTATTTAATTAGTGTCTGAAGTGCATGAACAAGCTTCCACTGACTTAAAACAAGGTAACTCTCAATGTATCTAATCATGTTTACGCTGCAGCAAATGTGACCCAAATCCAATTTTTTGGGTGGCATATTTGATTTTTGTATGATATTCTTACTGTGACAAATCTAATTATTTATTTTTCTTTCAAATCTGACACAGGTATTCAAATGTGGTAGTAAATCAGATACATATCCAACATTTTACAACACAACCTCAGTCTGAATGATCATGCTACATTGTAGCTGACTTTTACATGATCAACGCAAGATTAAACAGATTAATTCAGATACTAATATTACTGATACCATTGTTGTGTAGTTTAAAGCTTGTAACTCCACCTCTTCAGCTACCGAACATAATTCCAGTCACTTTTTCTTTTTTAAAACTTTCTAGATTTGTTATGCCCTGGATGACTGAGAATTTACCCCAAGGTGTTCAGTCCTGGCCCTCCAGGGCCAATATTGCTTGTGTTTTAAGGCTCGGTTTTACTCACACATTAAGTACTTGTGCACCCTAGCCAGCGGTGAAGGTGTTTATACTTGGCACTTACGTTGTTGTAGTATTCTCCAAAAGGATACGTGGACTTACACTTTATAACCTGTGAAATGTTGTAAGTAGGAGAGCGAAGGCGTGACGAACAAACAAACTATTTGAATGCAAACACAGCCTTTGTGGAGCTACAACATTTCGGAGGTGCACAACCACGCACCGGGACACCGCGTGGGACCAACATGCAGGGTCAGGGACGACGCCGTTCTGTCACTTTTGGCGACCACTCCACCCCGCGTCCACTGTAAGCCAGGCTTTACTTGTTTCCTCACTTCAACACAACTAATTCAGTGACTAAATTTCCTCTTTAAGGTCTGCAGAATTCTGTTAATCACCCAATCTTTCAAATCAAAGTGAAAAAAGGTGCAAAGAGAAATGTTTGCATGTTGATGAATGGACGAACATATAATTCAATTTAATAAAACTTATCTTGGTTTCAGATACGTCTTTATTTTGGCTGAGTAGTCAGCCATTTTGGAACCCGTAGTTCAGACTTTAATGAAACATAAAAAAGATGGTAAAATTAAAGAGAATGACCCAGTGAGCTAATCAGTCAGATAAATATGTAATCAGTAATTTGAACTGACAGATAAAAACATGCAGTCTGTCAGCCGCTCAGTTATTCAAAGTGATCAAAAGCATGTCAGTTGAATGCATACGAAGTCAGTCAGTGGGTTAAGTCACTGAGACAGATGGAGATGAAGAGATCAAAGTGGGGGAAAAAAAATACTTGATGGACCAGCAGTCCAGATGGCTGCTGAGACGGAGTCCAGCCCAAGTTAAGTGTATTGCAGCCAACGTATTAACAGACAGAATCATCTCCAGCAGCCAACTGCCCTGGAGCTCAACAAACTGCCTGTGGGTGCCAGTTCTGTCCAGTCTGGGACACGGGTCAGACCAACACAATCACAATCAAAGGTTCTTTCTGCTTTGTGTCTTTTTATAAAGCTCATAAAAACAATAACTAAACACTGTTTTCATTCAGTAAAAGTAAGTTAACATACAAATAGAAATATGCTGTTAACATTAAATGTGTTTAACCGACTATTCAGTCTATAATTATAAGAAAGGTAAACATACATACATACAAAAATGTTGATATATTTTCATTACACTTTAAAACAATTCAGTGAATTTACAGTATTTATTGCAGTATCATAAAAATGAAACACTATGGCTGTCCAGTGACATGAGGGGTGATTGTGGAAGTAGAGGAGGCAGGAAAAAAATAAGATGTGATGCTAAAATCTGTTTATGTGCACACACACAAATATTTAAATATAACATTATAGTTATTTAGCCTTTAGAGAAATAATTTTAGAGGGGTAATTGAAGAACATTGAAGTCCTACTGGAGCTGACTCCACTGGATGTACACATCTTAGGGGAGGCTGCAACCAGCGCAATGAGGTTACATCAGTCTGGTAGGTTGAAATCTGACTCACAGCACACTAGAATCTGGGACTGGGCAGTCGCTGCTGTTCCAGTAACTGCAGGACTTGGAGACAGAATGGTCAAAAAATACAAATTTGAACCACGTTTTAAGACAGAGATTGAAGATAGTTCAGCTTGGAGTGGTTTCTCTATGGTTGACCTGTCTCCCAACTGTTTCTACTATTTCACAGACGGATCCATTATGAAGGTGTCAGTGGGTGCAGGGGTGCTGATTGTGCAAAACCACAGCAAGAGAGAGTACAAATACCCACTAGGTAGTTCTGTAAATGTTTCTCAAGCTGAGATAAGTCCCCCAGTGTGTGGCATCACTCAAAGACCTTCAGTGTACGCAGAAGGAAATATTCATCCTAACAAATAGCCAAGCTGCTATTAGACCTCTCCATGGGCCACATTTTACATCATAACTGGCTTGGGAGTGTGTCGAAGCAGTCAACCAACTGGGGAGAGATAACAGTGTTACTGTTAAATGGGTTCCAGGACATACTGGCATTTATGGCAATGAGAGAGCTGTTTGAGTCCTAATTAGACACAACTTGCTCAATCACCATAAAATAGTGATGGGACTCCATGACAATGGTCTGTGTGATACCTGTGGCATTGGATTAGAGACCTCTTTGACACGATCAGGCAGCAAGTGTTGGACCCAAGACGCAGGCAGGCAGGCAGGCTCAAAGAAATAATATTTATTAAAGCAAAGGCTGACGTGGCAGCAAAAACGGGAACAAAAACTTGGAG
>JARVJO010000227.1:18199886-18210165 GCA_031762555.1 Cynodonichthys magdalenae | reverse complement strand
CAATGATGCGAATGATGACTGAATTTACATGAATTGTTGAAATCACAGCATCGCAACTTTCTGGAGGGACTGAATATCTCAAGAAACACTGATGTATTTTAGTGCAAGTTTTAGAAAGGGTTTTTACATATTTTTACATTTGGTTAACTTTCACAGTCAATCCTATTGAAAATGGCTGCAACATCTAATCAATACTTAACACAAGAAATACTGTTAGTCAGTTTTATAGATACTGAGTTAAAATTTGACATAGTAGTAGCTGAGAATCACCCCCAATAAGTGTGACATCTTGTGATATCACACTGCACATAGTGTATTTTTCCCTGTTTGATCAAAGTGGCTTTTGTTTTGTCTTTGGTGAGATTAAAAACATACTTACTTTCTGTTATTAAAAAAAACAGCATTTGTTTATATGAAAACATTTGAGGTGTGATTTAATGCTTTCAGAGAAACCTGTTCATTTTATTACCCCTTCAGCTCTGTTTCCCAAAATCCACTGACAACAAAACAACAAAACATGACCTTCAGCTGTAATGGAGTACATAACCTGCTGACTTCTGGGTAATGCAGTTTTTAATGGACTGGCTTGAACTTTCAGAGCGGAGAATGAGAGAGAGGTCAGGAACAGAGGGGAGAAAAAAAAACAAGAAAGAAAACTGGTAGTGAGAAGAAGAAAAACAGAATACTAATAAAAACCAGAGCTAGATAAGACTGTTTGGCTGTTATTGTTTTTCATGTCGAACATCCTGAGACATGGCCTCTGGTATTCAGGAGATTTCATGCAGAGGAGAAAGAGAGAGATACATAAAGCCTCTGCTTTCCCTCAGCATCCCACAGGGAGACATCTTTAATTCATGAAGACTATAAAAATATATATATTTTTTTTCCTGTGATGGCCCTGCAGCCTGTAACAAACTCTCAGAGCTTCATGACGACGTACAGATGTTGATGCTGTGCTTATAGATGACTGTCATACAGCAACTAGGATGCATTTTATGCATAAAACCCTTACTTTGATTCATTTCTTTTGCACAAACCAGACAAAAAGGAGAGGCAGATACCATTATCTGCTAACAACCATTTGATGTAGCTGAACAGCTGCATCAATCGGTTGAGAATTAGATTTTTAAGGGTAACAATGCAGAAGTATTAAATCACCCTTACTATGTGAATGCCAAGCTTATGTATTTTAGCTATAGCATTTAAAAAAACATTGATTTTGACATTTGCTTTAGGTAACATATTTTTTTATCTTGTGCTACTTGGAGCTACTATTCTGTCACTTTTAGTTTTTAGTTACAATTTTGCTACTTTTAGCTTTTAGCTACAGTTTTGTTGATTTTTTAGCTTTGAAATAATACATCCATCTGTGATGGATTTGTGACCTGTCCAGGGTGTACCCCTCCCCTCGCACTGTGACTGCTGGATATGGGCACTAGTGACCCTGTGTGTAAGAAACAGAATAATGGATGGATAAATGAAATTAAATATGCAAATTATACATTTGAAATACAGATGGATCAGAGATAGTCTGGTATAAATTCTAAGATCAGTGAGTCTGTGATGTACTGTGCACAACATCTTTAAAAATGACTAGATTCTTGCAATATGTGTTTTCTAAGGTCAATTGACTGTGGTGGCCACCTTGAACTGGATTGACTCAAAGAGTGAATCTGATGTATATGTTTATCCATTAAACATCTCCAGAAAGTTTTATTAACCCATTTAATCTCACCATGCAGTGGTTCAGAAGATATTTTGCAAACAGACAGAGTTGACTCCAACAAAACACATGTTTAAGCCAAAAAGCATCAAAATTGTGCAATCATCAAAAAAAAACAAAGAAAGAAAGTAGAATTTAAGTAGTTTGTTTCCACAGTGAAGAAACATTTCCTTGAAAAATTTAGTTAATCAGTAAAATAATACTCTTGTGGTTAGACTGATAAGTTTATGCTTTCAGATTTCTTACACAAGAAAAAAAACATATTGCTTTCCTACAAACAAACAGTGGTACCTCTTTTAAACCAATAACCACAAAATGTGAAGGGTCTCCATGGAGATGCTCAGTCATACCATTACACTGTGCTGTCCACTGTGGCTCTTTATTTCTGCATAACCTCAAAATGCTGCCATGAGACTCGTCAGGCAAAGAGCTTACTGTAAAGTTTGAAGGGTTTTTAGTCATAGTGTGAAAATATACAATAAGTAATAACTTTAGGGCGGATTTAATGTATAATTTATGTGGAAGTATGAATAATTTGCAGTCTTCCTCCTGCCCTCCTGATACCTCTTTGTGGCAGTGAGGAAAAAGGCGAGCAATGATTGACAGATGGCTTCATGCTCCATAACTAAAGCAGCTGACAAGGCGGTGTCAAACGAAATGATCGGTGAGGAGAGATGTTGAGGGAAATATCCCCCCCTTTCATACATTGTCTCTCTGCTTTGATCACACTAAATTTATTTGACTGCTTTCCCAACCATGCTGCTGTTATAGGCATTTATAAACAGGAACAGTGGAGGACGGAAAGGTTGGACATGACCTCACCAATTTGTTTGGTGATGATAAAGATAGGTTTATACACAACATTGTTCCTAAAACCTGCATTTCTACCATAATGCTCCTCTGACACAGATCTGACCTTGTATGTGTGTGTATTGTAGGTGCACCTGGTTGTGTTGCCTTTTTAGGACCGGCTGCAGCTGTACACACTGAGCGTACCTTGAGATTTTCCATTGACTTAAAACACATTTTTTATTAAAATTTTTGGACTTTATATAGATTTTTTTTGTCTTTATTATTACCAATATTATGGACAAAATGAAATCAGAAATAGTCTTTTTTGTTAAAATGTCCTATACATTGGGGTGGCTGTGGCGGAGTGGTTAGGGGAGTCGTCCTGGAACCAGAAGGTCACCGGTTCAATCCCACATTCCAGCTGTCTCAGTCGTTGTGTCCATGGGCAAGACACTTTACCCGCCTTGCCTACTGATGAGGGTCAGGTGGTGCTGGTGCATGGCAGCCCTACCTCTGTCAGGCTTGGTGCTTTTTCCATGTGACTGTGGTGAAGCTAAATGAGTAAGCAGACTTTTAAACAGTTGAATTCCATCAAAACCTTAACACAAAGTATAGAAATGAAACAAATACTGTCGCTGCACCTCCTCGTCTGGATGGCAAACACAGCACCTGGGCCTTAGAATCTCCACCCTTTTCCTCTTACAGATAAATGTATTTTCTGCCTTCATCTCTGCAGCTACAACTCTCACACAGAAGTCCAGCCAGCAGCTCACAAACTTCCCGGCTACTGACTTATCAGTCTGGCAGTCATCTTTGAGTTTGAGCAAAATGTGTCCATGTATTGACATGCAGCCTTCTGAGCTGTGGGTTTTACAGTGTCGCTCCACAGTTTGATCCCCTAAATGAAAAAATGAAAAGAAAAGATTCTGCAAATTTATTTCTAAGATTATCTTTCAATGACCAGTCTTTGTGTCTTTGTTTTGCTGCACTTTAATTTCTTTGACATAGTTTCCATTACTTTCTGCATGAATCAAGTCCATGCCTTGTTTTTATTTTTGATGGATGGATGGATGGATAGATACATACATACTTTATTGTCCCCAAGGGGACATTTGTCTTGGACAGCCTGAGGACAGAGTCTTCATAGATGGACTGCGAGGAAGAGTTCTCAGTCCTCAGTGGTGGGCACTAGTCCCCTAAAACACAAAAGCGCTAATTGCGGACCTAAATTTCTCTTTTGCGCTTTAGGGGTTTTACTGATTTTTTCAAATGATGATTTGTGATTTCTAAATTTAAAATTGAGTAGCGCTAATCACAAATACTGTTTCAAGATTGACCGTCAACATTGTCCAAAGTAAAGAGAGACAACCGTCTAAGCTCAACACGTTCTACAATTTTATATATATAGTATTAAAGCTTTATCATATTTTTCTTCAACATTGGAGGGGAAAGCTGTCTCTTGTCAACACCATGTAGTACCACAGCATGAAAACAGCGACCCCTCAGGCAGGAGGGAGTTCACAAAGCTATATATGTTCACTGAATGTCCTTCGGGGTGACAGTTCTTATTTAGTAGAGTTCCCACAATTCTTTGCGTGACAGGAAGCAATTGGAGCTACGTCACTGGGCGACACTCCCAGTCCCTACCAGACCTGCATGCCTGCTGCTGTCACAGAACCACTCTAAGCTGCGCAGTTTGTACCACCTCTCCGTGGGACACCGCTGCAATAAATTTTAATAAAAAAGACCGAACAGTAAAATCACAATGGCATTTCTTAACACAGCAGCACATTGGACGTCTGCCCATAATCACGCACACAATAAGGAAGAATTCATGTGTATTTGTTTACGAGAAGCTCTGAGGAGATGTCCAGAACAGATCATGTTATTTTGTTTAAATTATTATATTTGTCTGAAGCCAGTTGTTAAAAGAGGTAGAACAGCAGCTGGTTTGATTAAATGTGAGCTGATGTTCACATGATGTCTTTTTTTTCATTACCACCACAAAAAAAAAAAGTTTTCCCTCCGCAGACACTTCATACAACACTGATCGTTGAGTGAAAACAAACAATATCCAGCCATCAATATTGTTGTTTATATACTTATATGAGTTTTGGAAGAGGACGTGAGAAGAGACACAACCTTGAGGAACACCTGTGCTGATGGACCTTGGCTCTAATAGAGTGTTGTTGACTCTAACAAGCTGTGATCTATTTGTTAAAAAATAATAAATCAATTTAATAAGAAAAGGATTAAGATTCATCTGCTGTAATTTCCTAATGAGCAGATGAGGCTGTAGGGTATTAAAAGCAGAACTAAAATCTATAAACAAAAGACGGGCATAAGCCTTAGAATTTTCGAGGTGTTTAAGTGTAAGATGTGTGATGCCATTGATGGCATCATCAGTACCTCGTCCTTTAACAGTGTCAAAGAGCACAGAACAGCCAGGCACAACTGGGCATTGTGATTGACAGCTGACTCTGCTTCTCTGCCTTATGTCTTTCTCTGTTCTCCCCTAGTGTCAGATTTATATTTTCATTTTTTGACTTTTTGTAATTTGTCACAGTCATAAGAGCAGCATGGGGTGTGTGTGTGTGTGCGTGTGTATCACATTAGGCACATTGAGCCTTGTGTGGGACAAATGCAATGTTTTTCTGCACCATACACATTGCTCTCGTGTGGCATTGTTTTGGTGAGGACCTGACTGTCAGGTACGCATATGGCCTATATTTGTGTGGGTCGGATGCATTGTGTTGGTTTTGTGCGCCACACACATGATGCATGTTGGAGTTGTGGTAAAGTGCGGTGATGGTTTGTGTGTACACTTCAATAAAATTCTGCAGGTACCCCTGTAAACACCTACCTTGTCAGGAGCAGTAGTCATTTTGGGGAGCAAAGATGAGTCTTAATATGGTGGAATGTCAGTGGTTGGTTAAGTTTAGGTGTGTGTGTGGGGGGGGGGGTTAAATAATTAGCTATGTATTAGGGTGGGTGGCTAGGTTAAGGTAAAGGGTTTGGATACAGAAGTGTGTTGAATAAAAAAAAAGTTTCAGCATAAAATGAGAGGATCATCATAAGTTTATCATTGCAATGTATTTTTTTTCCATCAATAAATCTCTTTTTGATGACAATGTAAGCTCTTACTGTTTTAGTACCATACATCTGTAGACATGGTGTTTCATCATATACATTTTTTCAATGTTTTTTGCAAAATGTTTTTTATTTTAGCTTTTAAAATGTCTACTGTTCTGAAAAGGCCTACTTTGATTTTCCATAAATGCATTTAAGACTCTTAAATTCCTTTTCATTCTGCATTGTTCTGTTTTCAAAAGTACTTTTTATAATATTTCATGTGTAGCTGTCAAATGGTTTGAGATATTGTGCTAACAGTCATGCAAACACACAAACACAGGGATAAAACTCATTCTGTGCCTTTTATTTCTTTTCAGATGCAGAAACTAATGAAACTAAAACCAATTTTGAAGTCATTGGACATCTCAGAGTGCCCTATTTTTAGACAGGCAGAATAATGTCGACCCTTGTGTCCTTCTCCTGTTCAGGGGTCTTTTCAGCCAAGAATACAATTTATTAAAACTATTCCATTTAAAGGTCAAGTGTGGACCTAGTTAATCTGCATGTCAAAGTTTGAAAAAGTGGGACATCCAGGAAAACTTGTCTACAAATGTACTTTTCCTTAGTGAGTCGGTGTTAAATTGAAGGGGATTAAATTTCTGAAGTTTTGCCATTTAAAGGTTGTCAGGGACATTATTACCATGTGAACCACTGGGACTCAATCCTCCCTGATTTATACATCCAGCGAGTTAAATATTCCACAGTAATCGCTCATTGCCAGTTGGGTAAATTCAACCGATAATGTTTTTTGCCCCACGTCTATGACCATTGCCTGTACCATTAGCAAAATATTTGATAAATTACTTAATGAGTTTTATCGTTTAATCATTGGAAGTACATCTACAACTGATTAGCTTTTGGAGTCAGCCTATTTGAAGAGTCAACCCATGTTGCCACAGTTAATTGACAGCCTAGAAAAAAATCACTATGCCTCAATGAATTGTACATACAGTACATTAAACTAAAAATTGGTGTGTTAGTAGCTGACAGTCATTCACAACACATACTCTAAGCTGTAACAAATCCCATAAGATATCGTCATGTTGTATGAAATTGCCAAAAGTTTAAAAATATTTTCTAGGTTTGACCAAGACAACTATATATTTTTTTTTCTTTTTTCAACATAAAATAATCTTAGTCTTGCATGCAACATGCAGGCAATGTTAATTTATTTAAAGAATATTATTGTATCTTCCCATTTGTCAAACACTCAACCCAGAAGCTGCAAACAATGACGGCCCTTTGGTGACCCAGATGTGGTTTTCTAGAGGTGGTCCATGCATGGGCCAGCACCACATCCATCAAACTACAACAGATCATTTGCTTCTTTGTTACACACATGGATTGTGAATGATGAAGAAATGTGAACATTAAATAGATTTACCATGGAAACAGTCCATTTTGTTGATGTCTAATGAAAGAATGTTTGACTTCTTAACAGTCCACGCAAAAATGCCTGGAAAAAGCAAAGATGCCATTCTTAATTCCTTTAAAGTACGTGCCAAAGTTTGATCTCTCCGTAAATATATCACACTGAATAGTTAACCTTAGCAGTCAGATTCATTGTAAACGTAACCAGTCTAGTAACTCATCTAAGCTCAAGACGTATTCATTTAAACAGGTTTTTAACACCATGTAGCATTGTGGCATTTTACCTTATTTTTATTGTTGTTTTGTGTTTTTTATTTATTTTTTTTTTTTTATGACGTGATTTTTACTGTAAAGTGCTTTGAGCACCTTAGTTGGTTGTTGCTACATAAATCAATAAATTAATCAAATAATGAAGTTAAATAAATTGGAACACTCAGAAGTCAAACATTTTTTTTTTATTATCTGGAATTTTTTTTTATATTATTTTTTGCAAACAGGCATTTGGTCACCATGGTGTTTAAATTTGAAATTTCCAGCCAAATCTTTTAAGGCTCTGCATTCAAGCATAAGTCAATCGGGCCCGTGGGCTGGCTGCCGCCAGTTGAGGTGTTAAAGTCATAACGTGTATGAACGGTAATAGTAAAAGAGTAAAAACAGGGATTCTTTCTTTGCCTGTAATAGGAATTTGAGGAGGCCATCTGCTGTGTGGGTGTGCGTGTGTGTGTGTGTGTGTGTGTGTGTGTGTGTGTGAGACTCTAACAGGAGGTCAGTGGAGAAATGAACTTCTGTTCCGTTTTGGTGAGAGGAGCCTTCATCTGCATTGAGCTAGAAGTAATGAAAGTGTGGTGGAGCATTGAAGATTGATGCCAAGAAAGTCCCAGACCTCTCCTCAGCTTTTTACCCTCTCTCATTCATCTATAAACATCCTGTACCCTCCATCTTTGCTGCCTTCCTGGTTTTAGCTGCATGTTTTACAACCCCCTACCTCCACCACCACATACACACACACCCACACACACACACACACACACACACACACACACTGTTCTATCTGACCATTCTCCTCTACCTTTTCTTTCTATTTCTGAATATCTGCATGTTCTTCTCTCCCCTCATTTTTGGTCTCAGCAGTGTCTCAATGCTGCTTTCAAGGTGCCAGGACAGTAACACTTTAGTGACTTGTGAAACATCCAATCCAGAGCTTAAATGATGTCAAATACAACAACCATCCCTGTAAATAAAGTCATCCTGTATTTTGGTATTTTATGTTGCGAAAGCTAAATGTCCCCTACTGGTAATGTTGCTAGATGTCAGAATGACTGTAGAGTACAGCTGAAACATTGGTAGATTAAACTGTTTAGACTAAGTGTACTCAAAGTGTAGGCAGGAATCTAAAGCACAGTGCATTGCAGAATACTGACTTTGAGCAATGCACATAAGTATCTGTAAAAAAGTCAGTAAAGTAAGCAAAAAGTTAACACTTTATATATTAATAATAAAATCATTTAAACACAATTATCATTTTGAACCTTTACAGAAAAACTCTAAAACAACGTATATGTTTAAAAAGATAATTAATTCAAAATTACAGGGAAAACATACCATTTGAAGTATTTAATTGAAATAAGATATGCAGATATCTTATACTGTTGTTTTTTATTTTATTTTTTTATTATTATTTTGCTTGAGTTTGTTTTTTGGTTGAAGTTGTTTTTGAAAATAAGGGGCAGATGTTTTTCTTCACCTTGCACCCTGTTCAATTACTTTTTTTTTGTTTTACTGTATATAGATTTGTTTTTTATGAACGAAAGAAATTGAATAAATTGTAAACAATATAAAAGTTGCAATTTGTGATGCCAAGGAAAATGATGTCAAATGAAATTACACTGGAAATACCCATGATTAAAATTTGCTTTACATTTTTTGTACAAAGTTCTTTTTCTCGTGTGTCCTAGCAACACCATTTAGAAACACTAAGAAACACCCATACAGTTGGTTACAAACATATTTACTCTACTTACCCTGCTTTTTGTTTAGTTGCCTTAGAGCATAGAGTTTTATTGGATTTTTAAAATTTGATTACAAGTAATATTTCTAATAAAAAGCACTCCAGAGTTATGAATGTGGGACAGGAGGCTGTTTAAACAAAATACGAGAGAAACAACTTTCAGTTAAATAATTCTAAATAATATAAAACTGAAAATTGTGTGCATATGTGCACACCCATCCAACCGTGATGTTAAAAAGCCATGTAATTATGTAATTAAGATCCATGTAAGCAATCAACATGTACCATACACACTGAAAATAGGACATGTTAAAAATATCCTGTTGTAAGTCTCCCCTTTGTCCTTAAAATTCCACAAGTGCTCATTCCTTCCCAAATAACAAAATGTGTCTGGCCTAGTTCTGGCAAACACAATGCACTAACACTTGGTCCAGATACCACAAAGAATGGTGGCCCTTTAGTGGCCCATGTGGTTTGCCAGGGGTGGTCCATGCTTGGAAGGGCACCACATAAAATAGATCACTTGCCATGAAAGCAGTCAACCAGCAGCCAGCTTAACCCACATAGCAGACAGGTATGGGCAAGATCTGGTGTCAAGACCAGATTTGGATTGAAACACACTGAGTTTGATTTACTAAGAGCCCAAATATTGAGCACAAAATTGCATGTGAAAACTAAAACATTGCACGTTATTAATGGGCATGGTGCAGGCGATCTATGAAAATTGCATGTGCAAAAGATAACAGGTGCAAAACTGGTGAAGACTGCCCTATTGAAATGAGGGTTTGCCACTGTCTGTCACCATGAAGTTTTTCTATAAAAGAAATATGACATGGCTCCTATTTGGGACTGGCTCCAAATCCTTTACATGTCTACCCATATGGATGCTTAACTGCTCACAAACCTTCAGAAATTTGTAAATTTCTGAAAAAATCTATAGTACTCTCACATGATACAATGGGGCATGGGGGAAGTGGGGTGTCTGTGGCGAAGTGGAGCAGGGGTTTATGGTTTATGGTGAGTGGGGATGGATAAATAATCCATATGAGGGGGGGGGCTCATAAGTGGGCCCATTGCTCTCCCCAAAAGACACTGGTCTTTATTCAAACTTTTGCGTCCCTCGGATGAAGGACACGAGGTTAGAAACACTCAGTGTTCTGAGCTTCTCAGGATCCTTAAAGGGGTCTCCAAGAATTCTTTTCCTATGACTACTCAGAGCCAGACAATGGCCTAAGTAGTGCAGAGAGGTCTCT
>JARVJO010000227.1:18183411-18199368 GCA_031762555.1 Cynodonichthys magdalenae | reverse complement strand
CTGCTCAAAAGTTCTTGTCTCTTGCACTGATTTTTTCCTTTAACATTGTGAAGCTCTACTTAGAACCTTCTTAAGATTCAATAGTGCAAAATGCAAATTCTTGCAATTTTTTGACTGGTCTTAAGATTTTGATCAGGAGTGTATTTACAAATATGTCCTTGAAAGCCCTCCAAGCCTGTCTATTATATTTTTCAGGGATCTTCAAACCCAAACCAGTCAAAGAAAGAAATCGTCAGGACTTGCTTTAGACCTGCATCAGTGGTTTTTAATTTTCAATTCAGTAGGTCTTAATCGAACTCATAGTGGGACTTTTGAATGTCAGCCAACTGTCTATGTATGTGTACACAACTCTTAAATTGAATAGGCTATAATTAGATTTGAATTTGGGTCTGCTCTGAACTGAACTGCATGTAATTTGATATGATTTGTTATTTCTTTGTATTCCTTGAGACAACTTTTGTTGTGAGTTAGCACTATATATTAAATTGAATCCCCATGACTTGGTTACTTATTACAGAAAATAGATTTTTTGTTTTTATATACTTGCTGATTGCTCCACTTGGGGCAGGACCTCTTCCCCGACCCGGAGAAGGCACCCTACCCTTTTCTGGCTCAAGACCATGGTCAGATTTGGAGGCACTGATCCTAATCGTGGCTGCTTCACACTCAGCTGCAAACCGCTCCAGTGAGAGCTGGAGATCACAATCTGATGAAGCCATTAAGACCACATCATCTGCAAAAAACAGAGATGTGATCCTAAGGTCACTAAAACAGATCCCCTCAACAACTTGGGTGCACCTAGAAATTCTGTCCATAAAAGTTATGAACAGAATTGGTTTTAAAGGGCAACCTTGGCAGAGTCCAACTCTCACTGGAAATGAGTCAGGTTTACAACAAGCAATGCAGACCAAACTTTGAGTATGGTACCCCATACTCCTGGAGTACCCCAACAGAATTCCCCGAGGGACGCGATCGAATGTCTTCTCTAAGTCCACAAAAGCACATGTAGACTGGTTGGGTGAGGTCCCAAGCACCCTCCAGGACCCTGCTGAGGGTTTAGAGTTGGCCCTGGTGTTTCATGACCAGGACATAAACCACACTGCACTTCTTGAATCCGAGATTCGACTATCTGATGGACCTTCCTCTCCAGGACCCCTGAATAGACCTTATCAGCGAGACACTCTGCTGTCCCCCTTTTTATAATAGGGGGACCACCACCCCGGTCTGCCAATCCAGGTAAACTGCCCCTGATATCCACGCAATATTGTAGAGTCACATCAACCAATGCAACTCCACAACATCCAGAGCCTTAAGGAACTCCGGGCGAATCTCATCCACCCCCAGTGCCCTGCCACCGAGGAGCTTTTTACCACCTCGGTGACACTAGGTACCAGAGTTTTGAGAGTGCAAGCCAGGGTGCCCTGGTTATGCTTCCTCATGGGAAGATGTGCTGGTGGGATTCAGGAGGTCTATAAAGTATTCTGCCCACCGAGCCACAACGTCCTGAGTTGAGGTCGGCAGCACACGATCCCCACCACAAACAGTGTTGGTGGTGAACCGCTTTCCCCCGAGACACCGCATAGTGGACCAGAATCGCCTTGAAGCCATACAGAAGTCTTTTTCCATGTCCTCTCCATACTCCTCCCACACGTTTTTGCCTCAGCGACCACCTGAGCCACAACCCCACTTGGACTGCCGATACCTATCAGCTGCTTTCGGAGTCCCACAAGTCAAAAAGTCCCAATAGGACTCCTTCAACCTGACAGTATCCCTCACTGTCAATGCCCACCAGTGGATTCAAGGGTTGCCTGGTCCAGAGTCTACGGTCTCGCCTGGTCCAGAGTCTACAGTTCCAGTCACAGAGTCTATGGTTCCAGTCAGAGTCTACGGTCCCCATCATTAAAGCAGTTACTCTCTTCATGTTTCTGCCTTTTCCTGTCTCAACTCCCAGTTCTTCAGTTCCGGCCAACGAGTCACCCATTCCAGTTCAGTCCACTTCATCAGTTCCAGTCCACGAGTCATCAGTTCCAGTCCACGAGTCTTCAGTTCCAGTCCACAAGTCTTCAGTTCCAGTCCACGAGTCCACAGTTCCAGTCCACAAATCACCAGATCCATCCCCTTCATCTACCTTCACTTCTTCAGAAATCCCTGGTCGGATTGTAGAGTCCCCGGGTCGGACCAGATCTTCAGCTTTCCCAGGTCAGATTGTGAAGTCCCTGGGCCAGCTCAAACCTCCGGAGTCCCCAGTTGGGATTGTGAAGTCCCCGGGTTTAGCCAAGTTTCCTGAATCCATGTTGCCGGCCTCCAAGTTTCCAGAGTCCCTGGGTGGGACTGTAGAGTCTGCGGGTCCAGTCAAGTTTCCAAAGTCCCCGGGTGGGACTGTAAAGTCCCCGGGTTCAGTCAAGTTTCCAGAGTCCCCGGGTGGGACTATAGAGTCCCCGGGTCAAGCCAAGTATCCAGAGTCCCCGGGTCAAGCCAAGTATGCTGAGTCTACGACGCCGGTCTTCGAGATTCCAGTGTACACGCCACCAATCTACGAGGTCCCAGAGTCCACGCCACCGATCTACGAGGTCCCAGAGTCCATGCCACCGATCTACAAGGTCCCTGAGTCTACGCCACGCTTTGGCCTGTTCCCGGGCCATTCTCCAGAGGTCCTGCTTCGCCTCGGCCGGGTCCCGGGCTGTCCTCCAGAGTTCCAGCTTCGCCTCAGCTGGGTCCCGGGCCGCCCTCCAGAGTTCCAGCTTCGCCTCGGCCGGGTTCCGGGCCGCCCTCCAGAGGTCCAGCTTCGCTTCGGCCGGGTCCCGGGCCGTCCTCCAGAGATCCAGCTTTGCTTCGGCCAGATTCCGAGCCATACTATGAACTCTTTGCCCCATAGATGTGCCTGGAGCCATCTTTTAGGACATTTTTCTTTTTCCAGGTTTTTTTTTCTGTTCCCAGGTTTAGCTGGTGGTTTTTTGTTCTTTGTTTTAGCCTTCTTGTCTTGTGTCCCTGTCTTGTCTTGTCTGTGGTTCTTGTTTCGTGCCCTCCGTCCTATGTTTTTGTTGTACCCCCCACCTCCCTCCCGTGCTCATGTTTTTTTTTGTTAATCGTTCCGGAGACGATTCTTTGAGGAGGGGTACTGTTATGGTTCTGTCTTGTGTGTGTGCTCTTGTCATGTCTCCCTTTGGTGTTGTCTTGTGCCCAGTTCATCTATGCTCTTCAGTTAATCAGCTCTCCTTCTGGTATCATTCCACACACCTGTGTGTTATTGTAATCACCCAGCTGTTTCCAACTACACTCATCCCAGTATTTGGATTTAGTCTGCTCATTTCCTCTCCAGCTTCGTCCGTTCATTGCTTGCTTGTGTTCATGTTAGTTCTTGCCTCATGTTTCTCTGCCAGTGCTCCCTCCAGGATTTTGTTTATTTGTATTCCGCCACCACGTTGGCCTTTTTGTTTAAATAAATAGTTTTTATTATTTTGAGTCTTCGTCCTGCCTGTCTGCCTGCATTTGGGTCCACCTCGCTCCACGTCGCTTGTCACCAGTGCCCTTTACCACAAAGCAAAATTACTGTTTTAATGAGGTAACTTCAGGTTCCGATCAGGATTTTTTGTATCACAGATGGTTCACTTTTTGCCAGAGTCTGTTACCTAATGTGTTATGGATGGGAATTTCTTTATGACTGCATTTTAATTTTCTGTGATGCCTGCAAAAGCATATGTTGTCTGGTTTTGATGCAGAAAACTATGAATCATGTTTTGTTAAATAATAAACCTCCTAATGCATTTTAACACTCTTAGATGGATTCACTTTAAAAGTGTGTTATTTTATTGGTTTATTCTCCACATAAATATATTAAAAAAAAAACAGTATAGAGGTTGCCTGAGAAAGATGAGGAAAAGGCAACAAGTTCCCTTTAATTAAAAAAATATCTTCACCGGCAGTGTCAAACAGATGGGACAGAAAATACTAAATTTCCCTGAAATTGACTACAGGCGTGCCACTACATTTTCCTATCGAATCATCATATGCAGGATGATATAATGTTGGAACGACACACACAGAAACAGATGCAACAGGAGTGTTTTCGGGGGTTTTGGCGGGGTTTCTGTGGAGATGAAACATTTCAGCATGTTAATGTGCTAAACTGTGTTTTTGTTTTACTGATATAACTGGTGCCAGTCATTTTTTTCTCTCTCCACCACATCTGTACCATGAAACTGAGCATGAAGGCTGAATCCAGATAATGAAAGCAACAATTTTTCACCTGATTGAAAATTTTGGTTCACAGATCCCGGCCATAATGAGATTTCATTTGAGAATGGACTTGTGCCAGATTTTCTCGGGACAGCTGACAAAGCATGATAGAAATGCTCTTTGAAGCTGCAAACATAATCCAACACTTAATGTTAAGTTCAATAGGATTTTGACAGCAATTTTTCTTTAATATGCTAAACTAAAACCCAGATATTTCCAAGTAAATTCCTTCATAGTAGACAGCAGACATTTTACAAGAGTCTAAGCAGTATTTGCACAGAATTGACTTTAAGATTTGATAACTTTGGGGTTCTGGATGGTCTAAAGAACCATCATAGACTCAATGTTTGATGTTTAAAAGCACTCCTTTGACATAAAAGTAGTGCCTTGATCAGTTTAAATTATTTTAGTTACATCAGAGGATGAAAAGACTTTAATGAGGGTTATCACAGCTTCACAGTGGACTTTCAACATGCATAAAGATAATCTTATAGCCTCTGAAAAAGTTGTGGTACATGTTACAGGTAATTTGTACTGATGTCCAGATTTGGGTTTTTGACACAGGACCCACGAAGTCTAACAAATTGTGTTGGGTTGCATTTGAATAATTCATATATTTACTACCAGCTAGATGATTTATTCTGGAAATCCACAAACTAATAAGGAAGTTTGCAGTACATATTTGTGACAAAAATGTGGATTACAAATTATAATGGTGGGTTGGCATAACGGGTTGGTTTATCAAGGTTGGGCAAAAAAACTAAGTTAGGCTGAGATGAGTATCAATTTTTCCAAAAAGATTAGCATGTAAAATAAACAATCATCCTTTGGGACTTCTGAAGTACACTTGAGAATTGTATGCCAGTCTCTCAGGTAACTTTACTTAAAATCCAAAACTTGTACTGGAACCAGCTGTGGAGGCTTTTGGCTGTTCTGCTCTTTAATTGTTGTCACAGTGGTTCTGAGTGCTGTGGGGGGAGACTGGGATGGACTCACGTGTGCGCAGTCTTCGCTAATGAGATCTGGTGTTATTTAAGCCACATTCTGAGTTCTATCCGACGCTGGAATATTCAGTCACTGCCTATGACAGCCAGTTATTCCCTTTTTTAAACAAGTCCTTTAATCCAAGTGTATTTTTGTGCTTACCTGTGTTTAGGTTGGACTTACTGAATCTTTGCTAGTGTCTCTGAGTTCCACCCTAGTTAGAGTTGATTCTCACCTTCGGGAACTAGAGTGGATCCTCCTCCTTGTCCTCTGCCCTGCCTCCCTCCTTCAAACCCAAAGGCCTGGAACCTCAGTTAGAACCATCAGTGAGATGCTCACCTTCTTGGAAAACTTCTTCAGACCTCCCCTCCATGCCAGCCTCTTCGCTGAGAACCTGTAAGGGAAAGAAACAAACATTTTCTGATTGCTTATCTCCACTGAAGGGACAACCCACTAAACAGCCTGTTTTTCACTTGTATCAATATCTGGACCTTGTCACTGTGAATAAACTCACTTATCTTTTTTTACTCCTATTGTCAGTCTCCTGTTTTCACTAATAATCTAAAAAAAATGGTAAAATGGCCTGAACTTATATAGCGCTTTATAAAGTACCTCCGGACCCCCAAAGCGCTTTACACTACAGACATTCACCCATTCACACACACATTCACACACTGATGATGGCAAACTACACTGTAGCCACCGCTGCCCTGGGGCGCACTGACAGAGGTGGAGCTGCCATGCACTGGCGCCACCGGACCCTCTGACCACCATCAGTAGGCAAGGCGTGTCTTGCCCAAGGACACAATGACTGAGACAGCTGGAACAGGGGATTGAACCGGTGACCTTCCAGTTCCAGGACAACTCCCCTAACCACTCCGCCACAGCCACCCCAGTCTAGCTCATATCTCCTTGGGTACTGGTACGCAACCTAACACCAGCCTACAGGGAAGCTGGTCCGGTTCCAGTTTCAACTTCTGTTGAAACTGGATCTTCTAATTGTGCCGAATTCTGGCCCTTCCGACAATCCTAAAGATGCCCAGATTATCGTGATGGCTCAAAAGATAATCATTAAATATGTTTGATTTTTTGGCCCGATACCACAGCCTGTGTAGTGTTCACCCGAGAGCAAACGAGCTGCAGCCTGCTGAATAGAAGTGCAACCAATCAGAAATCGAGGTAATGTAAATACGGAGGAGAATCACCGCAGACATTAAAAACTGTCAGGACTCACCAGAAAGTCCACTGGATGTTAAAAATCCTATAGAATGTTTTTTCATCTGGTAAAAATAGTCCACAAATGATCATTATTGTTTCTTCCTAGTCGCAAATGTTTATTTACTTAGAACTCACGTCTCTCTGGTGATCACACGAGATTTTTCCTCAGACAACTAAATTCTTGCGAGATTTCAAGAAGTCTTGCATGATTTTGCATGATTTCACATCTGACATCTGAATGTTCATGAATGAAATATCTTTTCTTGTATGGTGTGTTGCCTATTGCTGTGTAGCTTGCCATGATTTTTTTATCCTCACGTCTGAGTCTGAGTCTCTCAGTCTTTGAAAATCGACCGACTGTTTTAAACTCTTGCAGTGTGACGCAGTCTTAAGTTAGACTGAACTAGCACAAAGCTGTGGGAGAGGGTGTAGAACATTCAAGACATTCTTTTAAATATTGTGATTTTGTTTGTAGCTATGAGAGTAAAATTAGATTCAATAAACTGTGCATGCACTTTTGTTGTTGATTTGAAGTGATAACATGTTTTTAAGACAAAAATTGGGGGAGCAAACACACAAAGTTTTCACCCCCACTTTAAAAAGTGGGGGAGCAGCTGCAGGTGCTTATGAGTTGGAGTATATGGTCCTTAAACACAGTAAATCAGAGTTTCACTGAATATCCTGTAGCACTACCAAGAGGTTTTCTGTGTGCACCTGGGGAATGACTTGGTAATTTAGAGAATCTCACATCTCTTCCCATCCCCAGCTGAGGAATGTGTGATCTAAGGATTTTTAAAAGTCAGTGTTGCTCTCACTGTTCAAGCCACCTTACTCAAGAACTCCCTCTCCCATACTTTTCTCCTTATATAACACCCAACATTTCTTTCAACGCCATACTGAAAACATGACAAAACAGACAAATGTCAGTGCTGTGTCAGCTGAGAATTGTTTCCTCCTGAAAAATGACAAGAAAGACATAAATTCAAAGGTTATACATGGCCAATCAGCCTCAGACATTGCTGGAAGCCACCACAACAACAGATGAGCTGAGTTGATGAGAGCTGGTGCCAGGGGCGCATGACAAGGATGGTGTGTTTGCGTGTGTTATTCGCCATCAGAACAGATGTTCCTCTTGCCTGTCATTTCCTACGGTTTGCCTATGTCGAACCAATTTTCTTAATGGCTTGTGATCAGTATGACACATTCTGAAAAATTGTTTCGTTTCTACTAGACAGATACTTTGTGACTTTAGGTCTTTTGGCTGGTTTTATTTGATTATTTTTCTAAGTGAAAGTTGGTTTCAACATTTCACAGTAATTAACTCACCCACACTCCTGACTTGGAATTTCCCTCGCGTAGTTTCTCCCTTCACATGCTAGCAGAGTTTAAACTAAAAGTTGTAGAAGTTGTTTTTCACAGCTCAGTGAAAATTAGTTTATTCATTTATTTGGAGCCGGTGGGAGTAGGGGCTGTTAGGATGGCTGAGACTTGTTTAAAAGCATACATTAGTAAATACTAAACCATCTGATAAACATTTGAGTCTACAGTCAGAAATCACATTTTAATTACATTAGGTAACTTTTTTACAGTTATTGCATGTTCATGTCAACAACCCGTTTTTGAGTTCAATTTTATATTTTTTATACAATCAGCATTATAAAGCATGTCTTTAGGGATAACAGTGTCTCAAGTACAGAACTAGTTCTTGCATTCAAATAATAATTTTAATGTTCAAATATGGTGTTTCAACTTGCTATTAAAGTTGTACATTTTCTCTCATCACTATACTGTATATGTTAATTCTAAAGGGATGACACTCTTCATAGCAGTTTAAGATTAATACAAAACTGCTGTTTATTTTTTGTTCCTTTCTTTTTTAGAATTAACCCTGTGAGGCATTAATTACCGATTCCTCTAACTAAAATGCATCCACTTACCAATCCGTTCTTCCTCTTGTGAGTTCCTCTGACGGTCCTGAGACTGCCCAGCAGGGTAATTACCAACACTTGTAATAAACTGTTGAAATGAGATGTCTAATGTTGCTCTCTATGGTGGAACAAACGGAGGCAAACTATCCATTTTCAATTACAGTTGCATGCAAGGACTTACTTTCAGATTGTGTATGCAAGCAAGTATGCTCAAACAAACTTAAACACACCTCCCTGGAGAGTGAAGCTGTGTGAAGCCTACAGGTAATTACTTTACCACAGTGCTGTCTGCCACAGCGGTGTCTCTCTGATCAATGCTGGTCTGAGCAGCAGGTGTTAGCAGCGGAACAAACCTCCCTGGGGGATTCTGTTAGAGCTATAGATGTGGCTTCTAAGAACTTTAATAGGGGAAAAAAATCTTGGAAAAAAAATCTCTTTAGCAGGTTTTAATCCATTAGTAAGTTTCCCTTTTAGAGGACATTAGCTCTTGTTAAAATAGCAAGTAAAATGTATAACCTCTAGGTCACTGATGTTAATTGAGCCAAGAAATGTTGTTAAATGCAGTTTATAAATGCCACCAAGCAAAACAAAGACTAGCTGTATTCACACAACTTCTGTGCAGGAAGATTGGGGATTCATGGACCAAACCCTGGTGCCAACCCTCAAGAAACTTCAGTTACATAATGAGTAAGAGACATAGGCTTGGATGTTTATTAACAAGTTCCACATCTTTTGAAAAACCAAGACATTCTGGTAAAAAAAATGGCTACTGGAACAAGATGTTCAGAGCAGATAACATAATAGTTCTGGATTTCTACAATGCAAAAAAGCCTAGGGTTGTAAGGCTGTATGATAAAGTTATGAGGAAAATGGAAACTTTTATACCCATCGCTTCCATTGACTTAAATCAACTAGTGGTTCTGAGTGTTCAACAATACAAGATATAAAGCTGCTATCACACCTAGTATGAAAGCTGAGAGCATCCGTTTTTAGCTTATAATTTTTTCATGATAGAAACGAGGACTTTTTTCTCAAGATAATGAGTTATGATTTTTTGTGCATCATTCAGTAACCATGGAGATGGCTCAATCCCCTCAGCTAGTCACTGATAAAGTTTATTATATCAGCAAGATCACTGTTTAAACACCTGCAGATCTGCAGTCAGACCAGCCATCTCTTTAAATGACGAGGGCTGATATGAAAGTTATCTGTACAAGACAAACAAATCACAATTTTAGCCTGTTTAATGATACAAGATGCTAAAAATTAACATGACAACATCAACTCACTAATTCACCAAACCAGGATATATGGCACTGGAATGCCATAAGGGTACCTGCAGATGAATGGAATTCTTTTTATCTCTCTCCCACACGCACACACCCACACACACATACACACACACCCACACAAGCATGCACACGCTTTTCACACACTTATTGCTTCCCTCCCCTCTTGGAACTGGGAACACTAATTTTTTAGGGCACAGGTTATAAAATACATTGCGGAAAGGTCTTATAATACATGCTGCTTATTCAAAATTTACATGTAACTTATGTAATATACACCAGTTTTTTTTTTTCATACGACAGCATAAGCTGTCTAAAGTGTGTTTATGGTGTGACAAGGTATTAAAATAAATAAAGATAACAGAAAAAAAAATAAGGTAACAGAAATTAAGGTGAGAGTGTAAGTTGAGGTAAGGTGAACTAAGGTTATGTCAAGTTTATTTTAAAAAGCACATTTCATGCAGAAAGCAGCCCAGAGGTTTTTTTCCAATGAAAACAGAAGTACAAATGTTTCTTAGTGTGTGTGTGTGTGTGTGTATTCATCATATTTCAGTGTTATTGTGCTGTTTATGTGAACATGTGCTATAATTTAAATGGAATTGATATTTATAAGCGGAAACAGTTGAAACAGTTACAGTACTGTATGTTAAAAGAGGCTTAACAAAACACATTTATAAAGACATACACATGCATAATACACTTGTGCTTTAAGCACAGTGTCATAATATTAAGGAGACTTTACTTGAGCTTTTGGGTAAAATAAGTTTAGGGAAAGTGAGAAAGGATCATAGTGTCTTAGAAACAATTTGGTTAACAAACAGTAGTCAGGTCTAATTTCCATAAAATTTATTACAATATAATATATATCCTCACAGATTACATAAAATACAAATATATTCAACTCAGCAAAGTACTTGCTGGCTGTGCATTAATACGTCAAAATGCTTATTTAGAGCAAGAGTAGAGGAGTCCCAAGCCAGTCTACCTATTGGTGCTGCATTCAGAGAGCCTATATCTGCACTCTGATTCTGTATGCAACTGGAGTTCAGCATGCAAGGGAGGAGGAGGATCAGAAAAAATGCTCTGAGCCTTAGGAACGAGCCTCTCTTCATATAAGTGTTTCAGATTATTAAGACCAACTCCAATATATTACAGCACAGCCACACCAAATGTTTTCTGCAAACCAATAAATTATAATGTAAGTACTGACTCAATAAAAGCAAAAGAGAACTTTTAATTAGAGTTTAGTCAATAATAAAACCATTCCACCTTCTTGAAAAACAGACACAGATTTTCCATTTTATGCTGTCTGTAAAAAAGGTAAGTTTTTTATTTTCCGTCCATTTGAATTAAGTAAATGTTTTCATCCTACAAACTTTCACATATCCTTGGTACCAATATGTATCTCATGGCAAATTGATGCCAAGTGAGGGGTCCAACAAAAATAATTGAAAAGTTTTGAACAAAACACAAATACCAATAGCTGTCCATACTGACACACCTTCGCCAAAACCCTAGTTTCAGTCATTAAAAAAATACGGGTTGGGGAATTTTTAAATTTCAAAACATCAGATCACAAAATAGTTACCATTGTAACTGGATAATTGGTCAAATAATTATTTTTCAAAATTTCTGGATCGGGATGCTTATGTAGATCCCCACCAAAATTTATTATATGTTCTTTGTGACGACCTTTCATGAAAATTTCATGGAAATCTGTTCATAACTTTTTGAGTAATCTTGTACAGAGAGACAGAAAAACAAACAAACCAATGCTGCCAAAAACATAACCCCATTTGGCATGAGGAAATAAAATGAAAAACAGGGACTTTCAGAACTAAAAGCTACAAAAACAAATCAAAACCCCCAAAAATGTATCACTCTGTGACATGATGCAGTCTGAGAATAAATGATTTATTTTTGTTTGTGTAGAAAGAGAACAAAAAGTGTGCCATGGCCTTTTTTAAATTTCTCTAAAGTTTTCTGAAAGGTAACAAGGTAACAATTTAGAAAATGTCAGTATTTACTGACAAACTTTACCAGACACTGAATGGAGGTTTAAAAAAGATGTTGGACCAAATTATTTGGGGCAATACATTTTATGATTGGCAGCCCCTGGGGGTACCAGACGCTCAAAACAAGTGTCAATAACAACAGCAGAATAAGCTGTTTAGCAGAGATTTGGTCATTTTTTCATGTGAACAACCCACATACTCTGCTCTACTGCTCATCCCACAAATGCATGTTCATTACAAATGTGGCACCATTTAAAAATGAAATTAACAGACTTTCCTACAGTTTAAGATTTATTATTTATAGAAGCATTGTTAAAACAAAGAAAAAGTCTACCAAACACTAATTTACTAACTTTGTGTGCTAAGTTTACACCCACACACACAAACGCACACACCCACCCACAATACAGTAATCTCTGCTGTTTTTGTCCATGTTATTGATGGTATGGGAGAAACATTGGATATTTCTCAGTTTTAAACAAAACTGGTTTCCCAGGTACGACTTACTGTCAAACAGGATTTCCTTTGTTTGGAAAAAGACATTCACTGCTATGGAACGTTTTTGCTTTTTGTAATTTCCACTAATTGGCTACATAAACTGAACATAAACACTGGTTTGAACCCGGTGAGAAAGACAAGTGCACCCACATGAAAGCAGTGATATCAGAGAGAGAAAGTCTGAGAACGAGGGAGGAGAATTCAAATGAGAGCAGAAGATGTTTTTCTGCTTAGAATGAATTCTAAAATCAGAAACATAATTTTGAAAGCAAGCAAAATGAATTTGTAAGCAAGCAGAGATGTGTGAACAGCAAGATTTGGATAGTAAAACTCTGAATTAAAGGAGCAATATTATGTGTTTCTCAGGCATATATTTAATTTTTTTACCATAATAAAGTAACTATGTCACTTTTAGTTGTTATTAAAATGATGTTTATATGTTTAAATAGAAAATAAACTTGACCGCTGCGATGCGGAAACTATGCAAAGTTTACTTGGCATCTGAAAATACATTTCCTCAAAGGTATTTTTAATCTGAAAAGGACTGGAGGGAGAAGTGGTTAGTATAGGAGCTCAGCAGACAAGGTTTTCACCTGGGGCCTCAAGTAAATTCTTGCGTGGGTTTCTTATTGAAATGGTCAAATCCATGCTAGCTGTTCCAACCCCTGACTGCTGCAGGGGCATGTCTGAGAGAGAGGCTTTTATACCTGAACACGGCAGCTGCAACAAAACTGTGGCGACGTGACAACATCATGGAAAGTCATTCACCAATATGTAAATTAAACTGCAGTATCATTGTTCAACCCATAGGACGCAGTAAAAAGATGTTTTTAGACCAACTATTGCAGTTTTGAACAAATACGCACAAAAACATCAAACTTGGCACATAAATAGTACTACATTACCTTTTAGGCACATTCTAGATAGTTTATCAGCTAAAAAAAAAGTTAATTTTGAGGTAAGTTACCCTTTAAAGACCCAGCCCCTAGAAGAGGAGATGTTACCAAAAGGCGGTTCTAGGCCCAACTGGTCATTTTTGCTCTCCTGCCTGGCTGTCTTAGGACAGCACAGGATTTCTCAAACATGCACGAATGAGTCAAAGCAAGACTCTGCACGTGTTTGATTAGAGGTTAACATTATAACATGATATTGCCCCTTTAATAAAATGTATTCTTTTATATATTGGCTACTTTAGAAGAGATAACATTAAAAGTAAGCTGCTCTTATTTTCAAAGTTACTCTTCCTCACATCGAGACTTGTACTTGATTTGGTAAAATGTGGTGTGGTGCATATTCCTACATGAAACAAGCTGAAATTACTGTATATTAAGTGTGTCATAGAAAGCTTAGCTACACAAGCTGCACAAAATGCCCCCATTACAAAATAAAAATGCTTCAATGTGATTTTATTTTGTTCAGCAACAGTTACAATTTCCAATTAGAAATATCATGCAGACAGATTATACATGGCCTTCAATTATTTCTGCATTGTTTATGGCCTTATAGAGTTAAGCCCTATTCTGATGGGATTAGTTTTACCTAGGGATCTCATATTATTTGTAAGAACTGCAGATATTGCCTGTGTTGTTAGTCCCATGCGAACTGGCCATGTCAGTAAAAATTCCCCTACAAATAACCTACTTTATTTTGCTGAACTACGAGGTGCTGTGATAATACTAATCCAATGAAAATAGGCATCTCTGTGATTTGGACAGAAATAGTGG
This sequence comes from Cynodonichthys magdalenae, assembly GCA_031762555.1. Classification (NCBI taxonomy): domain Eukaryota; kingdom Metazoa; phylum Chordata; class Actinopteri; order Cyprinodontiformes; family Rivulidae; genus Cynodonichthys; species Cynodonichthys magdalenae. The sequence continues at coordinate 18,185,476 of JARVJO010000227.1, read as the reverse complement.
GGATCCAATATGTAATTAGGTGTTGTTTTGTTTCCTGGGCTCATTTTTGTTTGCTTTTGACAAAGAATGTAGGCTGCATTAAAGTGCATTGACCTGTGCTGGTAAAATGAGTCACAATAAGGAATTTGTCAATATCAATGTATTTTTATTTAAAATTCTTAATCTCAAAAGCTTAAAAAAAGCACAGTTTGTTGAAATGTCGCAGTTTATCACCTGACCTGGCAACAAGCTAGTTTTGTTTATAAGAATACCAGTTTGAAACCACAATAGTTTTAGGCTTGAAGTGATGATCAGAAATTCCAGCCCTGTTTTGAAAAAGGTGAATACCCAAACCTCCCAATGATGCAAATCATTATATTTAGATTTCCAGATGCTACAACAGCCAGCAGAACAAAATGGTCAATTTCAAAATAAATTAAATTATACGATTATTTCTAAAGTCACAACAATTAAAAACTTTAATTTGGAGTTACATTAGGATGGTTATATGCTAATTTATTTTCTGGGATAAGGGTGACTTTATGGACTTGTTTTTTACGCAAATCCATATTTATAGTAAAAGTCAGTATTTGGCACTGCTCATTCTAACCCCTTTTTCCAACACTGCTCACATAATACATTAGGATGCAATGCAATAAGTTAAGTTTGTTTCATAATTATTATTATTGCCTATAGCTCAGCAAAATGTTAGACTCATTTAACATTTAAATCTAGTTTTGGACATCCAGGGTTTTAATTTGTTCACATTTTGATTACATTTTGTTGAGATGTTTACAAACGTTTTAGATGTTATTTTCGCCTCTAACACAAAAAGGCTCAATGGATGTTCAATAATTCATTCAATACTTATAATGATGAGACGGCAGAAAGAAGATCAACTTTTCAAGTTCAAAAGTTTTACTTGAACCTCAATTTACACCTGGCTTTAGATTTTATACTTCTTCCTCTTCCTCATCCTACTTCTGCTGCTCTTGTGTGTGTGTGTGTGTATGTGTGTTTGTGTGTAGATAAAGAGATTTAGAAGCTTGCTTGGTGTCACAAGCTTTAAAAGCTTCATGAAAGTTGTAATCCTCTCCCTGCACCGAAATTGATCTTTAGATAAAGGTTTGTTCAGCTCTTTACTTCTGACAACTGTTCAGTTACTCAGATAGAGTAAGGTTGTTCTACAACAAAGTTCTAGGACACAATACTTGTTTTGTAAAAACTGAGACATACACACCACCCCTTTCCCAAAAAGATACAAAAACTACAGATTCCGTGTCTACAGTGAACTGCAAATCACACCAAACAAAACAAATAAAGCCGGCTTTTGGTCCAGAGCAAACAAGTGGACCAAAGGACTTTCCTGGTGTGAATAAAAGAAGTTATGTCTGTCATGTGCGTCTGCAGTAAGTCATTGTCTCACATTGCAGTCACACATAATCATACATTAGAGAGTGCAAACCAGTATCTCATCAGGCTGCAACAGAAAATGAATTTTTTTGTGGACTCTCTTAATTCTGAGCATTTGCAAACAAGAAAATGTATAATTAATATTATTATTTTATTATTATTATTATTGTAATTTTAATCTGTCAACTAGTTTTCATCAATAAAAGCCTAACAAGATAATGACTTTAGGTGTTGACACCTAAAACTAGATATCTTAAAGGGACACTGTAAAATGAAGTCAACTCTGTTTTTTAACAAAATATCACTTAAACCACTTGACTGATTTTAATGACATTGTCAGGAAAATAATCAAGTGTACATCTACATTTGGAGTTATTCCAGTTTCCAACTTTTACTCTGAGCAGAAACACATCTTACAAGATCTCGGAATCTTCCAAGAAATACTTACGAGGTTTAATCAAACTAGGTTTCTCAAAAAAATATGGTCTTAGTTTAAAACTCTGGAATAAAAAATGGAACAGGGATTCTTTCAAAGACTTTTAGACCTTCAAATACAACAACACTATCTGTCATCGATCTTCAAAATGTTGACTGTCACTCCTGGGCCCCGTTTCAGAAAGCAGGATAAGTGAAGATCCTGAGTAAGTTCTGGGGTAACTAGGTGCATATCCTG
>JARVJO010000227.1:18159684-18172526 GCA_031762555.1 Cynodonichthys magdalenae | reverse complement strand
TTTTTATAAAGTCACTTCAGTAGAAGAATTAATGAATTTTCTCATCATTAGTGACTTTACTTTTTTTTTTTTTTTTAGTGTGTGTAAGGATGTGAAGTTAAATGCCAATTTTGGTCCAATGCTTCATTGTAAATATGCTAAAGCTGATTGGACAGTGCCAATTGTATCACAAATTAAACTGTCCAGTTTCTGTTCCTTGCCAATTCAAACTGTTATCTTTTGAAAATGTATTTTACCAATCAAAGCTGTGACTTAATTTAGTTGATTCCACTTGAGGGCGAGTCTGAATTGAGACAACTGTATTATCTCATGCTAATAAGATTCATAAAAGTCAAAGGGTGAGGTTAAATTCATTAATTAAGCTGGCCTTAACATGTTCATTATCACAAACTACGGTCATTTTGGTTGTTAAGATATGATGCCAATGTTCTCTGATTGTTTCTAATTTGTCTTCCTCGTCAGACTGTCCTTTATATCTGGATGGAAACACCAAAGTGTAATATCTTGCACAGAGAATTGTAGAAGAGCATTTACAATTATGGGATGGATGTGTTAGACTGTGCATCAGTATTCGGGAGCGTAGCAGTGGACAGCAATTGAACCTGTTTTGCATTCAAAGAGAGGCAGTACTAAAACTGCTCATTTATTCAAAGTCAATCTCTGAACTCTGTCCTCAGAACTTTTTGTTCTTTTAGACTGTCATGGTGTCCATGCTTTCACAAATTGGGAGTAGAGGGAAACATGTCAGAGGAGATACAGAGCTTTCTAAGTCAGTAAATGGTGCTGAGAATTTCGCTTTAAGACAGCAACATTAAAACAAAAATGACCACATCGAGACCTGGTTATGGTGGAAAACAATGAACATAAATATATAAGTATATGAACAATCAATGCTATTAGTTTCATTTTGTTCTTTCAGAAACATTTCTGATTTTAGGCATTGCTTTTTATGTTGTCAGTATTTTAATGGTATGACAGTTAAAGATAGTATCTTACTGGATTGCAACTGTTAAGGCCTTAAAATACAGGAAAATAGGCAAACTTTATGATGCAGTCTCAGACAATTCTGAGTGTTTGCAGCAAAGTGTACACCAGTTTTTTTTTTTTAATCACAGTTTAATTTTGTGTTCTTTTCTTTTTAACAACAATCATTTACCGGTATCCTTGGCATGGTTAGACCTGAACATTTGGGGCTACAGACCTTGGATGCTTTTTGAAAACCTTGGATCCCAAGATAGACATTTAAAAATGCTGTTCCATTTAAAATTTAATATATCATTTTCCATTTTAGCATTTAAAACAAAACATAAAGCGTTAATGCGCTTAATCCCACTTTTAAAAGCTTTGTTTTGGGGTTGGAAAACAAAGAAAAACTGTAGAAGATTGGGATTGCTGACTCACAGGTAACACACAGAAACAGATAACAAGATGCCTCAATCCTGGTTTTTAAAATGCAGTTTATATCAAAATAACAAGATTAAATCTGTAATAAAAATCTTTAAAATTCTTAAGTACGTCTGTTAAAAAATTTGTGATGGGCTTTCAATTTGTTCAGGGTGGACGCCACCCCTCGCACAGTGACTGCTAGATATGGGCACCAGTGACTCCAAAAAAAATATTGAATGGATGGAAGTAGAAGAATTTCACATATAGTACAAGTGTCTACAAATGTAATGGCAACAAATAGGGAGAAATTTGCATATATAACACATATTATATAAAACAAATATTAATTTCTGTCCTATTTTACTGTTGTGTCTCTGTGGTGGCAAACTCAAATGTAAGTACTTGTACTTGGTTTAAAAAAGATGGTATTGGTGTATTCGTAAAACATTATGTTCATATGTTGAAAGAGCCTTAATAAACCAGGGATAACCTTGTTTCACAGCACACCTGTCAGATATCTATTTTAGATGTTAGCATCCTCTACCATTGTTATCTTCCTATAGTCACAAACTAACTAGATTTATGATTTATTTCTTAACAGATAATTCCAAGTTGTCAGATTGTTCGAAACATAAAAACATAATTGGCTCAGTGTTGAGCAGCACTGCACAAGGACTTCAGTTTTAATATCAGTCACTGGACTCTCAGATTGTTTGCTTTCCAAATTTCTCCCCTCTGAGTTGTGCTGCAGAGAAGTGCCAATGACGTCTTAAATCTTCCTTACTGGCAGCCTCCCCCCTTCTCTTGGATCCTACCTAAACACTAGCCCTGGCACCTGAATAAAGAGCTCCTTTCACCAAGCATAGACTTCACATTGAAAATATGACAAATCCAAATAGGGTGAGCAAAATCAAATGTGACTAACGTGCATTGAAACAGAGAAAATCAATTGTCTCCTGAACAAATGGATGAGCTATTAAAACAATTGCATCCTGCAGGAATATATTCTCCTCCACCGCTGCCAGCAGAGGCAACAGCGTCTCACATCCTGAGTCGCTTGGCCCAGGGAAGCACACTGAGCACTCACAAAGTCAATTATATCCACAATATGCATGTGCAATATGTGATTTATCTGTCCTCTCTCATGCTTGTTATGCTTACACATTATCATTATACCAAGCATAAAACAAGCTCTAAAATCATGGCAGAGCTAAGCATAATAGGAGTACAAATACACACTGTTTTGAAGTTTCTCTGGTAGTCTTTGGCAAAGAAATGTGGAATCATGTGGAAAAAGATTTGTTTTGAAGTAACATTGACACTTTTTTTTTTAAATCTTGACTATTACAAAGGTTTTGAACTTATGCAGATGTTTAGTTTTGGGAGTAAAAGACCAGACTTTGAACATGTTACTTCAAATCTTAGTAAAGCAACCTTTTTTTCCCAAATATGAATAAAATAATTAATTAAAGCTTAGTTGCCAAAAAAAGACTTTCATAAGACAATTGCTGCCCGCTGAAGTTTAAATAAACAGTTTTTCATCACTCTCGGTGGGCTAGAGAGGCTTCAGAGGAGACAATTCAACTCACTCATCAGATAAAGACAGTTAGCAGACTTCAAATGTGGCTGCATTAACACTTCAAAACAATCAGAGTAGCTCTGTGGGCATAGGAAAGGTTACACAGCATGGAAATAACACACATTATCTTGTTCTTTTGATGTTTCAGAATTGCCTTTGGAACTATATCCTCAACAAAAAGAGATATGTGGTTTATACAGAAAGTCTGTGCTCATTTTTTTTAGCTGCAATGAAATTTCAGGAAGACTAAGCCACCTTAAACATCCTGTAAGGACACACAATAGTGACAGGGTCTAACATTCTTAAACAACAGTTTGACATCTGGACCCCTCAAAGCTTTAGTAAATTGAATTTTAAACGTTCAGTCTTGGTCTAGGGACTGGTACCAGGAGCACTACAAATACACAGAAAGTGCCATTGCAATGACATAGATACAGTATTGATACCTGATGGATAATGGTAATATATTTTTTACATTTTGCTTTGGTTTGCTCTCATGTTAAAAACTAACTTGCTAGTGAAAGGCTAAGGTTCTTCGAGTAAAAATATTGTAAACTTCTGAGTGGCACACTATCACCAATAAAGGTAAGAAAGCGGCACACCATCACAAACACACAAAAAGGTATTTTCAGAAAATAGGTATAACATTTTCTTTTTGAAAGGTTAATTCCTTTTTCATAGAGTATCTTTGATTTTAGTTAAAAAAATTGTCGAAGTGACTTGTGCATATCATTTTTTAAAATTGCTATCAACAGTGATGATGTGTTCAGCGTCGCTGTGCGTGATAGCAGATATCTGTATCAGGCTCAGAAGCTGATTTTCCAACCACACCACTGTCTTTTATGCTTTTGACAAATTATGTCTTTAGCTCACCATGCCCACCTGCAGGAGGTACTGTCTGTGCTGTTTTCATGGGCGTGTGCTGCTTTCCTATGTATATGGGAGGCTTTTATCCATAAGCCAGGTTGATAGGACCCGTTGTGGTTTCAGACTCCCAGTTCACTCAAAGTAAGTGTGTGTGTCAACCTACTGAGCATTGTGTTTAAGTGAATGTGTTCATCTCTGTTTTTGAGTAAAATGGTACATGATTTGATGATTTTATTGGAAGCCATTTTAGTTCCCACTCTCTTCTTTCTTTATTTTATTAAGAAAAGAAGATGTAAGCATCTTTCAGAAGACAATTCCGTAAAATTGCAGCACAGACTGGTACGGCTTTAAGCTCCCTGGGGTCATTCATAAATCACAGGAGAAGCCGGCCAGTTCCTGCTCACATAGATGTAGGACTCTGGGCACATATTAAATATGATACATTATGAATTATTAAAGTATTACTTCATGGAGCACCACTCCTCTTATTTTGTTACACTTTATAACTAAGGAAATCACTCTCAAAAATCAGTACCCAAAGTATTTGTGAGTTTCTGTCTCAGACAAATCACCAAAATTTTATCAAGACACAAAACGTTTTTGGTGCTGGAACATTCAGTTACCTTAGTGCTGATGGTGACAGCTGCTTTTTGATGTACTTTGTGACCTTTTAGGGTAACTCTGTTTTCTCCTGTATTTAAAGGACATTTCCTGAAACTAGCTATTCAACAAAGCATTGAAGCCCTCCGATATAAAAAAGCATCTAGAATGTGTCACAAATATGAAGAGCAGCTTCTGTTTAAAAATATATATATAAATGTGTGTTAATGTGTGTTTGGTGGGGTAATTTAATTGTGTAAAAGTTATCTGAATGGGCCTTGTGCCTCTTCAGATTCAACAAGTTGTAACCCAAAGTTGAAAAGGTTAAGAACTCCTGCTCTATAGCATTGTTACTTTTCTCAGAACTTTTCTTTGTCAAAAACTATGGTTCAGGAATTTTTTCCCAAAACATTAACCATGAATTGTACAACATACTCAAAAATAATGTGGTAGTAATTGGTGGGAGGTAGAGAAAAAGAAACTTGGTAGAGTTGAATCAGTTTAAACATCATGATCTGATGCTGTCAAAACAGCCGTGGATCCAAATTAATACACCTCTGCCAATTAAGGTTTTAATGGAATGTTTTCATCTTGTGACTTTTAAATGAGTCTCTGCAGTGTAATTAAAATGTATTTATAGATCATCTCGAGCCATTTTCATCAGTAATTGTTTTAGTAACTGATGATTGACAAATGTAGGATCCTCATACCAGCATTTTGTTGCTGTTTGCCTCCAGAATGGTCCAAAAGTTTCATTCAGTTTTATTCATAATCATGTCTGTGTGGTAATGATGTCAGCATTTATCTGAAAGAAATGCTCATCCAAAGGCTTAAAAACTAGCAGGAGCAAACTGTGCAGAACAGTTTAAGGTTCATATCACCAATGAAGAGCATACATCTGTGGACACTGTTTCAGCAGTATCATGTTTTTAAAAAGAGCATTGGTTTGAATAAGGTGTTCAGGCAATTTTGTGTTATGAAGAAAAAATGATTTTTAAATGACTCAATTCTAATGTTACAGCTTGGATTTAGTGAAAATGTTATACTTATTGCCCAGGTGAAAATGTTTTTTTTTCTTGTGTGGGAGGGAGGGGAGGTGTTCATATCTGCTACCAAAATATCTCATGAACCAGTAGAATCATACATGCAGAAATTTGTCACTGGTTGTACATCTACGTTTATCATCAACCCAATTCAATATGGCCACCTCAGTTACAGTATCTTTAAAACAAAAACAAAAATGGCTCAAATTCTATAAAATTTACAGCTATTGACCTCAAATACGATGGGGTAGAAGCAAAAACTAATTAACTAACTAACTCTACCTGTCTGTTAGAAAATCACAAAACACAAGGCCGATTTTAATTAAATCTTCAGGAAATAATCATTGAACATACATTTATAACTGCAAACCCAATTAAAGATGCCAGCCACCACCAACTGACCTTAGAAAACACAAATGGGCCATACCACAATCAATTTGACAGATACAGTGATAAAACTCAGTGTGGTTGTAGATGAAAGTCAATCACAACACAAACTCCAAGTACTGCTCATAAGATTTTTGCCTAAAACCCTGTTTTTTAGCAAATTACCTCATGAACCAGTAAATGGATATTGATAAAATGTATAAACAAACTATTGGTTGTACAGCTGAATAATGTCATTGTCATTCACACAGCACTCTAATACGTATGTCCCTACAAAGCTAACATGTACAATAAACTCTGGAGACTAATCAGTGCCAATCACATTCATACACTGATGGGACACACATCCGAGGCATCAGGGGTGAAGTGTCATGCGCAAAGACACAACAACTGAGACAGCTGGAATGAGGGATCGAACCAGCGACCTTCCAGTTCCAGGACGACTCCCGTAACCACTTTTCCACAGCCACCCCATGGCTCCATGGTAATGGCAAATTGCTCTTGCATAACCTGATAATCTTTCCATTTCAGTAAAAGGTGAACTATTATCACAGGTCCTAGATGTAGCTTAATGACAGTAATGCAGATATAAATGACAGTTAAAAGTTTGCATGGCTTTAAAGGGGAAAAAAAAGGTAATTTATGCCCATATCCCATTCTTGTTATTGTGTGAATTTGTATGAAACACAATTAAAAATATCTAATCTGAGAATAATAAGACATTTTCAGGACCCTGGGTATTTTAGATTCAGAACTTTGATACACTTGTAAACAATTTTACTCCCATTACCCTTTATAAATCAGTCGTTATGCAGACATCTTTATTCATTAAAGACACCATTTTAATTTACCATCAAATAGCATGCAGTTAAAATGCATAATATAATAAACAATTAAGTTCTTGTAACAACAAATCACAATTTAGTTGTTTGGGTGGTAAAAGCAAGGCCTCTTTTCAGAATATAAGATTAAAATGAAATGTATTCAATTTTCTATCATAAGCATTTACTTGAGAATGTAGTTGCCAATATTGGTGCAAGAGAAAAAAAATCTGGAACGTATAAGTATGTTCAGTGTCCTAGAGTTCACAGAAAACCTCACAGAGAAATTCCCTTTAATAAAGTAGCAACATGACATTAGTAAATATGAGCAGTGTGCATGTCATCATTAGCTAATAGTCCTTACCTTTTGTAAAAAGGTTCAAGACATCTGAAATAGAAATTACTCTTATGGCTTTAAACATAATATTTCGGTTTTTTTGCATTGCCTCTGTGCTTCTGCACCCCTGATGCCTTCAGAAGAACTGTTAATTAGATGAAAGTTGATTTAATGTTGTTTATAACCAAAATTTGCTGCTTAAAGCCTGATCCCCTATGAATGATGCTGCAGTGAACAACTGGAACCGTCTGCTAATCTGAGGACTGTTTGAGTCAGGGATGCAAAGGCTTTTTTTCAGCTTGATTTTTATTCTAACACTGTTTTATGTTGATATATTATGTTTTTTAATGTCTGACAAGCAAGGACAAAGATTCCTTGATTCATAAATGTGCCACCATCACAAAAGACCCTGTTGCAATTAGTGACTCCTGAATGATGCTTTGAGTAAAATGCAAATTAAAGAAAAGAAAAAATTTATGAGGCATGTAGGATGTACTTGAATAAAAGTTTGTGTTTCAGCTGATTTTCTTTTATGACTAAACTACAATAAACTCACCTGTAATATGAGCAATAACCTTTTATAAACACCATTAAAGTCACATTTTATTAAAACATCAGCATGTTCATTTTAACAACACTTCTCTTCATAATACATTTTCTATTATTATTCAGTAAAACAGAGATTTGTGGGATGTAAAGTAAAACTGGGGCTTGTTTTAACTACCGTAGATGTTTATGAAATAAACACATTCCTTTAAAATTATTTTAATATTTTGCTCAAAATTTTACATTACCAGAGAAACAGTATCTTGAGAGACGTAACAGTAAAACAAAAAAATTAAGTTTCCTCCATTGCTTTTTGTTTTATAATTCTTTTTATTGTCACAGTTCAATTTTATTTTGTTTTGGGACCGACTAAAACACAAAACGAACAAAAAAAGAAAATCAAAGTTTAAATAAATCTCTGTTTATTGCAGAGATTTATTTTAGCCTAAGAAATGTTTATATTACATTAACATAGTCAATAAATTGGCAACACTGGGTTCCGCAACTACCTCTCGTATCAGACAGCCGTGTGTCGAGTTAATTCAGTCAGCAGTCAAATTATTGGACATTAGAGGCAGCTGTGGTGCAGTGGTTAGGGGAATTGTCCTGTAACTGGTGGGTTGACGGTTCAATCATTTTCTGTTTTGTCCATCTCAGTTGTGCCCTTTGCGTGCTGGTGGTGGTCAGTAATGGTCCAGTGGGGCACGGCAGCCTCGCCTCTGTGAGTATGCCCCAGGGCAGCTGTGGCTACACTGTAGCTTACCAACATCAGTTTTTAAATTTGTGTATGTGAGTGGGGGAATGATTGAACTGTAAAACACAGGTTACAAAAATTACTCGTTTCCTTAAGTCTGGATGGTGGATGCAGAGAGAGCTTTTGTTGAGATAAAACAAGCAGTGGCGGATGCCTGTTCATTGCAGAGTCCTGACTATTCAAAGTCTTTTCATCTTGATGTGAATGAGACACATGGGTTTGTGAATGCGGTTTTGTATCAAAAAGGTGATGACAAAACTAGAAGGATTCTGATGTCTCATAGGTCTAAACTGGATCAGGTTCAGATTGGACATCCATCATGTGTGAGACATGTTGCAGCAAGCGGTTTGAAAAACAGCACACGTCACCATGGGAAATCAGGTAGTTGTTCACACTTTGCGCAATGTGAAATCGTTTGTTGACTCACAATGAGTTACATTTTCACCACAGAAGACAGAAAGCATAAAACAACTGTTGGACAAACCTTACATTTATTTCACAACAGAGGGGGTTAATATGGTGACTCACATGGCCTGAATAAGATCATAACTGTGTTACAGGGACTGATAATAATAATAATGATAATTATATGGTAATGGTTCAACCATGATAATGGTTCTTTAGTGACTTTTTGTGCTGAGGTGGCAGGAAAACAGGGAGAGTTTGTTGTAGTGAAAACAGTCTTGCTTTAGCTCAGTTAGCTGAATTGAAAGCTGTGACAGAGGCCTGTAAAATGGTAAAAGGACAGAGAGGGAACATCTAGTGAACATCTGCACAGGTTCAGAGTGTTCATCAGGGTCTGCATGTTGATTTATGCCATTGGAGGATAAAAGAGGTTTGTTACAGCATCTGAGCAGCTTGTTCGTCATTAACATCAGATAATGGAGCTGTACATTGCTTAGAGGGAATGAAAAGAGGTGGCTATTCTGAAGTGTAAGATGTAGTGGAAAACAATATTATTTGCCCACGCAGAAACAGCAGTGGTCCAAAATAATGCAAACGTAGTCCGTGAATGGCTGTCAGGAATTTATTGACACACACAGAATGTCCAGTATGTGTGATCTGAGGCAGTCTCAGATACACTTATTATACAGAAATGTTATCAAACACACAATAACGGTGACATCAACGAGTGCCAAGAGAACATAATATGTGATACAGTATCCAGCAGGAATGTAAACCTCTTTGGCAGATCCTGTAAAACTCTTTGTCTGTGAGAAAACAAAAGATAATCGGTTAAGTTTAGATTACATTTTAGGTCAGAAAAGGAGGTCACTGACTCTTAGCCTGAGAAGAATCAGAGATGTATAAATGTTTCAACTGTATAAATTATTTTTCTATTACATAGGGCACATCAGAAGAGGTGCACTTTGGTTGTAAAGGTAAATTGTGAGGCTGACAGTTGCAAAATCATGTGCTGGTTATGAACAGAAACTGCAGATGGTTCAGTTGAAAGGGGGAGGATGGACCTTCATTGTTTATCATCAATTGGAGAGGTTTTTCTCAAAGTCACAAGGGAGAGTTACGACAGCTAACAGGTAATTTATTTGGGAGAGTACAGAGGGGTGGTTTTACCTAGCTATTTCTGAATATTTGACTAATTGAAATGAATGCAGTATCCCTAGAGAATATGGTGTCACAGAGAAATTTAGGATAGGAAGTCTATAATTGTCAGAAAGAAAAAATATAGAAACTTAAAAGGTAAAAATACTGCAATTTGAATGAAAATTGTAATAGGATTTTGCTGCAGCTGAAATTCTTAAAATGTTATAAAAAAGAGAAAATACAACAGGAATTAAAACACTTGATCAATATATTTTAATCCAGACCTTAAAAAACCATCTACACAGAGTGTTTAGATGAATTTATGAGGAAGAGTTAATTAATATTGTTTATTGCTTTTCTCAAATGTGATATAATAATGGTAACTTTCTTGTTTTACAGGAACTAAAATGTTTTTTTTTTGCCAATCAAGGAATCTGATCTAAAAAGGTAGGAGAAAACATGACGGACACTAATCTGACCAATGACTGAATGACGTCCTCTCTCCTAGAATGCAAATTGATGATTTAAGGTTTTTGAAAATGTGTCTAATGTGTACAGAAGCTCTGTTGTGATTCAGTCAGAAGGCCAATTAAAAAGTCAATTCAGTGAAAGGTGCTTCTTTGATCTTTGCTCTGTTGTAAGATACACAGTAGATCAGATCAAAGGTCTTACAGGTCAACAAAAACCTACATGGGCAAAACTAATAAAAACAGAGACGTGGGGTGTGGCTATTACTATTAGCAGGTGGGAACAGATGAGAACTGTATTGGTCCAGCTTGAAAGAAAACCTGTATCACCTGTAAAACACTTAACTTTATGATATTGATTGTATGACAAAAATTCCAGAGGTTTGACTGGCAGACTTCTAATAAAAAAAGATTTGAATTACAGGCAATTGGAAATTTTTAGATATGGTTTACATCAATTCAGGGTTTTATTGGAAAACTGTTGCACAAGGTTGGAAGGAGGTAAATTATAATTGATTGAGATAATGATAAATGGCACCTAAATGTTTTTTTATCTGCTTGATTAGTGAGGAGTAGTTAGCTGGAAATCTGATTGATGACCAGTCTGAGCATAATATCTCTAGGCTAAATACTGACACTGCTAAATGGGATTTGAGGAGATGGTCCACCACATTAGGGGGTTTCCAGTCCAGTAGAGGAGGGGTTTGCAAACACATATAGAAATGGGAAGACTCTAGTCTTAGCAGTGGTTTAGTTAAGTCTTTGATGGTTGTACTGGTTCATTGATGTTGTGGTTGAGGGCTACAAGTTATGAGAATGTTGTGTATGAGGACTGTCTCCTAAACAATTAGGATAGCTCAAAAACAGTGGAGAGACATCCACACTTTGTCTACCAGATGAGACAACAGGAGGCATTCATTCCTGTACCACTGCACAAGCCATACAGAGCAGAGGAGGATTGACGTGTAGATCAAAGCCCTGATGTCCCTAGCTTTATCGTTGATTTAAGTAATCAAGGGTAACACTGATATAGAAACACACATGTAGCAGGCACGAACTTATAGATAGAAACCAATAAATTTTCTGATGATAATGAATGATTTTGCATTGTGATAATGTTTTATTGTTTCAAATGTTACTGAGCTAAGGTTAAAAATTAAAACACTAGGATGTTGATCCAGTCAGTTAGTCAATAGGTCAGTCTGTCCAAGGAGAGATGGAGCAGTGCTGATGACTGTCCTCCCTATAGTCCAGTAAGGTCTGGAACCTCTGCTGGCTAAAAAATAAACAAAAACAGCTGACCTGGTTCAGACCAAAAGCAAGCTCAAGATGTATTTTCTATTTTTTATTGTTGAGGTGGAATAATTGAATCTTTTTACTTAATCACGGGTGGGATGTTAGTAAATTTCCATAATGTGCTGTTATGCTTAGGATAATAAATACACACATAGTGCTTTATTGCAAACATATAGATTATTGATTTTAAATTTCTTTATTGTTCACATGACTAGTTGTCATGTGAAAAGGGGGAATTGAAGACATGTATTGGAGCTCGTTTACTTACTGCTGATTTTTAAAAGCACCACACATTCTGTAGTGTTTTCTTAAGTGAATAATAATACATTTTTTTAAACTATTGTGTGATTATTTTCATTATTAAAATGATGATTTTATGTACAGACTGGTCTGGGTGGCTATAGCATATGGCTACACAGGGCAGGAGGTGCATTTAGTTTAGATATATGCCTGGAAACACTCCAACATATAAAAAAACATTGATTTTTACATTAGGACAGGAAAAATGTCAGAAGGCCTGATTTCAGCCAGATAGGGTTGCCTTTGTAATGATGCGATGAAAATAGGCGGAGTCTGGGCTTTTTTTTTTTTTTTTAAAGTCACTTCAGTAGAAAAAGAAACTGAATATTAGCTTCTTAATTTCTTCATCATTAGTGACTTTTTTTTTTTTTGAAAGAGGAAAGGACAGAAAAAACATTCACAAGGAGAGAAAAATAAAAAAGAAAAGGGGAAATGTAATTTGGAAAATTGGAAAAAAAAAATATATGTATATGTCAAGAAGACACAAGACAACACACCCGACATCCATCTGCACACCTGCAAAAAATGGATGAACCAAAAAGACAGCCCCAAGTTACGTATGGATATATACATACACATATCCATACAGAGGAGTCAGGTCTTGAAGGAGTTGTTATATTGAACAATTCTTCCTGGATGCTTCACTGAATGCATGGAGAGAGAAGCATTAAACCTGCATTTCAGTTCAGTGCTGTGTGGTGTGGTTGTATGATCTTTTTCTTCACATTGGTTTACTTTCTATTTGATTATAAACACTTAATGAAGTAAACAAACACATTTAATATATTTTTACCATGATATCCACCTTACAGCAGGATGTAGCCTGGTAGGACAAAATATGGTAAAAATGGTAAATGGCCTGAACTTATATAGCGCTTTATAAGTCCCTCCGGACCCCCAAAGCGCTTTACACT
>JARVJO010000227.1:18126346-18137562 GCA_031762555.1 Cynodonichthys magdalenae | reverse complement strand
TAGTAACTTTTGGTGTGAAAAATAACTTTGACCACTACAATAGTAACAACTCAACTCTTACCTGTGAAAAGCTTAAGATTTGAGCTTATCCTATAAAATAACTGACTTGGTACTTCATGAGAAAGCATTTGGTGTCTAAATGAAACTCATACCTAGTCTTTTCAGCAACTCATACTGGTTTAGAAGTACAGATATTGCCACTGTGTCTATCTCTATCCAGCTTATAAGACATATTAATCAAAGTAAATTTATTTATAGAGCACATTTAAATATAACTGTTATTGGCCACAGTGCTGCACACAAAATAAACAAAATTACAACTATAGCTGAAAAAGCCTAAATCCTAATTAAAAACATGACAAGACAAATTAAAATCATTAAAGGAACAGATTAATATTGATTAACTGAGGCAGCCAAACTCAACTGGATTGACTCCAGAAGGTTAGCAGTTGTGACTGTACATCCAATGATTACTTTATGGAAGTTTTATTAACATTTGCTCAGTGGTTCATGATATTTTACTAACAGGTGCAAGAACATAAATGCCTGTCTCTTAGGCAGTAGACATTAGCAACTCTAACCCATAACTTTCAATTGTTTTTCTTGAATTGTTTTTCCTTCTTGCTTACTAAAATAATCTCCAATATTTTACAGACTTTCTTCTATAAAGGCAGCATGTTGAAAAGAGATATTTATACAGAAAAGGTTCAGTGTAAATAGCTTGCTGTGCAACACCAATTTTCCCATCATTTTGCTGTAAAATTACCATACTTGACTCGGCATCTCTTTAGCAGGATGCTGATGGTGTATTAAGAAATAACAGTAGCGGTGCGTTGATTGATCGGTTCCATTTCTCCCTGAATGTGTGCCACACACTGCTCAAAGGAATATTTCCATCATTTGGGGCATGGCAGAGGAAAAATGAATTCCAGTTTTCTTAATTAAAACATAAAGACCTAATTAGATGTTAATTACTCATAAATTTAGATCCAGATTCTGTTCACTGTAATCTATTTATAAAACCTGATTACAAACTCCACTAGTGCTTGGACAAAAATTGGTGAAAGTAAAGTCTACAAATTATTAAGAAAAATGCAAACATTTCATTTGTATTACTTTTATAATTGGTAACAAATAATTAAATTGTTAGAATTTTACTAGACCTTCAAGATCATGAGATAAAAAGATGGTCTTATGATTTTTCAGGTGATGTTCTGTTAAATAGTTATCAATAGTTTAACCGCAATGTCAACCATGAAGCCCCAAGTTTGGAGAAAAGGGCAAAAGTCTTCATAAAGGCTAGGCTAATGATTAGCTAAACAAATGTTCATTTTATATTTTTTTCTAGGCTCATAAAACAACTTATTCCTAAAAACAACATACAGTATTGGTGTGAAAGAATTTGTATTTTTGCATGACACCATTTGTTCAGTCTCGCTCAATTTTCTCCACCAAACAACATCTTTATTACTACATTAATGTATGTTTTCTGTGCATAAAGTATGTAAATGGTGTCCTGATGCTGCTGAATATATCAGCCCACCACGAGTTGAGTAAACATTTGACTTTTGCCTCTTGTTCCAGAAGTGCAATTCTGCACCTGAGTAAACAGGAAGCAGCAAGATCAACCTAACGGTGCGTTCACACCAAATGCGTTTTGAGCATCAAAAACACGTCCAACGCTTTAAACTGGACACTTGTGCTCGATGCTTGTCTTTAAAGCACCTTTACACTTGACGCACGTCAAACGCGTTGAGAGCCTTTTTTCCCCTCCTCTGCCGGTGTCTGTTTAATGTCGGATGAAATAAAGAAAGTAGCTTTACTTTATTTACTGAGGTCAAGAGAACGTAGCACCTCCCAGATTATTAATTTATAATTATTTCACCAGATAATTCCGAGACGTTCTGAGTTTGGTGAGTTTCACCACCCAGGAGCTGCTAGCTGACGAGGCTCGCTTTCAGAACTATTCATGTCCCGAGCTCAGTTTGATGAGTCGCTGACCCGCATCGGTGCCGATACCTCCTGCCAGGACACCGACTACAGGCACTCGATTTTAGCTAAAGAGCTCCTGTCGGTCTGTCTCAGGTTAGTTCATTCAGAAAACTGTCCCGTCGAAAAATCTGTCAGTACGTCACACAGCGAGTCTGATTGGTTGATGCGCCGCATCGAGCTGCAAAAGTTCAGATTTTCCAACTCCACTCCGCTTAACGCGCGTCGAGAGTGTTGAACGCTCAAACGCGCCACTCAAAATGCGCTAGACATGCCACAGCACTCCCCGACGCACGTCCACCATAGACTTTCTATGTAAACTTGATGCTCCTGACGCTCAAAACGCGTTTGGTGTGAACGCACCATTAAACTTTGGGTGATACAAGCATGGCAGGTCATAATTTAGTCGTATCGATTGCGCAACTACTCCTGAATCGATATGCTCATGATAACATGTGATGCAGCCACATTTACTTCTGTAAACACAGCGTATTCCCCAGTCTTGGTAGATTAAGGTGTATACACTCAAAAAAAATTACATTTTGGATTTATTTAACCATGTTATGTCAAGTGGTTCCACTTAACTGAGTTGAGTAAATTCAAAGCAATATACCAGATTTTTGACCAAGGAACATGAGTATGTTGCTTTGAATTTACTTAAATCAGTTAAGTTAGTTGATAATGCATCAACTAGTTTTGGCAGGTGTAAATATGATAATCACCTAAATTTAATGATGGGCCTATATAACCAAAACTGACATTTTTGTTTTATGTTCAATAAACATAAATTATAAACACAAAGTTGCTAAACAGTAGTAAAGAGATGAACCTGTGAGGCATATAGTGGAAGAGAATTATATTAAGAATTAAAGCAAAAAAAAAATCCTAATCCTTTAACTGTATTTTTTTTTCACTTTATGAAATTACCATAATACCAGGAGTGTTTGAAGCTTTTTTATGACTTTAAATAAATAGTCTCATATTTGAAATACATTTGAAATAATAAACAGGAAAGAACAGATATCGTAGACTTAAAAGGGATTACATACTTTTTTGAAGAGAATACCAGACAATTGTGAACAGAAACTTTTAAGTGAGGATATCGAATACCGGTCTCTGTAAACAGAAGCTTAACATTGTCACATTTTTGGTATTTCAGAATTAAACATGAAAAATGCAAGACTGACAACAGTTTTTAAAAAGGTATAAAATAAAGAGACTTGATTTAGTAAAGTCAGAAAAACTGCAACTGTGGCATTCTTAATTTTGTCAACAGGAGGAGCAGTTGGTCTTTCCCTTGATCTGAGAGAAAACTTATAGACTTCAAATATGCCATAAATCTGAGTTTGGGTGTTTTTATACTTATGTGTGAATAAACAGGTCTCCAACTACGAATCAACAGGGTCTGTAAATGAAATTTTGAAGTCAACAACTGAAGCACTTCAATGTCTGTGTCCTGAAGACAGGGCATCCGGAGAGTTTCCTTTTTTGGGGTGACCAATGAGTACCAATGAGCTCCTTTGAAACCCCCACTGATAACACCAACAGAGTGGTGGGTTGTATTTCTCCAGTCACCAGATGAAAATTATTATAAGTAGTTCACAGGAGTGTAGTTGAGAAAAAAGTGAGATGGAATGTTCAGTCTGCATGTGGGGGTGGAGAGAGGAAGAGGAAAACAAAACAGTCCAAATCAGCCTTACAGCCAATATGGCACTACAGCAAGGTTAAAGTCATTGTTCATTTGGAAGTCTCAAACTTCTATAAGTGCTGCGTGATATTGTAAAAAAATTACAATTTTCAGCAATGTACAGTGTATTGCGATATAAAATATACAGGAATTTTCAACAAATGACTTGAATAAGAGGTGGCACGGTGGCTCAGTTGGTAGAGCTGATGCCTCTCAGCAAGAAGGCTGCCGGATCAAATCCCAGCCCGGGGACCTTTCTGGGTAGAGTTTGCATGTTCTCTTTGTGCATACATGAGGTTCTGTACAGGCTCTCCAGCTTCCTCCCACAGACCAAAAACATGACTGTTACATTAATTGGTAACTCTAAATTGTCCGTGGCTGTGAGAGAGTGAATGTTTGTCTCTATGTGTGGTGCTGTGATAGACTTGCGACCTGTCCAGTGTGTATCCCGCCCCCTTTTTATTGGTTAGGCAACAAAAAAATAGAACATCATTTGTGTGCATAAAGTCTTTAATCAGTCTTAATCAGAAAAATAACAACTAGTTTAAATAACAAATAAGAGTAAACACAAAATGTCTCTGCATGTTGGAAGTATTTCCGCCCTTTGTTGTGATTGAAGCTTTGCATGTGTTGTAACTGGCGCTTGTTTTATATTTTTTGGTGAAATATAACCATGCACTAGACCACTTCTTCCTTGGATATCAAATACGGAGCATGTTGTCATCATGCACACACATTCTTATGAGTAAGTGGAATTGATAAGCAGAATTGTTTGGCATGAATCTAACAATTCAAGGGAATTGGACTACTAAAAAACGATTCACTGCAAGAACCAGTTCTCAATTCCCATTTCTAGGTATAGATAATGGATGGATGGACTTGAATAAGACAATAAGGTCTGCTGCTATCTTGTTGACACTGAACCTGCACTAATTTTACCTCTTTTTTGTGCATGTTGCGAAGATGTTTCTGTCTGTATTTTTGAGAGTTATACTTGTCTTTTGTTGCTGCTTTTATTGGGGTGGGACCTGAGGACATGTTTCCTTCTATCATGTGCAAACAACATCTTGCGTTTTGCCACAAAGGTTTTTTTTTATTGCCTCTGGCATTAAACAAACCTAACGTGCCTCTGTGTTTATTTAAATTTCTGTTTCCATCACACTTTGGTATTAGCATTCATGCTAACCGTATTTTACCTTTTTTCCTCCAGTTCTCTGCAAATTTGCAGATCTTCCTCATTTTCATCAAGATCCTCATTGTCTTCCTTTACAACTTCAGAATTCACTGACAACCCTTCTTTGACGGTGTTATTATTGCGCTGAAGTTTCACAACAAAACGGAAAGTTTAGCTTTTTTGACACAAAGCCACATCCTTCTGCTGGCAAAAGTAACCAGTCAAAATAAAAGCCTTTACATTTAGTGCAATGACTTTTGGTTTAGTGGTTTAGTTCCTAGATAAGACATTAATTAAATTTGGGACCCACAATGTGACTATTGAGCACAGTTACATTGTGGTAACAATGCTTAAACAGTATATTGTGCAGCTCTAGCTTCAACATGCTGGTTGTCTTCAAAAGGTTTAACCAAAACTCCGTCCTTTCTCAACACAAGATGATTGTAGTCTAAAACTCTGACATAAAAGGTGGCAGCTGATGTGCGTTCCTTCAGGGAATGTTAGACCTATAATTTGTTAATTCCCTGTGTGAGATGCGTGTGTTGTGTTATGAACACTCAAAAGTTTAGATGCAAATCTGCAAACAAAGCGTCACAGACATGTCAAAAAATTCTGTACCAAAATGTGTACTTGTACATTTGTGTAGATTTCTGACTGTGGCTTCAGTGTGTTCTTGTTTTTTTTTTTCTTTGTGAAGGACAGAGTTGTGATTAAAGCAGAATGACTGCAGCTGGTGTCACATATTCAATAAAATAGTCATCCACACTCATAAAAAACAAGGACACCACATTTCTCACAGAAAACTGTGAAATACTGCTGTTTAGAAGCAAGAGCAGCCCCCACAAGAAACCGTCTCTTTTCTTTTAAATGACACTCAATAAATAAACATCAATGCAGTGTAACAGTTAAGAATCACTATAAGTGTCCATGAATACTTCAAGTACGATATGTAAAATTACTTTAGTGGTAATAAACTCACCTCCCTTTTAGAATTAATTGTCAAATAAAATGTTAAAAAAAACATGCCAGGTATTTCATCTGGAAAATGTTTATGGATGAAAATACAGCAGATGTGTTTTTTATCTTTGCCAGCCAAAAGGTAACAAGCCCTTTTTGTTATCTTTTGACAGTAAGTCCAACACTTGTTAGCACAGGTTTTCTCGAGAAGGTGCATTAGTAAGGGTACTGGGCAATTTCCAGATAGCAATTTTTTTCTGGTCCACACAATGCATTGACACTCTCGGCCCAGATGCTACCAAAAATGTGGTCCATGCATGGGCCAGCACCATATAAACCAAAACACAATTAAGACGATGGCATTGATGGATTTGGCTCACATAAACCAAATCAGAACTGAGCCAGTTGTGGCATGCTATCCCAAGAACATTGCTATCATTGCCAGAGCTGGCCCACATCTGGTTGACAAACCACTTACTAGCCAGCAGACAGCCAGCAGGACCAGCTTTACATCAGATCTGGCCCACACCTGTCTGTTATGTGGGACAATACTACCAAGCCACAAAGTACAAGTGCCCTCTGTAAACTGACTGCAGTACAATTTTTAAATCCCCATGTTTCATGTAAATGAATATGACATATTTTAGAACAGATAAACAGTGCAAGTCAAAAATGTCTTTAGTGAGTTGATTTGGTTGATTTGCATAACTCTTACCCTGCTACTGTATGTTCAAATTTGCATTTTTAACACATGTAGCTTTCAATAGCTATTTGAGTCCTAAAAATAGTGTTTTCCCTGTGATTTACAAAAAGCTTCAACAAAAAAGATGCCTCAGTCTGAGACTGAGATGTGTTCTGGTCATCTTGGTCCATTCACAAGACACATGGAGCTGTCAAAAAAAGCCCATCTCTGCTGTGACTCTGTGTTGCCGAGCAAGGTGGTGACATAGCTGGGCCAGCCGAAATGTGTAAACAAAGCACTGAGTTACAAATGTTGTGTCTCTGATGGTGTTGGGGTGCATTAATGCCTCTGGCTTGGACAGCACGCATCTGGAAAGGCAACATCAATGCTAATCCGTACATAGAGGATTTTAAATAGTTTCTTGTCCCATTCAAAAAAAAAAAACTCTAAAAAGACCCAGGACTCTCCAAAATCTCCAACAGTTGATCCCCTCAGTTAGATATTTACAGGCTTTTTGTGAAAAGAAGAGAGGATGCTTCACAACATTTATTTAAATGTGGTGCTACCATAAATTTTTTAATTACCTTACATTTTGCATAGTGGTACAATTTTATCATATCTTTAGCATGTTTTATTCTGAATAATTAACAGGTTTAAGAAATTAGCCAACAATTGCATCACATTATGTTTTATTTATTTACCCAATGTCCCAGCATTTTTGATTTTGGGGTTTCATAAGGTCTACAAACAGCAAAATGATGAAAAAGGCCAAGCACCTGAAATGGGTGTAAGGACCGTGAACTGGTCCCCTGTGGTCCCAAATCCCCTAAAGATAGGGAGTCTGAAACAGACAACAGCTGTGCTAATTATCCTCACCTGGTGCTACTCCCTGAATAACTATCCCATATTTTTCAACCTCTCACTGAGCAAAAAGCAAGCCTGACAGCTATACCCACATTTCATGCAACAGTGGTTTATGGCCATGATATGATGAAACAACATTATTTTCGTTACCATCCACTAAAATAGAGAAATTGCAATGCATGCAGTTTTTCATTATGGCCTTCTGCAGAAAGGCAAATGTGGACAATACTGTGTGTGTCTGTTCATGAAATGATATGAGATGACTTGATTTTATTTACGGTTGTTATCCTTGGATTGTGGGAGGAGTTTGTTCAAGATATGATTGGTCTGTTTGACGTTTGTGGGAGGATTTTGGTAAAGGTGTGATTGGTCAGATTGACTATTTTTGGTGGGGTATTTAAAGTACAAATTTTAATTTTATTGGATAACTCAGGACAGGAAGGTGCTAGCCGCATGAAATTTGATCGCCATACATGTTAACGACATGCAACAAATTGGATCAGTCAAAACATCCCGCCTGAACAAAGAAATATCAATACTGGTCATAGCTTGAGACAGGAATGTTCATGCCGCACAAAATTTGACGTCAATTAATTATATTTACATGCTCAGAATAGTTTTTATTTCAGTTTTAAACAGACAGTCAATAACGTTCCCAATAATTTTCCTATCATTACTTCATTTTTTAACTTGCCCATAAAACAAGTTAATCTGGTTTTGCTAACTCCACCCACACCCAAGAACCTCCACCAATACTCCAATCTTTGCCAATCACAGTTAAGACAAACTCCGTCCTCAAACCTAGAAACTCCCCCTATGTACTGTAGAGACCCCTACTTGGGGATTTCAGATGTCGCAGCAGCAATATGAAAATATGCATTTTTTAAGGAAAGCTAAGTTTAAAATTTTACTGTTAATTAACTTTTATACTGTTCTTTGACTAAATGACTATTACTGTAAATAACCACGCTTAGTTGGGAGTTTGTCCTTTTCTGAATATAGTCCAGGCCTGAAACAGGTTCACATTTCTTACCTTGGTCTCAGGCAAAGGACTTTTTGTATCTTTCTCACACTGTTTTACTGTATTTAATTCCCTCCCCCAGGAGTCCTCTTTGACCTGGTGCTTGTCCCCACTTCCTGTTTTTATACCCGGTCTGGCCAATAGGGATGTGTCATTACCGTTTAAATATCTTTATCCTTGTAATGGTCTCAGCACCACGGTGGCAGGACCTAGTAGAACCTCAGCAGATGTCTGAAGAAAAAAAAAACACATTTGTGTGAGTGTGAGCAGGAGTGTGTGTCATAATGTGTGTGTTGGTGTGTGTTTAAGGAGAAGAGAAAGACAGATGCTGGCTGCCCCATCAGATGGCTGCATTCTCACCAAAAGCAATGCTCTCAGGTCTCCAGTGCTAATGGAGCTCACCCGAACAGAAGATGTAAAAGGACACCTCATTACTCATGTCTGCCTGAAAATGCCCCGATTTGTCTGTTTTTATTACTGAAAATATTTAACAGAACTGTAAATAAAAAAGGTCAGTCTTTGCATCATTTTCTGAATAAGATTCACATTAATTACACTGTTTTCTTTTCTTTGTTCACTTATACTGCCTTGTTTTTGACAGGTTTGCATCAGAAGACCTTAGACTTCTACAAATGGAATTTAAACCCACATGTTGTACTATGTATATATATATATATATATATATATATATATATGCTACAATGTTTTGCAAGATGGCTTATAACAATAAAGATAAAAATTCATGAAAAAAAATAAGAAAATTCGAGCATATTTTAGATACCTCTTACAGTGTGACTGGATTTTTGTAGTAAAATACATTATGCTTTTATTTAGATTTTGCCATTTGAAGTGCATTTTATTGTCTGTGACACATTTTAAGTGCTAACCAAAAAAGAAAAAAAAAACTACAGCAAAAAATAAAAGAACATTACATTCAATTTGTGCTTTTTTTGCCCTTATACCATGCCATAAAATCATGAATTGATTTGGCTTCACTGAAGTTGGCCACAGAGGTTATCTCTCATATTTCTTCTTGAGCATCTTAGGCTCTGTTCATACCCAGCATTATATATGTTTTGGGTGAACTGACTGGAAGTCAGCTATTATTGAAAGTGTACACACCTGGCTGCTAAATGTAAAGACCAAGAACACTTTCTGAACAATAGCACAAAGCACAAGCAAAACAAGTTTCTGTTTAGGGGCTTCAGGCCAGCAGTGGACCCTCAAAAGCACTTTAAGATTTACATAAACCATGTTGATATGTAGTTTGATCTACTGTAATTGCAGTACAAATGATACACATTGATGTTAGTGCTAATTTAAAGGGGTGTTATTGTGTAATTTCCAGGCACACAAGTCAACTCTATACCCCAATCAAGTAACTGTTATCTTCAGTTGTTGTGAAATCACTGTAAATGTCAAAAATAAATTTATAATCTAAAGCATCTTGAAATTGGCTTTGGTCTGTTTAAGAACAGCCTACCATTTCTAACACTACCACCTCAGCACACTTTTTACAACAATGCTTCGATGTAGGGGTGCTGTGGGGCGGGAGTTCTGGGGACTGAGCTCCAGGGAGGAGCTTTAAACAAATAGGTGGTGCTTTGTATCAGCAAGCATTTAGGTAGTTTCAAATGGCTACCAAAGGAGATTCAAAGATTTCTCAAATCTGCTTGAATGAGTCAAAACAACTTGATATAAAGCTCAAAGTCATTTTTGAATAATACCCCCCCACACACATTCCCCCTTTAATAATATGTGCTTCTTGTGTTTGAGGTGTGTCACATTTCACGCACACTGAAACAGGTGAAAGTATTTAACCATTTTCCAAGGTTTCTTAATCACAACCCAAACAACCTGTTGACACCCTCTTTAAGCGATAGCTGTTTAAAGTTATCTTAAGATGAGCTTCATGAAGTAACAAAAATATGAAATTTAATACAATCATTAGGGACTTCACAGAGCTCTTTGGGAATAGGAAGACGGAAGATTTTAACCTGTAAAACTCCAGCACAGTGCAACCTGGAGCAGAAAACAGCTGTCAGCTGTTTTCTGCACAGCTTTACTGAGAACACAACATCTGCTCTGAGTTTAATTAGGTGATTATATTGCAACAAAATGCTGCTCAGACTATTGTTTGGCACATTACAACTCACAGTGACCACATTGGGTCAAACGAGCTCAAAAACAAGTAGAACAAACCTTGAAGAGAAACTCATCCCACAGCATCATGTTATTTACTCTGAAAAATAAAATCCAGCAAAACAACCCTATTTTATTAAGAAGGCCTTTGATAAACAGTTCATTAAATTTTAAGCTAGAAAACAATAAAACAAAACATCTGTATCTTCAAAGAATTCTCAAGGGTGAAAGTTGAAATATCTTTAATCAACTGGCTAAACTGACATTTTGTTTTACCCTGAGTGCTCCAGGTAATAACTCTGCTGCTTGTGTGGGGTCACTTCAATTCAGGAGGTCTGGATTAGGCTATATTACATTCAGGCTCCTAAACATATGCTAATAAAAAGGGCTGAGACCACTTCTAAAAGTGGAGTTTTCAATGTATATTGAGGCCATATTGTCTGTTCGCAAAACAACATCATGTAAGGCTGTTTCTGTAGAAAGACCTGCTGTAGCGGACCACCTGAGTTTTATTCAAAATAGCTCACTTTACTCAGGTGCTCCTTATGGTTCTTCGGACCTCGGTGATAACAGAAGGAAATTCTCAAAACACCACATAAAAATTGGACAAGGCTCTTAGTTAAGTTTTATCATCGACACAACGTGACCGATGTTTTATTTTAAACTAACTAAAAGACAAATAACAAATAATTGATTAGTA
>JARVJO010000227.1:18113795-18126246 GCA_031762555.1 Cynodonichthys magdalenae | reverse complement strand
AGCTTTTGAGAGAAATCCAGTGGATTCCTGCAATTATTCAGACATTCCATTTTGAATTATCGCAATTTTTCTACAATACCTTGGTCAAAATCTAAGGTATGGAAATTGAAACTTTCACCAGACATTAACTCCTTTTGATCACAACATTAAATGCACCAGGAAAAAATGCAAACGAAATCATGCAAAGGATGCATTGAGGTTTACAGGAAACCAACCCACACAGATTCACAGGTACCTTCTGTTTGACACGCATCACCCACTGGAATGCAACATTTCTGTCAGAACACTACACCATCGGGTCAAGCATGTCCCTATGAGGACAGATAGAAACCACATAAAAAAACTTATGAACAACTGTTAATAACAGGGCTCTTGTCAAGTCATGAAATCTAACACAGTATAGAACTGAACAAGGAGAAAAATAAAAGCAATGTCAACCTATATGTTGCATCTGAAAAACTCCCTAAACATGACACCCCTGTGCATTTCTAATCTATCGAGAGTTTCAGACAGAGCAAAGAAAAGAAAAAAATGAACACATAATGAGCAGCATGTCTGCAGTTCAGTGCAGTGAGGGATCTTCAAACCTTTATATTACAGAAACATAACAGCTCTTCACAGACACATGGCTCAACACAGGAGAGCTCTTTTGGACAAGATTCAGCTGTGCACTTATGTCTCAAGCATAAAAGACTATTATGAAGGCTAAAATGTTCATATTTTGTACATAGAAGACACACTGTTTAAATGGAGTGTGAAGGAAGCCATTTTATTTTTTCAAACAAGAAAGACCAACTTTAAACAAAGAAGGATGCCTCAGATTTTAGCTTTTCAAAACTTACAATGCAGCATTAACCATGATACCTTGTAATTTTCACTCTATTTCACATCATCATGTGAATGTGCCCAAAACATCTTTTCTGAGCCCGGAAAACAAAGACTCCAACTCTGGTGGAAAATGTTTGAGATTGATCTGCTTGGGAATTTAGCTTTCCTGAACAGTTTAAAGCTAGTAATTAACCTACACATTATCCAGTTTTAAATGGATATGGTTGGCTGGATGCAAAGCAAAACATGAAAAATCCAGTTGCTTTGTTGACTAAGGACTAGCTCAGGAAACCCAATCCATGTCTTCAGTCTAGTCCTAAAAGTATTAATATACCTGTGCATGCAATGTTTGGTGTTATTTCTAAACATTTGTTTTTTTTTTTTTTATCAAGATCATACAAGTAAAAGCACCTTGACCCACTGAAAACCTTTATGAAGCTATGCTGCAGTACTTATGAGTAGACATGTCATGATGAGTTTTGGCCCTGTGATGGAGTTGGCGACCTGTCCAGGGTGTACCCCACTGCTCATATGTGTATGAGCAACCCAGAAAGGAAGAAGCAGGTAAGAATGATACATGGATGGATGAATGGATGGATCAGTGTCATTGAACTGCAGATGCTCATTGTTAGACATAGTGCTTTTTTTGACAAAAAGAAACTGCAATGTACAAAAGGACACCGTGTTCCTCCTCTGACAACAAGGGAAAGAAATTGTTTCTGACACCTTTTTCCATCTGTTGTGTTCTTTTGCCAAGTTTTTGCCCCTGATAGTGAGACAATTTCCTGTCTTGATTGTAACTGCCGTGTGTGTGGTTTGTTTTTCACACAGTTTTATCAGGATCTTCCTGTCATATTTAACAAAGAAGAACTGCTGGTCACCAGTTTGCGATTGCTCTCTGAAGGTGTTAAATATTTTCTTAATATTCTCCACCAGTGTTTGTGTTTGGTGCCATTTTACTACACTGCTTTTGTTAGCATCTGTTCAACACACTAACAAAACAACATTAGGTGAAACCATGGTTGCACTTAAAAGCATCTTGTGCCCAAAGTTATATATTGGCATGAACCACGTGTCACTGTACTTGCAGCTTTAGTTGTATCATATGGTTTTAGAGTGATATAATATGAATTAATGTGGAATCTGCTCTTTGCTAAGGCTTTTCTCTGCTGGATAGGTTACCACAGAAGAAAGATACCCTCCTAAAAAGACCTAAACATTGCATGTCAAGTAAAGGCAGCAATTAAAAATTCTACACTTCTCTCAGCTGCAAGTTACGCTTGCACCTGTGTAAATTGTAGATGCTACAAATGCTCATTTCCAAGGGAAAAGAGGAGCACAACCATTTGAAGCGCGTGGATTTCCAATTCATGTTAATTTTGAACAGGCAAGTCATAAAGGCTAAGTCACTGCTTTAATGTGGATCAACTAAACACCTGGCAAATGGTAATAACTGTCCTTTAAAAAGGAACATTTCACCAAAATATGCAAATCATCTATGGCTGTAGTGAGAGAAGTTTGTGAGTTGGCTTAACTGTGTGTTAATAAAGCTGATGGTTGCAACATTTTAAAAATCCACACGCCAACTGAACATTGATCATCATATGAAAACTTATGTAGCTTCTGTATTTATTTTACCAGATCTGTTTTGCACTGTGCCCACTGACAGAATTCAAAATTAAACTAGTTACATATGCAAAAAGTGACATTTCATTGGTTTTAAGCTAAAGTGGGAGAAGGAAAGCAACAGAGTCCCAGCATCATTTTATTTAGTGAGCACTGGCTCAACTCTACTGGGCTTAAACCTGTTTTAGTTCTGCAAATTAACATTATCAATGAAGACGTGGCTTTAGAGAATAATTTAAAATAACTTTCTACTGATACAAAAGCAGACACAATGATAAATGTTGATTCTATTTCAGCCCATTATCTTTTTTTAAAGATGTTTAAAAGATTCAAATCGTTAGCAATCTTCGTAATTTGAAACTTTTCTTCAAATTCTATAAATAACTAGCTGAATCTGAACACATTTAAAAAAAACATTTTTGAACATAGCACAGCAAGGTTAAAAATAAGGAAATAAAAAAAGTCACCTAAAACACCTGAAAAAATTATCTGAAGTGTGTGGTTATTTTTTAAGTCAGTAAAATGACCCATTTGACCTAAACATTTGTACTGCAGAGTGCTTGTTCTATATGGTTTCAACTTGCCGATTTAGATCATGGCTCTAGTTCTTTTATATCTGGAAATTTTAACGCTATTGATATTTTAATATTAAAAATAATTAAAAATAAATAATGTAAATAAATCTATAGAGTAAATTAAATAAATGAATCATTGATACTGGCTAAGTGTGGCTTATTTGCACTTAGTGCTAAAATAATTAGAAGTTTGCCTTAATAGTAAAAAATAACAGTAAACATCATTGTCAAGTGCCTGTACAATTTAATTTTGTAACAAATATGAATACATTTATGGAACGATAACACTGATAACATATTGCAAAAAATAATTCATGCTACTGAGATGAACAGTTGAGATATTTGAATGTGCATTAACAGTAAGTGATGACTAAGGGGAATGCTTGCATATGAATAGTGTGTTGTTAAAACGTCTGACAACACATACAGGAGAGAAGAATCTGATGTTTCTTTAGATTATTTTGAGTCACTATCAGAGAGATGAAGCAGAGTCAGAGTTCAAATAACACTGTTTTAATAAACAAAGACCAGAGAATGTATTTTCTTAGAGTTCCCCTTTAATGTCACTTCCTGTTTCACTTTAGCTGAGCCGAGTTCAAAAGAAAATATGTCACAAAATGGGTAAAATCAGCGTATCATGCCAAGTTTCCTTAAATACTGTATAAAGATGTTTTCTTTTGCTTTTTGTTTTTAAAGGATATGCCCATCACAGGCACTTTAAACACAAAGTTTAGAATTAAATTACTTTCATTTTAGAGACAAGATGAACTTGGAGCTGGAGAAAAACTACATAGCTCTCTGCCTCCTCAAAATTAAACTATTCTCTATTAAATAAAAACTAACACACCATGTCTGACCTCCATTAGCCAAACTAACAGAAAACACACTTTTGTGAGTTCTAACTGGTAGTTGGCATTCAGCTGAGAGCTGAACTTTGCTGGATTTATTACAGTAAATTGGCTGATTAGTTGAACTCAACTGAACAGTTGAGCATGAGAGCAGCAGCTGTAGCATCAGTGCAAACTGAATTATACATGGAGGTTAAGGTTTGTAAGATCTTACCCTTATGATTTATTTATGTCTGCTTGCAGATAAGAATGAATTAGATCTGTGGCAACGATGCCTTCCAAACAAAATCACAACAGTCACGATTGACTTGTGGCTCCAAACTGACTGGAAGTTGAAATAAAAGTTTTGGTTTTTTCAACAGCAAACATTTTGAAGCACTGGGTGCTCAAAATGTAAATACTGAACTTTCTTTTTTTTTTTTCATACTTAATGGATCTGAGTCTGGCTGCAGCAAACTTAAAAACCCAGGTAACAGCTAAAATGCTGCAACTCACAACTATTTCTTTCCAGAGTTTATAATTTTATGATATATAAGGACAGTTTTGGTGTTTGATCAAACCTTGTAAATAATTTGTATGATTTAATGCAAGATCTCACATGATCTATTAGCATAACTGGGTTTATTAAGGACCGGCCAGCTAAAAACTGTCTTTATTTAAATTCCAGTTAGACTGAAACTCTGATCATTGCTCCTGAGCAGAAAGTTCCTCTGATCAAACACCTCTGTTCTGCATATGAACAGTGTGTTGCTAAAATATCTGACATCACATACAGAAGAGAAGAATCTAATGTTTCTTTAGATTATTTTGAGTCACTGTCAGAGAGCTGAAGCAGAGTCAGAGTTCAAATAACACTGTTTTAATAAACAAAGACCAGAGAATGTATTTTATTAGAGTTCCCCTTTGATGTCACTTCCTGTTTCACTTTAGCTGAGCCGAGTTCAAAAGAAAATATGTCACAAAATGGGTAAAATCAGCGTATCATGCTAAGTTTTCTTAAATACTGTATAAAGATGTTTTCTTTAGCTTTTTGTTTTTAAAGGATATGCCCATCACAGGCACTTTAAAAACAACAAACGTTGTTCTCTGGGTTCCTCTTCCCAGTCAAGTCTCCAGAAAACTTGGTGTTTAATTTGACCAGTCAATGTCTCTGGACAGTCATTCATGACATTTGGTCAAAGTGTGATTTTATCATTTGAGAATTTTTTCCAAATTCAGTTCAATTATTGTAGGTCCCTTTTGATATGTTTTAACAAATCTGAAAAAAAAATAAAATGCATGGAATCTATGGAATTGTTCAAAGGATGTTAAAAGATGGATGGGGCTAAACTTTCTTTGTCTAAATGAAAATTAAACAGAGGTCACTGGGTTTGGCAACATTGACCTACTGGTCGAATTTAAAAGTGCTATTTGCTCCTTGAACTCAGACCGTCACTTTATTAGGAATCTTGGTTTTATTTTAATAAATAACTTCAAATTTGACAGACCGGTCAGTGCAGTGGTCTGGTCTAGTTTTTATCATTTAAGACTTATTAGTAAAGTCAAGTCTTATCTTCCTTGAGAGAGTTATTCATTTATTCTTTTATTTTCTCCAGACTGGATAATTGCAACTCCCTTTGTAGTGGAATTGACCAGTCTCTGCTCCACTGTCTTCAGCTGAACCAAAATTCAGCTGCTCATTAGTTAACAGGGACAAGACAATGTGAGCACATTACATCTGTATTGCATTCTCTTCACTTGTTACCTGTTTCTTTTAGGACTTTAATGTTTTACACCTGGTTTTTAAATGGTCTGGCAACTGTTTACATTTCTGTGCTTCCTTTATACATGTAGTTATCATCCTGGTAGAGTTCTGAGATCTGAACAATAAATGCTCTTGGTGGTTCGTAGGACTCGGCTGGTGACTAAAGCACCATTTCCACGGACACATTTGTATGCAGTTTGGGTTGGCTTGGCCTCGGATGAACTCATCTCCACTAGGTTCCAAGCGATCTCAACCACGTTGTTTCACAACCTCCTCACCGGTGATTCTAAGAGGGTAGAAGCGAGTACAGCAAGCTTACGAATTTGATGTCAGCAGAATTCTGCCCGTAGATTAGCTCTGAGATTGATTGACAGAGGAAAGGTGTTACTTGTGCAAACTTCCTCCTGGAGAGAAACACTTTTGTTTTGGAATACGAGCGTACAGCGCGATACAACAACATGGTGAAGCAGTGATTTATCTATCTAACCTTTTAGGCGATCTTGAGAAAGGCAGAACTTATAAATACTAACTGGAGTGAGGTGAAGGAGACGAAGCTGAGCAGATAACCGGGAGGTTTTCAACAAACTGGCCGCCCACGGTTACACATGCACTTATAAACAGCATCGTGACAAATAAATAAATAAATAAATAAAAAGTAAAGTCCGAACTGTAAGACCACAACAGCTTTTTTTTTTAACACAACAGTTGAAGTCCGCCCATAATCACACCCCGAGAGTGAGAGACAAACTGCAGTGGAGACACACGCACAATGAGCAGAACCGACACGACCCAAAGTGAATAGAGGCAAACCAAGCTCGTGGAGATGGGGCTTAAGGGGGAAAGAGTTTTCTCAGTTCTATCTCCTAAACACTGTAACAGTCTCCTTCTTTTTGTGAGGTCTGACAGAACACTTAATGAATTTAAATCATTTTCAAATAGTTTTTTGGTTTTGACTCTAAAGACCAAGTGCAGTAGTCCAGTCTCCCTCTCTTTTTTATTTATTTATTTTCTATTTTGAGCGTGTGTGGATTGCTTGCATGCTTTTATGTTACTGTATATTTTTCTGTGCAGCAGTGCTATATAAATATTGATTGATTGATTGATTGATTGATTATATTAAAGAAATGTTGATTCCTTACTCTTTTGGCTGCAAAATTTGGTCTCCTGGACAAAATCTCCTGACGGTTCCTAAAACCTAACTCAACTTTAAGATTATGGACCACTCTGCCCCTGTCTCCATGTGGTTGATTATGTTGACTTCTTTAAGAATCAGCTTAAGATAATGTTCAGACAAGCTTTTAGCAAAATGTATTACTTGATGTTTATTAGCTGAATTACCTTGTTTTATTGTATGCCTTAATGCCTTTATATGCTTGTTTTTCTTTTAGTTTTGCTTTCTGTGAAGCACTTTGTGACATCTATCTGTGAAAAGGGATATACAAATAAAGTGTACTTACTACTTACACATGATCTGTGTTGAGGATGAGTCACAGCTACTACCACAACAAAATCTTGCTCAGCATCAGTAACACTGGCTGTGTTATACTCATCTCTATGTTGGCTAGGGTCCTTTTGTGCAGTCACCTAGTACACCTCACACAACCCTCTCAAGTTAATGCTTTTAACTGTGTCATACACAATCCTAATGTCATCTTTTTCAAATCTAAATGTCACTTCAGCCACCTGATATTGTTAAAAAGATTGACAGGTACTTCCTCTTTGAAATTCCTCTCACACTTGCTTTTCTGAACTTTGCATTCCAGCCTATTTCACAGTTGATCCATCATGCGTGTCAAGTGTGTGTATTTATCCAACTAAAGAACCGAGTTGGCCTTTATTGAACTACTTCCTGTCTCCCAAAATGCTTTACTTTTTTCTCCTTGACAAGTTTTGGATGTATTAGGGTTTGGATGTAGGTGGTAAAGGGAGGTTGCTGTGCGACAGAGCTTCAAATTGGCTTTCCTTGATTTGTGTGAAGAACTGCGTTATTTGAAGATAATAGAGATGCAAATAATGCTTTTGATCAGTGTGCGAATCTTAGTATGAAGCTGCATCATTCAGTCAATAACATTATGAAAATATGCTGTTTTCTTTGGATCTCACAGTATGAGCTGGATAAGAAGGTGATCCAATGAGTTTGTAAATACTCCATTATCACAAACTGTTTATATTGTAGACCAAATATCACCGCCTTGGCATTTGGAACTGAAATTACTGCCTTGTTGAATTTTCACATTTTTATGCTAAGAATAATTGCTAAGGGACGGTACTGTAAACTTGGGTCAAGGTTTGTTGTGAACCTCTGTATAAGAGACAATATACAGTGAGAAGATACAAAAATTAAGTACGTGTGTTTACCAGTTTCTTTCTTTGTCGCAATGATGCTTCTTGGAATAAACAAACATTTAAATACTTATACAATGGAGGATGATGTTAAAAATGCTAGATCAGAGTGTATATTCAAGAGAATGATAAAGCTAAATCTGTTGGAGAAATATAAAATGGCATAAATGTAAGATTTGTTGCTCAAGGAGTTAAACCTTTATTGATTTTCTTTTTGTTTTTCTTCTTTGTACGTTTTTCGTTTTGTTTGGTATTTAAAGAATATTTTTTAATTAAATTTCTTAAGTTATCATAAAATTATTTTCTTCTTCTTCTACCTTTCAATATATTTGTGATTGTATTTTTATTGTATATAAAATTTGTGTTGTTTTTTTAGATAAATAAATTTTTAAAAAGTTGTTTTTTAAAGCTCCTCATGTCAACTTGAATTTTTAGGGTTTCAACCTACTCACTACCACAACACCAAAGGCAAAGTTTAATTTCTTTTTGTCAGAGTGGTGCTTCAAACTCATACCCACCCATTGGGGAGCTTTCCATATTCAACTTCCTGGTTTCAGTCAGATGTCTAGTTATAGTAAAAATAATCTATGTTCATCATAGTGTAATGCAAAACGAGATTCACCACAGGCACAAACAAAACCAAGAGTCAAAACTAATCAAAATTAGAAATTCATTTTCTCTAAGAGAAAATTACATCCCACACTTTACCTGTCAAACTTTGCATTGTTCAAGTTAAATACCTTCAGTAAAACCAGTATCACATTGTGTGAATTAATTAAATCTTCAAATCAAGCTGTTTTACACTTCATTTCTCACTCAGTCATGCATGCATTTGACTGAGCAATCATTGTCTCATTTGAAGCTTTAAATGCTGTTATAAGCACCTTGGCTCAGTCCTGTTTATCTTCAGCTGGAACAGAGTGACAAACTGAAACAGATGATTTATATGGAGCATGTTTCCTTAATTGTACAGCCATAAATATTCTGCGTGTTCTACTTTAAAAGAAAGTTTGTGAGAGCCATCCGAAGGCACGAGTTTGTAAGAATAGAATCCAGCTGGGAATTAGAACATCTGTGTCTCACTATCCCACTATACCCAAGAGAAAACTTTAAATAAATAGTTATCCTACACAGTATGTACTCTGTCTCAGTAGATGTATATGGGATGTGGGGGAAAAATAACATGCGTTAAACATGACATTTACACAAGTCTTCATAAGTTTATTATTCCTGGGGGTAAAATGCAATTAAAGAAAATACAAAAACCTAGCATTCCTCAAAGGAATGTCACGTTTAATGCCAGAGTTTTAGACTAAAATGATCATAAAACAAAAAGTACTCGTTTTCATCAAATCCTGTAAATAACAATCTAGGTAATTGCACCCCATAGTCAGGTTCTGTGATTTTTTTATTATCATTATTATTAATGGTAATCTTTTGTGTTTGTTACGGTTGTTTTTATTTTTTCTGTTTTGTTTTTCATGTTTTATTTTCAGTTCTGTTCCTCTGTAGTTCTCTGTGCCAGCAGTTCATCCCCCCAGTGCTGAGTTTTTGCCCTTCTGTCCTGCCACGCCCACCTTCACTTGTTCCCTGTTACTAATAAACCTCCTTAGCAGCCCCAGTCTGTTTAGTCTCCCAGTAGTTATTGAAATGGCCAAATGCAATGACCACTGAGGGAACTGAAATGACTGTCATCCGTATTGACATTTCTTTATCCTTCTGTTTACTGAGGCCACCAGCAGCTGAAAAATTGTAAAAAATAAAATAGAATTTAAAAAATTCTGTTGTTTATATCTTTCTTTTTAATCCATCATGTTACATGAAATAACAGAAACAAAATTAAATTGTGTTTAGGTGAATGTAACTCAAATGTTGGGTAAGTAAGAAATATTGTGTGGTGATGTCATAACTGACAAACTATGTCATTGAGCCCCGCCTCCCAGTAGAGCTGTCTCATATTTCGAGGCTGAGTTGACAATCCTATCTCCCAGTCTTCGCCTTGTCTGCAGACTGGAATTCTACTTTATGCCTGTCTGCTTCTTCTCAGTGTTGTTATTGTAGACAGCTCAGCTTTTAGTTTTTCTTGTTTGTTTTTTAATAAAGCTTTTTGGGTCTAACCTCACTTAAACTGTGACAACTACTCTGAGATTTTGCAAGATCTTGTGCAATCTTTTACTGTTTGAAGTACGTATTGTATGTAATGGATGGAGTTAGACCTATTGGTCTCTGGCTCCACATGTCTGTCTCATTTGTCCCTGCAGTTGCAGGAGTAGCAGAGCTGGTTGAGCCCAGCTGATGGCAATGTAAGCTGATTATCCTGTAAAAGACTGAGTCACTTCACTTATTAGTCATGAAATGGTGAATGACTTATCACCTCATGTGCCTTCTATGTTCTCTGAAGTTTAACCTTGCACTACAGAGATCTTTGTGGGTTCCTTGGACTACCAGCTCCCTTGCTGAAATCAGCCTCTCCTGCAATAGAAAGAGAAAACCTGGTTCCTCTAACTCTTTTATGCTGTGAAAACATTAAACCACATAATAAAATATAATTCAAGAGAAATTTGGACATGGAACAAAAGACAGAAATAAACTACCTTTGATGACCGAGGCGAGTGTTTTGTTATATATTTACAATGCTGGTGGTCTGGGGTTTGCAAACCATGGTACGCCAGTTGTTGTTGAGCCTGACAACCCCAGATCGAAAGATGATTGTGACCAACTTGGATGAGAACACCACAGCCAGCAACACATCCAGCACTAAGAGATGACATGATGAAGCCTCACAAATTTTTTTTCCCCCGATTATTCTGTGAAAGGATTAGAAGCCTCAAAACATTTAGTTGTACTGTATAGCTGCAATTACAGCAGCCACAAACTTGCCAATTATTCACTTGTCCTGTTGATGTGAGCAGGTCAAATTATTGCAACATCAGCTCAAGACCTTTTATTCTGAGGTTGAAAAAGTTTGGCTATCAATTCTGGAAAAGAGAGTACAGTGTGTCATTTGGCAAATATCAAATTCATACAAAACCGAGAGGGGGAGGTAAAAATGTTTTTGTTTTATTGTTGCTGGAGGGGATGGACCTGGGACAGGAGGATCAGCAGTAGATGATGAGGTGAGTATCGTTTATTCCAGAAAGTTGACCCGGAGTGAAAGGAGGCAGGTGTTTGTTTAAGATCAAACACACTTGAAGCATACAGTAGGAGTTAGGGTTTCAATCAGGTTATTACAGTTCTGTGGTTTCACTATCCAGTTAAGCAGTTTGCTAGTTTTGCTTTTCAGTCTGCTTCCATCTTGTCTGGCCTTTGCCTTTTGTATTACAGTTGGTATAAAACAAGTCTGGCAAAATGTTAAAGATTTTACCCAGTAAAAATCTGTTCTGACCACGATCATGCAAATGTCTCTACTTTAATAAACAGATGCTTTTAAATGTGCAGAAGGCAATACAATTGACAAGAGTGACGTGTATCAAAAAATGTTTTTTTTTGCTCCCACGATTTGTCAACAAGATACCCTCTTATTCTTCTCCAGCTGTTTTTATTCCATTTTCATTTTGACCAAAGCTAAAAATGAAAAATTCATCTTGCAAAATATCCAAGTATAAAAGTTTGATTGTATTTAATTGACATGTAATCTCAAACTGGGCAAACAGTTACATGCAGTGTTGTTATTCAAACATGAATATCCAGTTTTTCCTCAAACCTTGTATTTTCGTTCCAACTCAATTTTGTAATTGTGTTAGGCAAAAGCGATTATTAGAAAAATTGGATGATGGCAAAAGCATTTCAGTATTTTGAATTACCTGATATTGTTTAGGCAGAGAATTGGGTTAGGAGGACAAATTTATTTTTACAGTTTGTTTACACTCTGACATGTACATTCTATTATTTGTCTCATACAGAGGTAGAAACTAAAAGAAGTAACCTTAAAGAGATGTGAGATTGCATTTTAGTAGGAAAATCAGGAAAAATTTTGAAACTCAGGCCTTGCAGCTTTCGAGTAACCCAAACCTGTGCTTTTCATAACAGAGTATGTGACCAAGGTTATCTAATGTTAAGAAGAAATGGAGTTAACACTGTTTTGATGAAACTTTGTATATTATGTTTAGCACAATCTCATGCAGTTCTCAGTTTGTTTGTGTTGACATTTTGATTTAGTTTCCCTGGCTTTCTGTAAGTCTGTGTTTTTCTATTTGTT
Source organism: Cynodonichthys magdalenae (assembly GCA_031762555.1). NCBI lineage: Eukaryota > Metazoa > Chordata > Actinopteri > Cyprinodontiformes > Rivulidae > Cynodonichthys > Cynodonichthys magdalenae. The sequence continues at coordinate 18,114,084 of JARVJO010000227.1, read as the reverse complement.
TCCATTTGTGTTTTCTTATTCTAGTCTTTTGTGTGTTGTTACTTCCTAAGCCTTGAAGTTTGATTTGTTTTTGTTCCAGCTACCCTGCCTTGCTATGTCATACTCTTTTTTTTTTTTCTTAACTCATACTTACCTGTCAGTGACTATAATCTACACACTTGTTCTCATTCAGCTGTCACTTTCCCACTATTTTTCCAATATTTTTCTTGGGTGTGTGTGTGTGGGGGGGGGGGTTTGTGTGTTGAAGTGTGGCACAATAAATTTGCTATTTTATATAAAAATATATACA
>JARVJO010000227.1:18074481-18087690 GCA_031762555.1 Cynodonichthys magdalenae | reverse complement strand
AACGAGGCACAGAGCAGGGACCGGCGAGAGAAGCCAGACCTGGACAACTGCAGCGCCAGGCCGCAGCAACAGAAGACAACAATATTTACAAATATAATAAATGGAGAAGGGATAAGTGGTATTTTAACAACTGATATTGGAGTTACAGTTAGAGTTAGAGTTGCTTTATTTGTCATTCAACATAACATCAAGGACGCAATGTAGAACGAAATGCAGTTAAGAACACCCATTCAAGAAAACACGCTTGACGAAGCATGGGGGAACAGGTGAACATGTCATGCAGCAACAGGATCCCTTTCAGATCACATATCTCTTTTGCAAGGGTGGCCTTGGCCTGAAGGCAACCTAATGTGCATGTTTTTGGTCTGTGGGAGGAAACTGGAGTACCTGGAGAAAACCCACACAAACACAAGGAGAACATGCAAACTCCACACAGAAAGTCCCTGAGTTTGAACTAGGGATCAAACTCAGGACCTTCTTGCTGTGAGACTTAAGTGCTAACCACTGATCCATCATGATGCCATATGTGTTGCTCAATCTCAGCTTTGCATACACACAACAACAACAACAAAAAAGCTACAAAGCGCTTTATGAGTTGTGATCACAATTGACTAAGTAAAGATTTCAGTATGACTGCCTTTGGTTTTGGTGGTAAAAATCCAAATGTGAAGTTTTAATTGTAATGGTCTAATGTTCATAACTAGATGTTCTTTCAGTGTGGAAAAAAGTCAAACAAAAAATGGCCTTCGAGGGCTTTATGCCTGTGAGTAAACATAATGTGTTCTTTCATCAAATCATAAGCACAGTGAGATCTCCTGTAGAGTGCTCTGTATGAGGTTAATATTTATAAATAGCCTCTCATTTGGGGGGAAATAACATGTTGAGAAAGATGCCTAATCCATGTCTGACACTGTCTAAATGTTTACACACAGCAACTACAGTATGTAGTAAATGTATAAAACAAAATGTAAGATCACATAATGTGTCATGTAATATATGTCTTGTGGAGTTAAAGGGGAAATATTATGCTAAATACACTTTTTTAGCCAGTAAATAAATAAGTGATAAAAAATTTGTTGTGTTCTTGGAGTCTCAGGGAGTGCAGAAAATTCAAATGTAGTCTCTCCCAGTGCTGCAAAGATTTATTTATATACTACTAGGGTCATATTTTTTAACCGTTCATATTTTTTCATTATATTTTCCAAACTATTACCAGAGGTGAAAGTATGTCGGTACAGTTTGGCAATGCGTACTACTAAAAGATTCTGTGCCATTGCTCTGTTGATCTGTACTATCTCATCATATTTTGCTACCGTAGCATGGATCCGTAGCTAGGTCTATCTGTGAAACATAGATGCATGAAATGATGAATTACTTAAAGGACCTTTCTCTTCCATCAGCTCCCCAGGTTACTGATCATTTGGCACCATCTCCTGGAGGGACCCTGTCCACTACTTCACCCATTCATGAACCACGACTCACACCCCAGTATTTAAAGGTGAAGATGACTAATGCCGCTCATTCCTCACTCAGTTTGAAATCCACTTTAAACTGTAACTTTCGTCTTTTCCTTCAGAGAGAGCTAAGGTAGCTCATGTTATATCACTTTTGTCTGGCAAAGCTAAACTTTGGGGCTCTGCTGAGTGGCAATGTGAATATGTAATTTGTTATCATTACAAGAATTTTGCACGCACAAGAACCTATACGGGACTTCAACCCAGTCCTCCACGAGAGAGAAGCATCCAGGGGTTTTCTAGTTCTCAAACAAGGGGAGAAGAGAGTCACTGAATACATTATTGATTTTCATATGTTGGCTGTAGATAGCCATTGGATTGATGAGGCCTTATCAGATGTGTTTTTACAAGGACAAAATAACAGGATTATGTTGGCCACTTGTGATTGACCTGGATCCCTCAGAGCCCTGTAGGACCTGGCTACTAGGATTGATCTTTGTCTACATAAGTGGAGAAGATGGAGTCGAGGGGTAAGTAAGGCTAATCTTCAAGTTTTCACTTCAGTTCAGACCTTCTCTCCAGGTTCCAAGCCCACTGCCTGTTGCACCTACAGAGGAGTCTATGCAGTTGGGCAGGTCTAAGTTATCTCAAGAGGAGAGGCAGCAATGAAAGAAGTATGGACTATGTTTGTATTGTGGAGAGGGAGGTAACTTCGTTCCCAAGTGCCCAGTAAAAGATCAGACTCAGTAGGGGTAAGGGGACACGTACTGAGTCATAGCATGGTTTCTAAGATCTCCTCATTACCAAAATTTCCTGCTGAAATCAAGAATCATAACCAGGTTCATTCGATCAACGTGTTTATAGACTCTGGAGCTGACACCAAATTCATGGTTTTGGATTATGCCAATTCCTTCGGCATTCAGGTTTTTCCCTCCTCTAAGGATCACCAAGTTTTGGCTTTGGATGGTCATGCTCTTCACTCCGCAAGCCAGCAAACTGAGACGGTATGACTTTCAATTGGAGGTAACCATCATGAGACCATCAAGTTCCTTATTATCAAGTCACCTAAACTTCCTGTGATTCTAGGGCCCTCCTGACTTAATCTCTACAACCCTCATATTGACAGGAGGAGAGAGATTTTGGGATGGTCAGAGAATTGTTTAGCTTATTGTCTTTTTGAGGCTATTCCCCCCTCCCACTTCAAGAGACACTTAAAGAATTTTCCCCTGATCTCTTTAAACTTCTTTCAGATTACCACAACCTTAAGGAAGTCTTTAACAAGACTAAGGCATCTTCATTACCTTCCCATAGACCCTACGACAGCCCCATATACTTATTACCAGGAACTATGCCACCTAGGGGCCGACTATACTAGTTGTGTTGTCCCTAGAATCAAGCAATGCAAAAATACATCAATGAATCTCTCCAAGCTGGTATTATTCAGCCCTCTTCCTCTCCTGCAGGCTATGGTTATTTTTTTTTGTCAAGAAGAATGGTTCACTCAGACCATGTATTGATTACAAAGGCTTAAATAATCTTACAGTAAAAAACATTTTGATTTTAATGAATTCTGCTTTTGATCTAATCCAGGGGTCTGCTGTCTTCATGAAGCTGGATTTAAGAAACGCATACCCCCTCATTCACATCCGAGAGGGTGATGAATGGAAGACCACCTTCAATACACCAAATGACCACTACGAGTACCTGGTAATGCCATTTGGATTAACCAACGCTCCAGCAGTGTTTCAAGCACTTGTCAATGATGTGCTCAGGGATATGGTAAACCACAGTGATTTTGTCTACCTGGATGACATTTTGATTTTTTCCAAGGACCTTGAGACACATAAGAGGCATGTCCGAGAGGTTTTGTTGAGGCTTTTACAGAATAACCTTTTTGTCAAAGCTGAAAAATGCAAGTTTCATCAAACTACCACTTCATTTCTTGATTTCATCATTTCTCCCAACCAGATCTCAATGGATCCATCAAAAGTTGCAGCTGTTCTGGATTGGCCCACACCCAAGGACCACAAGCAACTCCAGAGGTTCCAGGGTTTTGCTAACTTCTATAGAAGATTAATCAGGAACTAGAGTTAGGTCTCTGCCCCTCTCCATGCCCTCATCTCAATCAAAACAAAATATCTCTGGAATGATCTTGCTGACAGAGTTTTTAGTAAGCTTAAATAATGATTCCTCTGTGAGAATGACTCTTCTAAGTAGGCACGGAACCTCCCATGGGTGGAGCATTCTATCAACTCCCTTCCTTCAAGTGCTACTGGTCTGTCTCACTTCTATGTGCTCTATGGTTTCCAACCACTGGTGTTCACTGTTCACAAAAGAAGTGCTAAGGTCCCATCTGCGTTCAGTGCATCCCAGGAGTGTCAACATGTTTAGAGAAGGGCCAGGATGGTGTTGGCTAAGACATCTTTGGTTTATTCCAGAACCGCCAACAGACATCGTACCCCTGCCCTTTCTTACCGGGAGGGTTAAAGAGTGTGGCTCTTGACCAAAGATCTTCCTCTCAGAGTTGAGAGCCGTAAGTTATCTCCTTGCTTTGTGGGACCTTTTTTCCATCTCTAAAGTGGTTAACCCTGTGGCTGTTCATCTTCGACTCTCTAGAACAATGAGGATCCATCCAAGCTTCCATGTGTCCCAGGTCAAACCAGTCGCCCAGTCACATTTCGAACCCTCCTCCAGACCCCCTCCACCCGCCAGACCCTTTGATATTGTTTCTGCTTACACTGTAAGACGACTCCTTCTCTCCAGAAAGTGGAGTTGAGGACAATATCTGGTTGACTGGGAGGGTTATAGCCCCGAAGAGCATTCATAGGTTCCAGCCAGACATCCTTGACAAAGACATGATCAAGAGTTTTCTCAGGTCCCACCCTGGTCAACCAGGTGGTCTGTCAGGAGCTGGACCTTAAGAGAGGGGTGCTGTCATGATTTACACCTGTCCACAGCCACTCTGCCTTGTCACGCCCACTTCCTGATTCCACCATAATTATTCTCATTTCACTGACCTGTTATCATCAGTATTTAAGACCCATCCTTTCTCACAGACAGTGCCAGATAGCTCAATAGTAATCCAGCGTTCTTCCCAAGCCTTGTTTTGACTTCCATGCCTCAACATTGTTTTGCGTCAACGGACCACCGCCTCTCACCTCGCCCCTCTCCTTGACTGTCATCTGCCTCGGATCGCTGGACTTCGACTCCTGTTTTTGGACTTTGGACCACAAGCTCGGACTCTCCTCTGGATTTGTCTCATGCTCTCAGCCCTTTTGTGCACAAATGTTGCCTGTCTCGCTGAGTCTCCTGCTCCCCAGAGTATCGCCAGTGACATCATCATCAGAGGATGATCCCAATACTCTGCTTGAACCCTTTTGCCCACAACACCCAGCAACAGAGTTTTCCCCATAAAGAATATCCAAAAGTCTCCTGTTTTCACCATTTCTCTGCTACATAAACTGTTTAAATTTCCCCTGTGTTTGGCTGAATTATCAAACTCTTTTTCTGATTCTTGTCAGGTGTTGCACAGACAAAATTATGGTGCTTGCACTGGGATAGCCAATAGTTATTTTTGTCAGAGTACCGACAAGAAATTAAAACTACTTGACTACAATGTTAAATTATTTGCAACAGAACATCTAAATAAGGCCTGGACTTACCAACTACAATTTGGTGGTCTTCTCTGTCTGTGGGTCAGACATATAAGGCTAGATGAACAAGTCTTCTGTTGTTGACACCTTTAATTAATTTGTAAATAAAACGTTTCTGTGCTGCTAATTACTCATATTTCTGCTATCAAACAAGAATGGAAGCTGCGGGGGAAGGGGGGACCATGGGTGGATTTAAAAAGACAACTTCAAAAGGAATTGATCTGAGACACACCTCATAAAAGTTACATTAAGAAAGAATTCACATATTATTCTCTCAACATTATACACTGTGTACACATGTTTAGTAAAAGTACACAGTATTTTTCTCCAATGAATGAATAAATACAAAGACTTTAACCTGAACTTGGTCTAAAGGCATTTGTAAAGAAGAGGTTGATTTTGAACAGCTTTTCAGTAGTTTATATTTGTGTAATTTCAGTGTTTTAATAAAAATAAAAAAAGGCATTTTTGGCTAGATGTCTGTCAGATATATTCATACAAATGTTCAACCATTGCCATAACTTTTCTGTGCAAACAAATACATTATGTTTGTGTGTATGTGCTATACTTATTCATTAGAAATTATAGCAAATATCTGTCTTGCAAAGCACAATAACTGAAAACTAATTTTTTTATTAGCTAGACTGATTATATTATTTAAATGGTTTCAGCTCATGTAATTATTTAATAATATTTATTCTTCACAATTGATCATTTATTGAATTACATTTATTACAGTTCAGTCCATGTGTAGTTCTAAAAATAAGAAAGCTTAGTAGGTCCAAACTTGTTAAAAACTGTGAAGAAGGCCATTTGTGATAAACTACAAAAAAATTTGAAACACGCTCACCTAGAGAACATGGACATTTATTTATTTTTTTGTTCTGGACATGGGGGAATGTTAAATGGAGGCTGGTGTTAACTTTAACATGAGGCAAACAAGCATTTGTTTGTAAGAGTTATTATCATTTAATTAGAAGACCTCACACAGAATCTCAAAGAAAGTATTACAGCCTACACGCACTGCAGCCCATGCAGCGGTCTCCGTTCGGTTTCCGCTTTGCGCTTTTATACAGGGTTGCCAGCGGTTGAGGTGCTTATACTTGGGGCTTACGTAGTTGTAGTATTCTCTAAAAGAACACATGGCAGTACACTTTATAACTTGTGAAATGTCCAAGTGTGACAAACAAACAAACTGAATGGTGGGCAGTGTAAGCAGCCTTTGCAGAGGAGAGGAGTTTAGTCATGCGTGCAAAGTTGGACATATCTGTTTGATAATAAAGTACTGAACACATTAATATTTAATATAACATTAGGTTTTAAAGACTAAAGTCTCTGGAGCAAAGTTAGGGAGGAGACAAGAGGACTACTCACTCAGGACTGACCACTGCTCCGGCTCCTGCTCCTGTAGACTCTGGTGCACCTGGCGTTACTGAAAGACCTGCGCTGCTCTGCTCTGATTAGATAAAAGTGCTCTGGGGTTTGTTTAACATGTTAAAAGTAGCATCCATTTAATATCTTATCATTAAAGACTGGGCATCTTTTTTTCCCCTACAGTTGACGAAAATCCATCCTGTCCACGTTAAAAATGATGAAAATTCGTCATGGCAACGGAGAACTTTAAACCCTGTATATAGACCAAATCTGAAGGATTTAAATGGGGAAAATAAGCATTTGAAAGCATGATATGTCTCATTTAAACATAAATTCACTGGAGCTAGTCTCAAGAAACAATTTTTACATGATGATATAGATTTTAAAACAATAATAAATTTTTTCCAAGATTCTTAATCCACAGCAGCACATATATTTCAGTCCAACATGGACCTTTCAGCTAACTGTAAAATATTTTGCATCAACTGTGTTTACTTATTCTGTCCTTCATGCCAGCTCTTACTACAATTATTTTTTTTTTTACTGTGAAGGGGGTAAAACTGACAAAAGTCCGTCTTTAATATCACTCTATAAAAGGTAATGAAGATGATCTAAATCAGGAAATCTGCAAGTATGCCTAAATGATGCTTCCTCACATAAAGCCAGCAGATAGGAAGCTTACAATAAATCTGCAGAACGACTGTGCGACTTTACAGCCATCCAAGATAGTTTGACAGTGCAATGGGCATAATATTTGATATAGCACGCTGTTGGCAATATGTTTGAATTACCATAGTTCTTGTATTGTCAAGAAAGGCATTGTGTGACTATGCCAGGCTCCATGAATCTGCATAATCTCAAGGAGAAGTTGCTCGGCCTTAAAGGCATTTATGCAGCTGAAAGCATGGCCCCTCCATCACAGTTTCATATCACAGCGACAGAACATAAGTAGGGAAACGCATATGAAAATGTGTTATGTGAGAAATGAGCTCTGTCATTACTTGTGGCTGTCACATTTGTCATTTGCTGTGATGTGATGCATTTGTCCAGTAGTTTTGTGGCTTGCCTGCTTTACAACTTGCTGTTTATAGAGAAGCATTTACAGTCTCATTGCCAAATAATTAGTTTTCAAAATAAACTTACAAAAAAATAATCAGATTTAGAATACATTATGTTCCCTGAACTGACCATGACCTCGGAAAATAGATAATTACCCTTAGCACAACTTCATAAATGCTCAATGTACTGTTTCTCAAAACAGTCCTCAGGTAGGTTTTTTGTTTTTCAAATTGTATTAATAATTATACACAAATAAAATATAAGTTTAAGATTCAATTTTTTTAGCAATGTAAAGCTGGTTATTTAAGAATGTCTGAATCATCAGAATCATGTGTTCACAAGGCCAAAGATTTCTGAGTCAAGGACAAAAGAAGTGCCTGTTCATGAAAAAATATGGTTTGATTTTTAGAAAATGTATCTATAGTTGTGCTTTAATCAGTAAAATTAAAAAATCGTTTTTTCATGTGAGAAAGTTGGAATCCGTGACTGACATGACTTCTTCCCTATGTTCATTTAGAAGATGGACGGAGGCAGAGATGGAGGACTGAGACACTCCACCTCTGTACCTCTGAGCGAGGTAGTAACAGAAACGTAACTGTCAATCTCTGATAAGGTGGGCCGGCCTTACTGAGGCCAGCTAGTTATAATAATTGGACAAAGTGTTGACATAAGCTTTTTGCAATCACCCAGCCAAAACACCATCGCTATGCTTGACAGCTACTCATTCCTTGATCCCGACTAAAGACATGTGGGGATAGAGCATTTCAGGTTGTAGCTCATAAATTTTGGAATGCATTACCACAATCTGTGGATTCAGTGGAGATTTTTAAAAAGCAGCTCAAAACTTACCTTTTTACGCAGGCTGTTAACATGTTTGTATGAGTTTTTATCTTGTCTTATTAATGTTTTTACCATTTGTAAATGTATTGTGGATACATGACTGTAAAATATGCTATACAAATAGAGTTAATTACTTACTCTACTTACACCCTTCAACTTTGGAGCTGAGTACCAAGGGGCAGACTGGGGCAAAAAAGCGACCCGGGAATTTAGTACCTGACTGGCCCTTTCAAGGTGGCAGTCGACAACCAGGAGCCAACACAGAGGAACCTGAGGTTAACGGTTATCGAACAATCCCCCCAGAGATGAAGATGCTCTTCTTGTCCTAAGCATAAAAATGAGTAAGTTTGTAGTTGTATGAGATATGTATATGAGACAGACATGCCCCCTCAATAAACCCATTGACTCGTAACTCATAAGCATAAATGCATGTATGTACAAGATAATTTTACCTAAGTGACATTTAGTCCTCATTGATATGGTTTTTCCTACTCTTTCAAGTCAAAATGTTTGCTGAGAAATGTGCGTTAGCAAGGTAAGTAAGGAATTCTACTTGGTCAATAATTATGTCAAATCATTCAACAATGAAGGTATTTTAAATATTTGTTTTAAATGACCATTTGTGTCACAACATAATGTCATAGTAAACACTGCTAACTTGTAAAGTTGCTTTAAGGAGGCAAAAAATACACTATTTCACTTTTTGAATGTACACTTTTTGTGACTTTGCCTACTTTTATCCTTGTTTTGTTTGTTTCTGCAGTTTCCCATTCACTTATTTCCGAATGGCTTTGAAATATTTGTCAGCCCAACAGCTGCAAATGGCTTTGAACATGGTCTGGAACAGAGTTATTATCATCACATGCATAATGCAAATCCTTTTGTTGTTTGGCACTTTCTTTTGGCTGCACGATGCATTTTGATTATGGTACACTATTGTTCACTCCCATCCTCTGCTTATTTAATATGTCCCAACACTAATGTCCACAAAGTCAACAAAAGGCTTTGGTCCTTTTTTCTATGAAATCTACAAAAATATACATAATTACAGAACTATGACAATATGAGAATGCATATTTTTGTTCTTTATATTTGAAAGTCCAACAGAGTAAACTGTCAGGAAACAAGTATTTGTTTTGCCTCTAACTCTCATCCCAGTCACTTCACACTCAGCTGAAACTCTTGGCTTCAAGTCATGACACTGAAGGTTATGACATCATCTGCAAAAGGAAGAGACAAAAGCCTGAAATTGCCTAACCCTACTCAGTTTAAAAGAGGGATTTTTCAAAATATATGTCCCAGTGATTTTTAAGCCAAATGATGCAGGTAAACAAACTTTAAGACAGTCCTAACACATGTTTATGTCAGAAAATGAAATAAACATACAGTCATCTTCATAATTATACATATAAACTTGCTCGTTTATTATGAATATTAAGATACATTTGTTTTATAGTTTTGAAATGTCTTCATCTATTTCTTTTTACAGTAGAACCTACCATAGAGGAAGTTCCTCTAAAAGGCTCAGCATAGTTCATTAGCAGCCAACTAGTCAATGCACAATGGTGGCGAGAGGTTTGTTTTTGCACACATCTTTTATAACCCATGAGACACACAGCGTAGAACTCCTGGGAAGCCCCTCCCATTGCTGTAGATATCACAGCACAGGTTTTTTCCCACTGAAGTCTCTACTTTGAAAAAAAAGTAAGTCTCCACTCAGAAATCCACCCTTACTTTGGCCACAAATCTGTTAGAGTGCACACTTTTTGACAGACAGATTCCTCCATGCACAATATCTGTACTTTCTCCATTCATGAGTTTTTGGCCAGTTTGACTACCCTCACAATTTTTTTGCTTGCAGATACAACAGGTGGATTCTGTAAGCAGAATAATTGAAGTAAAATGCTGTCATTGCTTTCCAAGTGCTTTTCAACATGAACAAACATGAAAAGGAACTTCTAACCAATCACACAGTAATTTCTTATGCTGTGGGGAGTAAAAAGTTTGGCCTGGGACTTGTGACAAGAAGAGGTGGTTAACACAAAACTGAAAATAAAATGACAATTTTTGTCATGTAACTACATCAATGATAGTGGATTTTGTTTGGTTTGGATGGACCATGCTGAAGCCGTAAGTCTGAAGGCGTAGTTCTCAACTGGGGAAAAGATGTTTGTTCTTTCTTGGTTTAGTTGAGTGTCTGCCTAAAGTGAAGAACTTCAGATATCAGTGGATTTTGTTTGTGAGCAATGATAGATGGAGTAGGCCTCATTTGCTGTAATGAGGATGTGGATGTTGCTTCGGTGTGTCTTGGTGTAAAATGAACTGAGCCAGTAGGTGAAGCTTTTGATTTACTAGTTCATTGATTATCCAGCCCTCACTTCTGGTTATGAGGTGTGTATCATTACTGAAAGAACTATAACTTGGATAGATGAACCAAAATTAAATTTGTTCCTATTTTTGTTAGATGGCGACCCTGGGCTGCCACCTTATCGTGGTGGAGAGGTTTGAGTGTCCCAATGATACTAGAAGCTATGTTGTCAGGGGCTTTATGCCCCCGGTCAGGTCCCCCAAGGCAAACAGGTCCTAGGGGAGGGATCAGACAAAGTGCAGCCCAAAGACCCCTAATGATGAGTGCCACATATAGATTGAGTGTTCCCTCGCTCGGACACGGGTCACCAGGGCCCCACTCTGGAGACAGGCCTGGAGGTGGGGCACGTTGGCAAGCTCCTGGTGCCCGGGCTTTTTCCGATGGAGCCCGGCCGGGCTTATCCCAAAGAGGAGATGTGGGTCCCCCTTCCCATGGGCTCACCACCTGTGGGAGAGGCCATAGGGGTTGGGTGCAATGTGTGATGGGCAGTGGTCTAGGAACATGGAATGTCACCTCTCTGGTGGGGAAGGAGCCTGAGCTGGTGTGTGAGGTTAAGAGGTTCCGACTAGATAAAGTTGGATTCACCTCAACACACTGCTCTGGAACCAGTCTCCTTGAGAGGGGTTGGACACTCTTCCACTCTGGAGTAGCCCATGCTGAAAGGCGCCGAGCTGGAGTGGGCACACTTATTGCCCCCCATCTTGGTGCCGGTGAACGAGAGGGTAGCCTCCCTCTGCGTACGTGTGGGGGGATGGGTCCTGAGTGTTGTTTGTGCCCCAAACAGCAGTTCAGATTACCCACCCTTTTTAGGAGTCTTTGGAGGGGGTGCTGGAGAGCACTCCTGTTGGGGACTCCCTCGTTCTGCTGGGGGACTTCAACGCTCATGTGGGCAATCACAGTGAGACCTGGAGGGGCGTGGTTGGGAGAAATGGTCCCCCAATCTGAACCTGAGCAATGTTTTGTTATTGGACTTCTGTGCTCGTCGTGGATTGTTCATAACAAACACCATGTTCAAGCATAAAGGTGTCCATATGTGCTCTTGGCTCCAGGACACCCTAGGAAGCAGTTTGATGATCGACTTTCTTGTCATTTCAACTGATCTGCAGCCACATGTCTTGGACATTTGGCTGAAGAGAGGGGCGGAGCTGTCAACTGACCACTACCTGGTGGTGAGTTGGCTTCGATGGTGGGAGAGGATGCCGGTCAGACCTGACAGGCCCAAACGTATAGTGAGGGTCTACTGAGAACGTCTTCCGTCAGACAGAGCTTCAACTCACACCTCTGGGAGAACTTTGAACACGTTCCAGGGGAGGTGAGGGACATTGAGTCAGAGTGGGCAATGTTCTGTGCCTCCATTGTCGAGGCGGCTTGCCTGAGCTGTGGCCGTAAGGTTATTGGTGCCTCTCATGGCGGCAACCCTCGAACCTGCTGGTGGACACCGGCGGTGAGGGATGCTGTCAGGCTGAAGAAGGAGTCCCATCAAGTATTTTTGACCTGTGGGATTCCAGAAGCAGCTAATAGGTATTGGCAGTCCAAACGGATTGCAGCTAGAGTGTGGGAGGAGTTCAGAGAGACCATTTCGTACGGCTTCAAGGCGATTCTGGTCCACCATCTGGCATCTCAAGGGGGGACAGTGGTTCGCCACCAACACTGTTTATGGTGGGGATGGTGCACTGCTGACCTTAACTTGGGACATTGTGGGTCAGTGGGTGGAATACTTTGAAGACCTCTTCAATCCCACCGACACATCTTCCCATGAGCAAGCAGAGCCTGGGGACCCTGGGTCGGACTCTCCAATCTGGTTAAAAGGTGGTTAAAAAACTCCTCGGCAGCAGGGCTATGGGTGTGGATGAGATTCGCCCGGAGTTCCTTAAGGCTCTGGATGTTGTGGGGTTGCGTTGGTTGAAGGGACTCTACAATATCATGTGGACATTGGCGGCAGTTCCCCTGGATTGGCAGACTGGGGTGGTGGTCCACCTATTTTAAAAGGGGGACCGCAGAGTGTTCCAACTATAGGGGGATCACACTTCTAAGCATCCCTGGTAAGGTCCCTCGGATAGTCGAATCTCAGATTCAGGAAGAGCAGTGTGGTTTTCGTCCTGGTTGTGGAACACTGGACCCGCTCTACACCCTCAGCAGGGTCCTGGCATTGCCGGTAGTAAGTCAAACTCATTTCCGGTGAGAGTTGGCCTCTGCCAAGGTTGCCTTTTGTCATGATTCTGTTTATAACTTTTACGGACAGAATTTCTAGATGCAGCCAAGGTGTTGAGGTGATCCGTTTTGGTGACCTTAGGATTGCATCTCTGCTTTTTGCGGATGATGTGGTCCTACTGGCTTCATCAGATTGTGATCTTCAGCTCTCACTGGAGCAGTTCACAGCCAATTGTGAAGTGGCCGGGATGAGGATCAGTGCCTCCAAATCTGAGACCATGGTCTTGAGCCAGAAAAGGGTAGGGTGCTC
>JARVJO010000227.1:18047937-18069424 GCA_031762555.1 Cynodonichthys magdalenae | reverse complement strand
ATTTAGCTTTGTTCTTTTGTGTGTTTTCAGTTGATTTGATTTTTGTTTTTTGAAGTTTATTTTTATTTGAACATATTTTGGGGATAAAAAGGGGCAGATATAAGATTTATTCTTCTTCTGCTGCCTTTCATTTTATTTGATTTTATTTTTGATTGTTTTTGTTTTTTGTTGTGTATATAATTGCTTTGAATGAAATGAATAAATTTCTAATAAATAAATATACTCCTACAGTATCTAGACCCTGGTCTTTAAAGCCCACTGTCCTGAATGTTTTAAATGTATCCCTGGTTCAACATATCCATTTTAAATGTAAGGTCAAGGTCACTGTTGCAGAACCTAATGAAGTGCTGGGGACATAATTCAGTCTTTTGAATCAAGTGTGAAAATATCTAATGCATGGGACAGTGGCCCAAAAGGACCAGGGTTGAAGACCTCTATTCCAGGACACTGGCAAAAATAAGGAACTGACCAACAACAACAATCTAGAGCTGGACTCTTCAAAGAAGGATAAGCTTAGGAAGCCACATTTTAAATTTAAGAACTTTCCAGAAGGAGGGCTCAGAAGAGGATCAAGTAAAAATCTGGCAACCTCTTCAATAGGCTCAATCTGAGAACGGCTAATTCTTTCCAAAGTCCTCAGCAAGTCTCAATAAAGCTCACCAGAGTCAGACAGCAATTCAAGCACTCAAAATGTATTCGAATTCACAAAAATGAATGACAAGCACCCAAAAAAGTACAGTTTAAGTTATCCCATGTTGTATAGAAATTCTATAAACACATCAGATTCAGCCTAATCTGCAGCATCATGTTTATCTTTTTGTTGTAACTGAAGAATACACAAGTTATATCCTTTTTGACAATTTTTTACAAACTTCCTCTACAATCCAGCAGCTTGGAGATTAATTTCATCAAGGTTTTCCCAAATGTCTATTTCTCTTTCATAGCTCATTTTCTCTCCTTTCATGATTCCACTTTTCATGCTTTTGGCAGTTTGTCCTTTCACTTGATATTCATTTTATCTTCCTCGTTTTATACTATTTTTTCCCACACTGTTAACTTGTTATCAGTTTATAACATTAACTAATACCTAAAGGCTGTCTTCATGTTTTGGTCTCAATTAGGACACTGCACTGTAAATTAAGTCTTTAGTTAAAGGTTTAGTCCAGTCAACTTCTGTGTTACTGCTCAAATCTGTGTGTGTGGAGCAAAGATAAACTGTATTTGCTAATGTCTAGGTCGTTAGTGCCTTTGATCAAAGGTCATCACTAACGACCTATCGTTTGGCTGATGGCCCTGTTTTGCATGAGACCAACCTGTTTGTCCTCCATGTGGAGGCAGTGCTTATAAGGCTGAGTTCACCTGAAACTCCTCAGACTGAAGAAGTCTCTTGGAGGAGAGACAAAGTTTCATTAAAGTAGAACCCTTCGTGAGGACCTATTTATTTTTTTCCTTTTGATCAACGGCCGAGCAAACACCACCTGCCGGACTCTGGTAGCAACCCCGGCTAGCGGGCCAATCATGGTGACCAGGAGCCATGATCCAGGAATCCAAACAGCCCCAGAGGAGCCAGAATTCTAGCCGCACCCCTAGCAGCCCCCCAAGCCCAGAGCCCACATGCAGCCTAGGCCCGCACCAGATAGTGTGCCCCTCCTTTGGACCCCATCCCTAAATGGCAAACGGGGAGCAGGGGAGTGAAGAAAAATAAAAAGGAAGGAGACCCACACACACACACCTCCACCCTCAGATGTGCTGTTGATATATGTTGTTCTATAATGCAAATAAAATGGGGAAGAAGAAGGCAGTTCTTCCCCCACCCCAACTCTAGCCCACAACCCATAATGTCTAAAAGCAACCATTGGGAGTGGGCACAGGCATCAGTGGCGAAAGTGACCTCACCTCCTGAGTGCCGTGAACCCACCCCCCAAGTCCCTATATGTGAATGTCGTGGATGTTATAAGTGAATGTCTAAGGTGTACAATAAAATTGGGGTACAGATGGCTATGGCAAATTATGAAGATGGAAAATTATTGCTCCTGTAATGCACCTGCACCCCAAAAACCTTACATGAGTGGAATTGAAATGAAGAGGGTGGAGGTATGTGGTGAGGAATGGGGAGAAAAATGACTGGAGGAGCAAAATGCTCCCACAGGGAGTCAGCTCCCCCGCTGACCCCAATAAGCACCCCCGCTCCCTGAGACCCAACCAGGGAGAGGGGCCCCACTACCTCCCTGCAGACAGACCGCCAAGCCTAGGGAGTGCCAGACCACGGATTGACCAAGCCCAGAGGAATGCCAGGGACCGGGACCAACAATCCACCCCCCCCAGAGCCATCCAGACCCACAAGACCCAACCTCCAGCCCCACAGCCAGCCCACAGCCCAAAGAAGCCAGGAATGAAGAAACAACTTACATAGAGCAGTTTTTGAAAAGCTATGGTTTTATATAAACTCTGAGCCCTTTTGTGTCTAATCAAAAATATACTTCCGAGGTTAATTCAAACACTTCAGCTCATGGCAAGTAAGTAAATACAGTATGAATAACTTTTGCAGCCACATTTTACTTCACTTCTTCACTTTATTCTATTTAATATGCAAAAGTATGTCCTCTGGTACTGAATTGTTGCTGAATAGAATGACCATTATGTTTCACTTTGAAAGTTATGAAACCTGCAGTGTAAAACTATGATGCTTTAGACTATTTTTAGTTGTACTTGGAAACAGGATGAACAGGTCCCTGAGCAGTCTTAGGGGGGAGAAAGAAAGAATGTCTGTAAGTACCCCCAATTTTCCTTCAAGAAGCATTTTACCAGCATGAAGTCATCATCTACAATCCCTGATGGCTGCTAGAGTAAAGCTTTTCAGAAGTCTGAGGCAGTGAAGTGTACATATATAGGACATCCGTTGGTGAACCCACACCAAATTGTGTGAAGCAGAGCATGTGCAAATAAGTGTACTCACTGAGTGGAAACCATATAAAGTGTTTAAAAAGAACACAGAGGTGTACTGGGGATTGCATGTGGTAGTCAAACAATTATAGAATAAATAAAGACGTTGCAAGGTGGCTAATGGAAATCACTCCCAAAATTGTTAAAATAATAACTTTTTTTAGTATTGGAGTAAAATAATTCAAACAAACGCACATAGCAAAGTGTTCACCCACACCTCCACAACCAGAACTTTGACTCAGAAATTTTCTTTGAATGACTGGACGTGAGGATGAGTGTGGGATTGTGTGATTGTTTCTGTGTATGCTTGGATATTTGTCAGGCTGGGACTTGAGCTGCCCCCTATTCTGGCTCATCTGGGGCCCACTGCTGGTAGTGGACCTCGCCCTCCTGCCACACTACCCTCTGGTGGGCTGGTGGCTCTCGATGTCTGGGGCTGGGTGCTTGTGTGTGGGCCCTCTCGGCCCAATGACTGCCTGGTGGGGTTTGAGTCCTCCGGCCCGGTCGGGTCTTCGCTGGGGGGGGTGGGCCCTGAGGGCCCGGGTCTCTGTGTCCATGGTCGGACCTTCTCCCGACAGGGCCCATGAGCTTGTCTCTGCTAACACTGGGGGATTACTGTGAGGGGTCCCTGGGGAGGCTCTCTTGGCTCTCCTCTGGTCGGGGGCCCATTGGAGCAGATGTGGGCGCTGTACCTTCCCCAGATTATTTGTGCTAATCAGAAGATTTGAACCTGTGACCTTCAAATCACAGGCTCACCTTCTCTAACCTCTCATCAATTGTCACCATTGCTTTCTGGATTTCAAGTCATCATGGCTGGGTATCGGGTAATGTTTTCAACCAGCAATAATCACACTTTGGCTTTACCTCAGACTACAATACCACTGCACAAAACGGTATGTGTGGGTTTGTGGGGTGGTGGGGTATGTCACCACATAAAAAACACAAATTTATTTGAATTTCAACAAGACGAAATTGCAGTGATCAAACTGGAACTAAGTAGCATTCCACTGAATTTAAGGCTTTCCTGATTTTACACTGAATCCCTAATGTCTGGAATTCAGTCCTCCATACTCCATAAAACTTAATAACACTAATCCCATTATGCTATGTTATTCTTCTTTCATATTTAAATACAGTAAAAGTAAATCCATTTTCTTTACTTATTTTTTCATGCAGGCTCAGGAGGGGACTGGTGTCTTCCTCCAGCAGGTATTAAACATAAATGGCCACCTAAATTTGTAACAATGAAATTCAATTCCTAACTGCACCCCTATCACAGATCACTGAGTCTTTGTATTCACTTGATCACAGTTTGAATTAGTCAAATGGATAACTGACTGCTAAGTCTGTTTTGTAGCCAACCCTGGTGTGATGAGAATTTCTGTACTAATAAACAATCATGACTGATTAAACTTATTGCTTGTTTGTAGATTTTGTTTGATTTATTATCTGTAAAGCAAACAGTAATCACCAATATCCTCACAGTGAATCTGCAATGAATGAGTGACAGTCTCTGAATTCCACCTTTGGCTTGTTAGGGTTTTGCTATTGACACACCAGAGAAACTAATCCATGATGTTGTGATGTGGGGTCGACTTTTCAGAAGAAGCAACTGGAGCCAAGTTTGTGTGTAAACATGTTTAAATTCTACTTGCTCTATATCATATGTACAGTTGTATGAGTACAGCACGCATCAGTGCTTATAAACTCCAGATTTAGTTTGCAATGTGTCTACTTTATCAAACTTTTCTAGAGTAATCGTTATTTCTGGGCAGCACGGTGGAACAGTGGTTTGTGCTGTTGTCTCCAAGCTAGAAGGTCACAGGGTTGCCACCTGGCATGTTTGCATGTTATTGAGTTGCATGTAAGTTTTTTCAGGACACTCCAGTTTCCTTCTCCATACCAACAACATACATGTTAGGTTCATTGGTAATGCCAAATTATTACTAGGTGTGGGTGTAAGTGTAAATGGTTATTGATTTTTGTGGCCCTGTGATAGACTTGGGACCTGTCCAATATTGCCTCAAGCACAACGACTGCTGGAGATAGGGACCAGCTTCCCATCACAACCCACTGGCTCAAAGGATGTAACATAATGAGACCCAAGAAAAAAAATATAGAATTAACTAAAAATGGTGTTTAATAAACTCAAAATAGGTGTAGCTGAGGAGAACCACAACAAAGCTGCAGCCTGCAGCAAAGTGGTGGAAATAAGGGGAGAGCCAGCTGCTGACACCTGCAGGTAGTAAGGATGGTTACAGGTTAGGTTCAACCTGCATAAACAAAACAAATATTCAAACCCACAACACTCCCACATGACCCAGGAAGAAAAAAACAGAAAATATCTTCATTCTTTACTTTGTGATGTGTTTTAAGGTATGTCTTAAACTCAAAACAAAGTGTATTTTCCCTACTCCTTCTCAACCACCAATGTTGGAGACAAAGGGAACTTTGAGTGGAATGGCCAGACCTGGAATAGAGGGGAGACATCAACTCTCACAGGTCCCAAGAATGTCAAGGGAAAGAGTTTTTCAAATACATTTTATCAGGCCCTTTAATATGTATTTTTAGAGGTTTAATCAATAAAAAAAACTCAATACCAGAGAAATATAGCCAAATAATTTCTCTTGTTTGAAGATGCAGCAGCACAGTGGTTAAAGCAGTTGTCTCACAGCAAAAAGTCTGCAGGGTCACGACCTGTCTGGGGCCTTTCTGTGTAGAATTTACTTGTTCTCCCTGTGTGGGGGATTTTTCTCTGGATAGTTTCCTTACCTCCCACCAATATATGTAAAACTGACAGAAATATAACCATTTTTGTGTTTTCTTAATTCAGTTGCCTGGGGCAGTCAATTGAATTGGTTGTATATGTGCAATTAATGATTAGTCTCATCAAGTTTCATTAAAAATCTTTAGTTGATCATTAGATATTTTGGCAACAGACATACAAATGAACACAGACAAAAACCTTATCATCCATCATTGTCTTAATATTGCAGGCAGTAATCAGACCATGATCTTTTACTGGTAAGGTTTTATTTTTTTACAAACAGTCCCAATTAAAAAGCCCATGAAAACCAGATTTGCCAACAATTTGCTCTGGATGTCTGATTGCTTTTAACCACAGATTCAGATTTGGGTTCCAAACTGCCTCATTTTCTTCAGCAACACTCAATAGTAAATGATTGAGACAGAAGAAAGACATAATTAGAGGATAATATCTGGATCTGAAAGAGGAAGGAAGAGAGCTAGGCAGAGGGAAACAAAGAGTGTGCAGTTTGTAAACCCCAACAGAGTCCAAACATGTTATTGATCAAGGCTCTGTCATGACCATTCTTTACCTCAGCTCTCTCACCTCTTGTTACAGCCTCTCTATCTGTTGTTTTCTGCTGTCAGATGCAAACTCTCTTTTTTCATGTTTTCTCTGTCTCTTACTCATATAGTACCACTGGGTGTAATCAAGTGTATGCTACATTGATGAAGTGTGCCAGGAACTTACATGCTATTGTAAAATATTAATATCCTCAACAAGCGGAGATGTTTACGGTTTCTCTGAGAAATTTTCTGAATTTGTATGACTCAATTCCTCTCACAAAGCTATGTTACACTGTCATGGTATCCTTAACTGCTATTTTTGCATGTGAAGAAAACCCTTGCATCATCACAACTAAAAGAAATAGACCAAAGTCATACATGTCAAAGTTCACCTCCTGCCAAAAATGGTGAATCTCCTTTCCAGCTCCCTAGAGAAAGACCAACAATGACAAAACTGGACATCCTGTCTCCACCTAAGGACAATGGACAGTATGACAATGTTATAAAGAGACTCATTACAGCGGTGCTTTGTCAGTACAGCAACAAACTGGCCCGAGTTCATTCGCCTCAGTGACAGACAAAGATGGAAAGCAGCATAACTTTTACCTTGTTCCAATAAAACATCAAGTAACCCAAAACAGACACCAAAAGAAACTGTTCTTCAAAAGAGAAAAAATGCACCAAGAACATGTGACAAAACAAGTTGGTTTCAAAAACGTTAATGAAAAAATATGAGCAAGACAATTCAATTTAAAATGGTCTCAGCGTTAGCCAACACTAAACTATTTTAGCTGTTAGTTTAACAGATATTGAGTAACAATGTGATGTGGTAGTAGCTGACAGTTTTTCACAACACATTCTTTCAGTGTGACATCTCATAATTTTGCATGATGTTCTGCAAGAAACTTTGAATAACATTAATTTAGAAGGTTGACTAACATTGTTACCTCACCATCATCACTCAACATAAGATGGGCTTATTCTTACTCAAACATGAAACTCAATAGGTGTTATGTATTTCTGTAAAAATGTCCAATGCTTTTTGTTTAGAAAGTAGTAAGCTTCCTGTTTAGAGACAAAATACGTATTCTTCTGTCATGTTTCAAAATGAAATTATCATTTATTAAATCAGGTTGGACTACCTGATATCAGTGCCTGATTTTGCTTGTTTTTTTATTTTTTTGTTTACATCTTTCTCATCCCAGATGAATGGGTCCTTAAATGCCTTGTTTTAGAAAAAGCACCTCTTCAACAAAAAGGAAAAAAGTACCCTTCTAAACTGTTGCTAATGCACCATTCAAATCAATGTTAGCCAATCACAGAGTGTGCACATAGCTACTGCAGAAAGTCTAATTGTAATGCTCACAGCATTTTTGGACTTTACCTTGCAATTACTCTAACGATGGATACAGTGATTGCCTCTGTGATTACTTTAAAGCCCATTTCTCTGCTATTATCACTCTGTCATTAGACAAGAAAAATTCTCAGATCGCACTCAGCGTAATTCCTGATTTACCCAATATCAAAGCAAGACTGCAGTAAAATGGTAAAGGTCATGGAAACATTTTGGTGACAGCAAGAATATAAGATCTGATGCACATATTCCTATTACCTGCTGACAAAGGCGAAAGGGAAGGATTGTGTGTGTGTGTGTGTGTGGTTGTACTGATAGCAAAATATCTGAGTCACTAAATGATTTTCTGTGAAACTTTCAGAAAATTGCAACTGGATGTATCTATGATTAAATAACTTTTGGACTTCACCCAATTCAAGATGGCCACCACAGCCAACTGACACTTGAAAGCACAAAAATGACTACAATTTAGCCAACTTTTGAGCTATAATTTGGTCTGGGAGTGGCTGAAAGTGATTCAAACTACATCATCATAGCAAAATCTGTCAGTTCTGATCCACATCATTTTCTAAATAATTTAACACTCGGCCCAGATACTGCAAACATTGGCGACCATTTTGTGGCCTAGTTGTGGTTTGCCAGAGGGGGTCCATGCATTGGCCAGCACCACATAAACTAAACCACAACGGGGCTGGCTGTGGCATGCCACCTTAAGAACAGTGCCATCATTGCCAGAGCTGGTTCACATCCAGTTGACAAACCACTTGCCATGCCAGCAGTCAGCTAGCAGTGCCAGCTTGATACCAGATCTGGCCCACATCTGTCTGCTATGCAGGTGTACTCCAAGTGCTAACAGATCATGCAGGGTCATGTTAGATATCACATGAAATAACAGATGTTATTTTCACGGTTTGACCAAAATAGCAACAACTCTGCATTTCTCATCATAAAATGACCTAAGTCTTTGAATGAAAGGTGGCAGATGATATTCATTACTGTAAAGAATGCTATGCCTTTAATTTATCATGTCATGGTCATGTTGATTAGATTTTATGTTTAAGCACCATGGAAAGATACTGTAAACCGCATTAGTAACAGACCTTAACCTATAGTTTTAGTCATCCACATTTAACAAAAGACCAAGTTAATTTATTAATTTAAGCCACAAAACATTCATTACAGCCCCAATTTATGGTTGATCTGTTTATAGTATCATGTAGCCACAGTGAGTGCAAACTGCAGAATGTGGAGTTACATATAGGACCTGCAAAATATTCTTGGAATAATGATATCCTGCAGCATAACCCACTGTATTTTGCTACTCTGGGGGTTTAGTTTAGGATTGTATTTCATTGTCTGACTTGTTCCAGAAACAGCATGCCCCACACGCTGTGTTTAAATATGGTTATTGAGACGGAATGGCCTAGTGAATCTCATGTTGCTTACTATGAGCAAATCCCTGCAGCCAATTTGTTGTAAAAAAAATCCTCAAAAATTGTTTCAAAACAAAACTGTGTCACTATTTTTTTGTGACATTAAAAAGTAGAATTGTATTGTGATACGAACTTATGGCCAAATAGTTTATGATGAAATGCAGACAGAAGAAAATGAAATTAAGCTCTCTAACACTGGCTTGAAGAAAATATACGGCATCTTTTAAAAAACAATAAAGAGCTTAATGCCAAAACATAACCATAGCCAAGCGGGTGGAATAGTGTACAAATTTATGTTTTTCTCTTGTTTCTGAATTGTATATTGGCTTCTATTGCACAGAATGTTTGGTTTCTCACTTTATGATTAGATAATGTAAATTAGACAGCAGTAATAAAGATTTGCAAAATACTAATAAAATATTCATATGTGTATGTTAGCAAAATACCTCAGAACTTGGTGGATAGATTTTAAAAAACTCAGAAGGTGATTATTAGTGGTACTGAGTTATACCTGATGCTGATGAGATTTTGAAGTTAACATAATTCAAGTCTGCTACCACACCAACTCAGTCTTAACAAAACATTTCAGAAAACTAAAGTCCACTGAGGGCAAAAGAAAGTATTTTTGTGTACATATTGAGGGAACCCTGTTTGTCTGTTAGCAAAATACCTCATGAGCCATTGAACATGAAGTAATCAGAAGTACATTTACAACTCATTAACTTTTGGAATCAACTTAATTAAAAATGGTTGCTAATCTAATCAGCATTAGCTGCACAGCAACTAACAAGCAGCACAATAGGTCAGTGGTTAGTATACCTCACAGCAAGAAGGTCCTGGGTTTGATCCTATGTTTGGGCCTGAGGTCCTTCTGCTCAGAGTTTGCATGTTCTCCTCATGTTTGTAAGGGTTTTCTCCAGGTATTCTGGTTGCCTCCCAGAGACCAAAACATGTACAATAGTTGCCTTCAGGCAACTTGAAATAGATCTCAGTGTGATTTGCAGGGTAAATAAATAAAGTAGCAAACACAAAAAATATAATAATTTTATCAAATGTACAGATATTGAGCTAAAGTTTGGTTTGGTAGTAGCTGAGCATTATTCCAAATATATGCTTCAAGCCATTGTGTACATTTAAGGACATCTTCAGTTCTCAGAAAAAAACTCTTGTCTTCTATCTTATCACAAAGTAATCCTAGTGTAAAAGTCTGGTTTGAAAGGCAGCGAGTGATATGCTTTCCTGGATTAAATGCTAAGCCTTTATTTGCACTTGTATTTATGGATGTTCACAACATTTTGTAAGGAGAATATTTACTTAAACAACAGTGTGATTTACTTATGGCACTGTTAATAATTTACTGGGGAAAAATCCTAATAATTGCTGGGAAAAAGCAGCACTGCCGGGAGCAGAAAGATTGAGCTGGAAGAAGGAAAAATTGTCCACTTGTGCTCATTTATATAAAAAGCCTGGGGCAAATTTGATCAGATCATGTACATTGTCAGAACATGTTGTGCATGTTTTGCCAAAGGAAATCCAAGACAAAATTAGAACTCCGACTTTGTTAATAACCATACTAATAACAACTATTAGCACAAATTGTAACTGCTATTTCTGAACGTCTTAATTAAACAACTACATCTGTTTAAAGCTCAACCCAATGTTAGGCATTCTAAATAAATAACTACTCCCATCTGTAAATGCTCAAATTATGTCAACACATTATTTTACCTGGCTGACTAAATTTGATCTAAAGTCTGTGTTCACCACTTAAAAAAACACTTTACAAGCAGGTAGACAACTTGTTTGTGGGACATGACCACACAGCTGTTTACAAACTTACTAAATTATGACTCAATAACAGGCTAAATTATACTATTAATTGTTAAAGAACCTCTCCAGATTTCCCCCCAAACTTCCTTTAGTTTGAAATAAAGGCTAATTGTATTCTCAGCTGCTGTCAATGCTGCAGTATTAATTATTTATTATTACTTTTCTGGCATGACTAAATATACTCATTGGTTCTATACAACATGAAAAATAAGACTTCACAAAAAAACTATTACAAAAACATGAAAACATATAAGTAATGTCAAGATGTCTTCTTTCTCTTTTCTGTTTCTTTCTCTCAAATGCTGAGTGCAGTACAGAAGAGCCTTTTGGATGGATGGCTTTGTGTTGATAGTTTTGCCAATGTGTCATACTCTTTCCATTTTGGGATGATGGATTGAAAAGTGACAACTCTAAATTGTCCCTAAGTGTGAGTGAGAGCACAAATGGTTGTTTGTTTTGTTGGTCTCTTTGTGGTCCTGAGCAGGTTTGTGCAAAATAGTGTGTGATTAATTGGAAAAAAATTTGTCACTGATTAATATTTGCCACTTTGTGATTACTGTGTTTAGTGCTGGGTGATGATTATGTATTTTAGTGTGTGACACACTCTCAACCACAAGTGTGCATGTAAGCCAATAACAACAATAGATGGTAGCTTGGAGCAGCTAGACAAGGTTCAATTTCTGTTGTATGGAGCTGGTTTGACTTTGTAAGGTCTGACCTTTAGCAGATCTGGGTAATTTGCAACAGCAACGTGAAGACAACACACAGTAACACTAAAAACTTGTTTAATCACTAGACACACTGTCATAATCGACAGAAGCCAGAACGTTGGGAAACAAGACCACAACATTGGCTTCAAAAAAGTATTTTGAATTTACTCAACTGAGAATCCAAGTTAGCTCAAGAGAACTCAAGTTAATGTACCCCTAAAAGTGGCAAAGTAAGAGCTGGAAGGAAATAATGCTGTGAGGATTGGTGTTTTGCTCCTGTTTTCCTGATTATGAGTGCTGATTGGCTTATGACCTAATTGCTTCACCTGTGGACCATTCTTCTGATGAGATCCTGGGGTTCATAGGCATCCTGGCTGTCAGTTCCACGCTGATGCATCATACCTACAAGGTAGTGTTACGTTGCTCTCTAGAGTTAATTTTGAAACTAAGTTACTTAGGCCTACCTGTGTTCTCCTGTGCTCCAATGTTCCTACTTGTCCTGACACGCCTCCTTGGTCAAAGCCTGCCTCCCAACCTCACTCCAGAAGTAAACCCTTAAGGCAGTGGTGTCCAAAGTTGGTCCTCAAGGGTGATGGCAAACTGAGAAGGTAAATCACCTATTTGAATCAGCTGCGTTGAAGCAGGGACAAATCTAAAACTTGCAGGAGGCCGGCCCTTGAGGACCGGAGTTGGACATGCCTGCCTTAAGGTCTGCCAAGGAAACAAAGAATTATCTGATTACTCACCTAATTTTGGTCACTCTACCTGAAGATACTCACCCGTTGGATCCTTCTCCTTTCATGCTGCTTGCCTCCAACGATCCTGTAAGATAAAGAGAAAACAAGTTACTAAAGATTCTTTACCTGAATACAATCATTCTTCTCTATTCAAAGAAACTCACCATATCACTTTTCCTCCCTTTCAGGCTGAAGTCCTGCTCTGCACCTGTAGATAAACTCACTTAACTTTTTGTAATTAGTCTATGAGCTTGGTCTCTCCGTTTTTGGTTGAGTCCCTGTTTATGTCAGTATGCATCAGCCAACAAGTTCAATCTGCGGAGCCGAGTCAGATCCAGTTCATTATACCCTAGAAAGTCAATTTAAAAGAATAGATAATCATGAAGTGTTTCTCCAACAGCTCCTTCAATAACATCAGATTTCTGGAACAACCCTGGATAGACTAAGCAGCCGGATGGCAGCCATAGATGATAAACTTGGAACTCTTCTGCCCCGAGCTGCTGCATCTGTTTTCACACACACTTCAACTCCCACTCATCATGAACCTGACTTCAGACCAACTGACCTATTCAAAGGGAACCCAGATCAATGTGGAGTTTTGTTACAATGTCGACTGGCAATTGTCCATTCACCCTCATTATTCCCAGATCATATGTCTAACATCACGTTTGTTGTAAATTCTGTCAAAGAGAAAGTTTTAAGATGGGCTCATGCTTTTTTACAGTCACACTCCCTTGAAAGATTAACTTACTCTTGTTTCCTTCAAGAATTCCAACAAGTTTTTGATCACTCACTCCAGCATCAGGCAGCAGCAAAGAGGATGCTCTCTCTCCGCTAAGGAAGAAATTCTGTCGTTGATCATTCTGTGGATTTCCGGGTCATCGCAGAAGAAATCGGATGGGATGATCAAGCCTTGAAAGCTATTTTTTCTAATTCTCTCTCTGATGTCATGAAGGATCAACAAGAGATGAACCCAATACTTTGGACAATTTAATCAACTTGACCAGTCGTGTCAATAATCGTCTGCGGGAACAAAGACTTGAGAAGGACTACACTTCCCATCAGCCCAGTGCTTCCATCTTCCAGCCCGCTTCCTCTCTACAACCAGCACAATCAAACACACCTGAACCCAAACCGGAACCCATGCAGTTGGAACGTGCCCGTCTTTCTTCTGAAGAAAGAGAAGATTCGGAGCAAGACAATGTTTCTACTGTGGCAGTAAGACTCACTTTGTTGCCGATTGTACTTTGCGTGGAAAAGGAAGGACCCACCAGTGAGAGAGGGGATTCTGGTGGGTTGAACTAAACTAAACCCAAAATCGCGCTTCACCTTACATTCCACTATCATCATGAATCAGGAAAAGTTTTCCATTCGTGCCATGGTGGATTCCGGAGCCGAACAGAATCTGATATCTGCTGACATTATTGAACTACAAGGAGTTTTGGTACAAACTTTGGACCATCAACTCCCTGTTATTGGGCAAAGTCATTGTTAAAATCACTTACATGGTAGATAATCTTCAAGTAATCATCTCTGGAAATCATCGGGAGCTCGATGAGTTCTATGTTTTTCCCTCACCCACACCACAGTTGATCTTAGGCTACCCGTGGCTAAAAAAACACAACCCAGTCCTTAAGTGGGCTAAGAAGAAAGTTGATAGGTGGAGTGATTTTTGTCTAAGCCATTGTTTGATGTCAGCAGTATCTCCCACAATCCTCAAAAAAGATTTTTCAGTGGATGTTGATTTAACTCACGTCCCTAAACAATATCATGATTAAGCTCAAGTATTTAGCAAATCTAAAGCCTTATCTCTACCTCCTCACAAACTATATGACAGCTCCATAGATTTTCTCCCTGGTGCCCCACTGCCCACTAGTCATCTTTACAATATTTCTGGTCCTGAACGAGAGTCTATGAAAGAATACATCGAGGAATCTCTCGCTTCAGGCATTATTCGCCCTTCAACCTCACACCAAGGAGCAGGGTTTTTTTTTCGTAGAGAAGGACAAGAGTCTGCATCCATGCATCGACTACTGTGGTTTAAACCAAATAACCATTAAAAACAAGTATCCTCTGCCTCTCATAGATTCTGTTCACCAACAACTTCATTCGGCCTCCATATTTTCTAAACTTGACCTTCATAACGCTTATTATTTGGTAAGAATTAGAGAGGGGGACGAATGTAAAACTGCTTTCAAGACACCACTTGGACATTTTGAATATCTTGTCATGCCTTTTGGTTTAACTAACACCCCTGCAGTTTTCCAGTCCCTAATCAATGACATCCTCCATGATTTTGTCAATGTCTTTGTTTTTGTTTACCTTGATATTTTGATTTACTCCAAAGATCTGAAACAACACACACAACATGTCCGCGCTGTCCTCCAATCTCTCCATGAAAATCAACTGTTCGTTAAAGCTGAAAGCTCATCAGTCTCATTTCTTGGCTTTATTTTTGGAGAAGGATATTATCATCATCCCTGCTACCTGTTTCATGGGTGCCCTCACCTGGACAATTGAGAGAGAGAGATCCTACAAGCTCAGGAGACCGAACCAGATCCTGGCGGCGGACCTCCCAACAGAATGTTTGTACCTTCTGCAGTAAAAGGTAAAGTCCAGGAATGGCTACACAACAGCCCTTTCTCATGTCACCCTGGAGTAAATCATATGATCACCCTAACTTCACAATACTGCTGGTGGCCTACATTAATCAAGGATATTAAACAGCATGTAGCTGCCTGTCCCATATGTGCTAGAAATAAGACTAGAAACCAACCACCTGCTGGACTGCTTCAACCACTACCAGTTCCAGGAAGACCTCACATTGCCATGGACTTTGTCACCAGCCTACCCTCCTCTCAAGGTAACGAAGTTATACTCACTGTTGTGGATCAATTCTCTAAAGCAGCACATTTTATTCCATTACCAAAAGCATTTGAAACCGCTCAGCTCCTCACCTCTCATATTGTCAGAATTCATGGAATCCCCTCAGATATAGTCCCACAATTTTCTCTCAAGTCTGGAAAGCTTAATGCTATTGGAGCAACTATGAGTCTCTCTTCAGGTTATCACCCCCAGTCCAATGGTCAAACTGAACAATGCAATCAAGAACTCAAAGCAGCACTTCGCTGCATGACACAAAAGAATCCATCCTCCTGGTCTCAACACATTATTTGGGTAGAGTATGTCCACAACACTCACACTTCCACATCAACTGGCTTGTCACTCTTTGAAGCCTCCCTGGGATATAACCCCACTCTTTTCCCCAGAGTTGAAGCCAAATGCTCTGTACCCTCTGTCCAACACCATCTCCGCAGGTGCAGACCTATCTGGCGACAAACTAAGGACAGCAGAACAGAACAAGAGGGTGGCAGACCGACACCATTCTACAGCACCTACATACCAAGTGGATCAGAAGATCTGGCTTTCCACCAGAGACATTCAGTTAAAGGACACCCCTAAATTTTACAAACAATAATTACTAATTTGGTTACTTCTGAAAGCATTTTTTTATATTTTTATCTGTAAAATGTTTTGAAAAACATAATTTTTTCATACCTCATAATTATGAACTACTTTGTGTGGGTGTATTCCATAAATTCCTGAGAAATACTTTGAAGTTTGTGATTGACAAAATGTAGAAAAATGTCCAAACACATGAAAACTTTTTCAAGGTTTTGTAGTGATGAAACGTTTAGTTTATTTCTGACATGTCTTACCACTTAAAACATATTCAGATGCTTCAGTAGCTTTAGTAGTTTTAAATTCCAAGATTTACAGTGGGGAAATCCAATTACATTCTGCAGCTGGAGAGATGGGAAGAAAGAATATAGACAGATGTTCTACTTACAAAGAAGGGAGAGAAAAAAGTCAATGGCAATCCAACTCAGGTGGAACTAAGCTTGACAATGAAGCTCTTTTTCTACTTTGCACTCTTTCAACCATAAAAGTGGATGTTTGTCTGAGTTGCTCATTTCACATGGACTACCTACATAAATCCCATGAACACTCTCAAAGATTTTTTATTCAGCCTTTATTCTTTTTCTCCTTCCCTTCCTTTTGTCTGTCTCTACTTAGACTTTTTTCCCAAGTCTTATTACCTGTCTTTTTTCTCACTGCTTTCCATTCCCAATTGTTTCAGTTTAAGGCTGAACGTAGGTTTCACTGGTTTTAATGATTCTGTTCTGTTTCACATCAAACTTTAATTAGTGTTATAGTAACTGGGCAAATAACTTTGCATCCCTGCATATACACTGTTATCCCACAGTTCAGCAGATTTTTCTGGGGTTAAATTCATAAATAAAAGCATTCCGTTTTTCAGAGACTTGTTTTGCAGAACATTAGGGGGCTGATTTATCAAAGGTTTGTGTGTGTAAAAAGTCATGCAAACTTGATAGCACACACAAAGCTGATTTAATAATCATGCAGCGAGGATTGCGTCTGTCAAATGAGCAGATGCAATCCATTTAGTGCGTTTGCCTTTATGTAGAGGTGGTCCGTCAGGGCAAAGCCTTCTCTCCACGGCCAGTAAGTCTGTTGTAGCTCTTCCTACTACTTTAGGTCAATGTTACTTCATGCAAGGCCAGGTCATGTTTGTAAATGAGAAGTGGTTCTCACCTGGATAAATAAAAGTTAAATAAATAAAATTCATTTGGGGAATTGGTAGTATATCGTATGTTTTTTAATTCAGAAATGCCATCATGGGTCATACATGCATACATAAACTGCAAAATAAAATTTCAAAATGATAAAAGGGCAGGTGCTCTTGGTCTATTTGTGCGTGTCCCTGCCGGACTCCATTAGGGAGGGAGTTGGACTCAGGCAGGGCCACCCATTGTACATAGTGCTGCACCAAATATTCAAAATAATTGATTATGTTGATTATAAAAATAAATCAACACAGAATTTTATTATTGAATATTCATATTATTTGACCACATAAATGTTCATTTGAGTCCACAATAAAATAAATAAACCACTGGGAGCAGAATCACTTTTATTTTCTGCGGTTGCTTTATTTACTACTGAAGAAGAGGTGTCGCCCTGTAAACCACAGAAGAAGCTGCAGCGGTCACATCAAAATGGATGTTATTTGCAGAACAGAAAGATGGTCACATCAAAGAGGCTAAAACAAACAGGACTTAAACTTTCAAAAGTTGGCTACATTTTACCAAAAAATCAACTAAAGAAAGTAAAATGCAGACTCAGTCATTCCATGACAGCATAGCTGCATTGAAAACATGAACACCTGAAACACAAACATGTTGGAGTTGTGATTATGTCCTCTGCAGATATAGCTTGTTTGTTAAGCTGTTAAGCTAAAGTTTTATGGGTCATTAGTTTAAGTTGCTATGGGAACTTGTTATGTTAAGGTAGAGACACTGGATAACAGGGTGACATTCTCAGGAAAGAGGAGGTGAGATGAGATGTGCAATGGAGTTGGAACAGGAGGTGCTCCTACAGGAGGCATAGATGGATGTTGTGACAGAAATAATAGTGACTAATTGATTAATCAAAAAAATAATCAACAGATTAGACTATCAAAATAATAGTTAGGTGCAGCC
This sequence comes from Cynodonichthys magdalenae, assembly GCA_031762555.1. Classification (NCBI taxonomy): domain Eukaryota; kingdom Metazoa; phylum Chordata; class Actinopteri; order Cyprinodontiformes; family Rivulidae; genus Cynodonichthys; species Cynodonichthys magdalenae. Next base: position 18,051,541 of record JARVJO010000227.1, on the reverse strand, counting down.
TAGCCCGTTGTAACCAATTCTATTTTGGACTTTTGTGAACAGAACATCTTGGTGCAACCAGGGCACATAAGAGTTGATCTCAGGATTCTGTTTGTGCTATCTGCGGATAAAGTGGTCCTGTTGTCATTATGCTGTAATCTCACACCTACTGGAATTATTTGCAGCCAAGTGTTAAGACTGTATTGTCATTATGTTAATGCTTAATAGACAAATTTGTCAGGTTTGTACTTTTGCACCAGTAATAGTTCAAGTCACAAACATCTGCATCTATTTGTTCATTTATTACTTTTTGTAGGTTTGAAGCTGAAAACTTTGGGAACTGATCAGCACATTCATGTGGAAAACATATGAACTCCACATGGACAGGCAGGAACCGGGAAGCAAACCTGTGTTTTTGTGAGAGAGCTAACCATTGCACAGTTGTGCCACCCTCAAACCAAAACACTGTATTAAATATTTTTAAGAAGGAAAGGCAAATAAAGAAACCATAAAAAATAGAGCAAATAAAAGAAACAAACTGATGCTATAATTTATGGTATAATAACTGTCTAGAGTTATTTCATCTTTTAAGTTCCAGTTGTTGTCACAGTAATTCCTTCATTAAGCCAAATATGTATTACTTTTTTTACTATGTCAGTTTCAGTCCTCCATAATAAAAGCAATACTGCTTTTAGACCAAAATTGTGTATTTCTCAAATGAAAATGCTTAATGAACTGATATTTCCACAAATTGATTATAGCAGAAATACCAATATTTTAAATCAACTCATCAGCACAAAACAGCAGAACCACTGCACTTTGTTAATGTCAAATACACACAATGTCAATGCTAGTGTTTATGTAAGACAGAAGCAGTGAACGGCCTCTTAAGAATGAAAGACGGCAATTACTTGTTAAGATGAATAAAAGTGTCCCTCTCATCAGTCAGGAACAAGCCCTACCAAACCAGATGGGTTTTGAGAAAACCAATTTCAAATGACTATTTTGAAGCACTACTTGGAGCTTTTTGTGACCCAAGTGCTGCATTGACATTTATTTCATCATGTGCATAAATTGAATGAAAGGCCTTACGCTGCACAAAGGAATAAAGTGTGTCTTTGAGTCCGGCTAAAAGTCATTTATTGTTCAGCGAATGGGCAGAGAGAACCATCTGCAGGCATCAGGTTGATGGTGGTAATACCATCAGTGTGCTAAAATATTTGCCTTTTCCCTCAAAAAATAAAAAGGGCTTGCTTAAAGTTCAGCTCCAAGTAGAAGTAAAACATTTTAGTTTCACACATTAGGTTTATTCAGTGTTTTGATGTTGAGATTTAGGTGCATCTTTAAAATAAAGTCTGGCACATGTTTATATAATGTACTTGGTGCCTTTTGTGCCAGAGTTTTAAACTAAAATGATTTTATAAGAAAAGACAAATTTGGCCATATTGGTAAAATACAGAAAATATGCACAATATTATGTATATATTGCTAGATGTTAAGCTCAGAGTAGGTCGTTTATGATCTCAGATACTGCCACATCAACTTGTTGCATATGCAAAATTGGCTTAATGGGTCTCCACTCAGGCTGTTTTATAACTCTAATCACTAACTAATCACTAATAACTGACTGTGTAGAATTCATGTCTGACCATTTGAGAAAACAACAGATAATGTATGTATGTAAAAGATATGTATGACGTCATTTGAAAATGGAGCAAATACAACTAGCCAATCAGTGTTTATGCTTGAGAAACACCTAGTTTGAGTCTGCAGAGAACCCCTTCTCAGCGATGCAGTGGAAGGTTACCATGGAGACCATGAATGCAGGCTGGTGGAATAATGTTGAATCAGGGATACAGAGATTTCTGCAAGTCCTTCACTACCTGGATGTCAGGAGATGTGACAAGCAATGCTATCCTCTCAGTCATTATTCAATACCTTTTCAAAGAAACATGGTTTTGTTTTGTTATCACCCACTGGCAAAGCCAAAGAGGTTGATAATATTTTTGTCTGTGTCTCTAAGTTTGTGTGTCTGTAACTCATAAATCACTGGACAGGTTTTAATCAAACGTTTGCAAGCTAATTATACAACTGAATAACTTTTAAAGACTATTCAATGGGGTTGTACCAAAAGTTTGATACACATCAGAATCGTGATTCTCATTCACAAAGATTCAGAATCAATTTAAAATGTCCCAAAATCCATTTTAAAAATAAAAAAATAAAGCAAATCCAATGGCTGTCAGCCTCAATTTTGTAGCTACATGGGATGTCCTGATGTCACCATGCAGCCGGTTCTGAAACATATGTAAGGGCAGAAAGCACCAAAACAAAGAGGGAACTAAAAAACTGGAGGAAAGAGATATTCAACCGGCCCTGTGTTCGTTGAGGTTTGGGCTCATTTTAGTTTTTACTGAATGAATCTGAATTTGACATGAGCTACACTGGGTGCAAGGTTTGCAAAATGAAGATGGAGCCCTTTGGGAACATGACAAATAGGCTCACATTATCAGTTTTGAATGAAAAATCAATATTGAATTGAATCGTGGTTCCAAAACTCAAAACTGAATCGAATCGTGAGTTAGTAAAAGATTTCCACCCCTACAACTCAATATAAGTTGGCTTCCACAATCAAGTCTTGGGAAAAATAAAAATTACTTTAACTCAGATTTTAAGCTAAAAGAAATTATGTGATAGTATCTGCATCATCCACGTTAGATAGTTCTAGTCCTACACATTACACAAAATTTCATATAAAACCATGGCATGAACTGTTGACTTCAGCCGTGTCTGTCTGTTTGCAAAATATCTCAAATTACTGGATGGATTTGTATGAAAATCTCAGAAAGTAACTATTGAATATCTATCTTTTTTTGGCATCCAAAATAGAAAAAACAGGTGCAAGACTAACTGACACGAACACAAAAATGTTATAAATGTGTCAGATATACAAATATTAAGCCAGGGATAGGCAACCTTAAAAGATGGAAGGGGCCAAAATTTTTTGTTGACACTACCAGAGGGCCACATTGTGCTGCACAATTACCCAAATGTAATAAAACTGCCATTTTAAAAATGTTTGTGTGTGTATATGTTTATTAAACCAACATACAGGGCAGTAAGGTAACATATTTCATGCTCAGTTGCACAGGAAGTTTTGTTTTCCTGCCTTCTGCTGGTTTTCATTTGTATTTGTTTGCCTGTGATTTTTAATAAAGTGCAGATGTTTGATTTGGGTTTAGGATTTTAAATTTAAATATGTGAAAGGAATAGTAAAGGCTGGTTTAGTTCAGTATGTGGTTCTGTTAGAAAATCTTTAATATCAATAAACTTATTCAGATTTGTGGGTGGAGGGATCTCATGGTGAACTGTCTAAAGCACAAAAGCATAAAAAGCACTGAGATAAATTGGATTTTAAAGCTGAACAAACATTAAACAGTACATTCATATATATTAGATTATTTTCATAGAATACATAGGAATTCATAGGAATACTTTTTAAAGCATCAGTTGGCTCTGTAATTCTTCTTGGTGGTATTTTAATTGGACCGTCGTGGTGAAGAGAGAGCTGAGCCAGAAGGCGAAGCTCTCGATTTACCGGTCGGTCTACGTTCCTACCCTCATC
>JARVJO010000227.1:18025671-18038356 GCA_031762555.1 Cynodonichthys magdalenae | reverse complement strand
ACGAGATAGTTTTATCGTTATAACGAGATCCAATTCAAAAATAATTACTTGTCAAGTGACAGTTCTACGCTTCCGTACCAGTGAGATTAAAACAGAGGTGTCAAAAGTATTCACACTTGTTACTTAAGTAGAAGTATAGATACTAGGGTTTAAAAACACTTTTTTTGGAAGTAAAAGTATCAAGTCAAGCTTTTTATTCAAGTAAAAGTATAAAAGTACTGGTTTTAAAGCTACTTAAAGTTTAAAAGTAAAGTAAGTTTTAAAAAAACATTAAGGATAAAAGCTTAGACCGTTCCACATGGGTCTATTGTGTACAACCATCTCCCTCAAAATTTTTTCTTAAATCAATAATGAGTATAATGTTAAATTAAAATGTTAGTGTTGAAAATTTTGAATTCACTGACTAGACTTCCTGTTTCAGCAACATTATATCTCTGCCACAGACATATTTATTCTAGGCTACATGTGTCTGAAATGTCCTGCTGGAATGTGACATGATTTGTGTCATACAGGTGTGATGGACAGCGTCCAATACAATAGGGTGTCAAAATGATATAAATTTTTACCTACCATCCAACTACAATCAAATTTACTCTATCCAAGGGCTCTATGTATCTGAATAGATTTTATTCTGAACAATGACAAGCTGGAATGAAAGAAGCCCAAGTAAAATAGAAATTAAAAACTTGTTGCGTTTTTAAATTGTAGGGAGTAGAAGTAAAAAGTAGGCTGAAAAAAAATTACTCTGTTTAAGTATAAAAAACCTACATTTGTACTTAAGTAAAGTAACTAAGTATTTGTATTTAGTTACTTGACACCTCTGGATTCATAACCTCTTTTTCATGGGAGTCCAGGCCAAGAGACAGCCAAAGTTATAGAATATTTACACATAGTGACACAATAAGTTGCCATACAAACAATTATTAAAAATATCCGCAATTCAAAGAAGTCTTCTCTAGTGTCCTCAGTCTGGACTTAAAAGTGCTCAATGGAATCAGTTCAGTTAACTTCCAGTCTGTTGAAACATGTTCCATGTAGAAAGAGCAGAGAAAACAAAGGCCCTTTATTCCCAATTCTGTGTGAGCAAATGGGACAGAGATGATCATTTAAATGCAAAAAGTAAGAATCAACACTTCTCCGTGTGATTAGATCACAATAACAACCCAGGCATGGCCTTATAAATAAAAGCATATCAATGTCCCAAACTCCTACTGGACAAAGAAGGCCATCCCACTTGTGTGTACAGATCACCATGATCAAGGTGGTCAAGGCTTTATAGTTCGTAACAAACCTCAGAGAAGCATGATAGACAGCATCAATTTGTTTAAGATATTGTGCTGAGGCATTCATTTATAACAGGTCTCCATAATCTAAAATTAATAAAAATGTCACTGTGACAAGCTACTTTTTGACCTTAAAATAAAATTGTATTTTATTTTTAAAAAAGCTCAGTTTGAGTTTAAGTTTCTTCATGTTTCTTCACACAAATTTGAGTATGGGGCTTAAAGCTGAGGGAGTCATCAAGCAAGAACCCAAGATTTTTGTATGTATGAACCATCTGTAATATTTCCTTCAAGAAATTTTTAACTTATTATCATCCTAAAACGATTATTACTAATTATCAATCTGTTAGTCATGAACACAGAGGAGTAAATAGCAGTGTCGTAATACTCAATACGTAATGCTCGGTCTCAAGACCACTTTTTGAAGGTCTCAGTCTCGTCTCGGACTCAACTGCATTTGTACTTTGCCTTGTCTCGGTCTCAGACATTGAAGACTGGATTTTTTTCAAGACCAGTATACCAGTGATTATACATATAGGTATTTGTAAAACAACATCCAGGAGAAAGCATACAGTGACTTGTAAAATCCACAGTTCTTCACTTTCAGAACTTTTGTCATCACTTGAAATTGAGGCAGTTGTAAGAGATGTTAACTAATGTTAGCAATCTGCCTCTGTACCAAAATTCTTTACCCAGCCCTAACTCATGTTAGGTGATCTTGACTACAATACTAGGAAAAGGCATCGTTGTGCTGTCATTAAACAGTGGAACCTGTGAATTCAAAGTCTGAGCACAAAATGTTTTGAATACAAATGGCGTACAAATTTGTTTAACACAATTTTTCTTCTGCAAACAAATGTTTCCCTGCCATAACCTCTTGCATGGAGATGTGAAGATTACCTGATCTGCACCAATTCACAAATCTGCACAGGCACAGCATGAAGGCAGTTTGGAAAAATGATGGTGTATTACATATATGTATCAATACAGTCAGATTAATTTAATGAATAAATGAAGTCTGCAATCAATTCCATTGCAACAGATGTCAAAAAAATGGAAAAGTAGATGAAAAATTGTTTTTGTAAATAAATAAATACATTTTTTTGTTCACTTCTTTTAGAGGACATCTTTTTTTTATTTTTAGCGATCCCTTTTGTTTAGCAGCACTGTTTACTCATTAGCAACACCTATTGCTCAGGGGGAGTATTCTTCACTCTGATTATGAAGATCAACCAATATTACAAAAAGAAAATGGTTACACTGGCTTCCTATAATTATAGTGTAGAATATGTGATAAATACATCTGCTGTTGACAGGTTTTTAAGTTTGCATTAGGTCACATTCATGTTGGTTTTAGTTGGATTTCAAACCCAACCTGTTTGTTAGTGGCACATTTTTATTAAGAAGTAAAAACTTAAAACAAATCTCATCATATTGTAACAGTGAAATCAGACGTATCATGGCTGGCTAAAGGCTGAATTGAGTAGCCATATCAATCTAAATATCTTCAGTATTGATCTAAATATAAATACTATCGAGTGTGAAGACATCAGTACTGTAGTTTACAATTTATTTGCACTGATTTTGTTTATTTTTCATAAATAGGGTGAAAAATAAAGTCAACAGTGCAGGATTTCCAAATCATTTGGAGTCAGTCATTAACGTTACTCAAACCTCAAATGGAAAATATTTTTGTTGTGTTGTTGACATTTTTATATTTATACATTTGTTGTCGCTTTATTTACTTTATTTATTTATATTTTTGTTATTTCTGCACAAATAACTTTTCTTAAATAAAGTGTGTGTAGTAAAACGTAATAAGTGACTTATTATTTTTATATTGTTGCAGTTAGTGAATAAAAACTTTGATTATCCCAAATCTTTGTCCTGTTGTTTTATCATAGTCAACTAAATAAAGGCAAAATCACAACTTTACTGAATGAACATGACATTTCAAGTAAAATGTTTTATCAGTATCGACAATATTAGCTTTGTATTTACTTGGTATCAGATCAATACCAAAGTTTACACGACTGCCCACCCCTACTGAATTGTATCTTGAGTAGGGGTTGATTTATATTGTGCAAGTTGTTGCTGCTCATAAATGTTTAATGACTCACACTGTTGACAGTGTAGTAAAACAAGCCCTGTTCAACCCCCTCATTGTTTTACCAGTCGACCACCCACCTCACATGTTGCTATATTCCACAGACATGTGGGTGTCTTACAGAACTGTGCTCTTTGCTTTTGTTTTTAATGTTTTAAAAATATTTCATTATACTTCTAGTAATGGTTTTAGGAAGTAACAAGGCCTTTGTTATGCTGAAAATGACTATAATTGTGAATGTTGTGCATTTTAAAGAAGGCTTTGGATTAAATTATTTAATAAAATCGGTCCAGCATTTGATTTTTAAATAAAAAAAATTATCCGTTTGGACAAAATGAATTTGTTGTCAGAAGTTCCCTTGCATTTGTAGCTCAGACAAAACTCCAGATGTTACTGAAACAAGTTGTAAAGAGGCAGCATGAGAAACAGAGGAAAACTAATAATAAAACAGAGGACTGAAAGCACACTGTCAAACCATGTCAAAATGAAGGGCAAACTGAAAGCTGCTGTTTGCCCTTCTTGACAAGGTGTGTTTAACATTCTGATTGGAAGGGCTGCACGTAAAGCCTGTGTGACCTATGTTTTTTTTTTACCTGTTTTTGCGTGTGTTTGTATTACTAATTATGTGACATATAACTCTATCTTTACAGACACTGTCAAAGAAAAACACATCTTTCTTTTTGGGCAGAAAAGGTCTCAGGAATGTTAATCTTTAACTCCCAGCCCTTCGACACTCCATGCCACATATTGTAGAAAAACTTTTACAGATAGTGGTTGGAAAGGACTATGTGTGTGACTAGATTACTGAGATACAAACTGACCAAAGTGAAAATAAAACATCTATGACTGCAGTTTTTACAACTTTTATGTCTGAGTCAGCCATATTGGATTCTCAGGTAGGGGCTGGTCAGGAATCTTTAGTGTCAAAATCCACTTTGGAGGGTGTTCCAGTAAATTTCTCTGACTTGGAACTTGGAAATTGAAACCTCCACATATAAATAAAATGCACCCTAAGATTCTTCAGCACCCACAACCAGCTGATAAGAAAAATAGTTAATGATTTTTTTTTTAAACCGAACTGCTATTATGCATACTCTATCATAGTATTGCTAAAAAAATATTTAAAAAATATTCAAATAAATAAATAACCAAATAGTAAATATCAAGAAGTAGCTGTAAAATTAAAAAAAATATTACATTTCTTCCAGGTTTGGTGGTCACAAGATTAAAAGGCATGAAATTATAATTTTTTTATTCTTTATGGTGACACAGTGTGAACAATTTCCTTTGTAATATGAAAAAACAAGGTTATGATGACAGTTTTTTTCTTTTCTTTTCTTTTTTGCCTTCTGTACATCTACATCTATATCCCAACCCCCTCCCTCGTTTTTATTATGAAAAGAACATTGTATGTGCATTGTAGCGATCTTCAAAGAACTAGAAGTGGACCATCTCTGTTACTGTTGTTCTCCCACTGATAAAAGAATTTCATTAAATATACTAAAATGTACTAAATAACAGGTGGTCCTCTACATAGCTTAGGGACTCCCTATGCTTTAGGTCCTTCTTCTCATTTGTCAAGTGCAGTTTTGGACACAGCTTGCTTGGAAGAGTTCAGGATGACAGGTGGCAACAGCATGAGTCACTCCCTTTTCTTTATTTCCCTTCTCTTCTGCTTGTTTCCTTGAGCCTTTAAGTGTGTAGCGAGTCATTGTGTCATTTTGGGGCAATTTCTTAAGGTATGATGTTGGTGTCTGAGCTGGCACTTACCGAGGTAAATCGTTTATATTTTTATGCATATATAGGATTAGGGTTAGGTTAGCGGTATTTTCAGTAAATGTTTAAAACCAGTTAACAGAATACTTCCTGAACTTCATGAACGACTGGATAAATTTTATTGAAACTCCAAGCAAGTAATCATTTTATTTACCTTTACATCTAATTAGCCGTTGGTGTTAATTAAATTTAAGATGGCTGACATCCGGGGGGAGCTCAGAGTAGAGCCACTGCTCCTCCACATCGAAAGGAGTCAGTTGAGGTGGTTCGGGCATCTGATTAGGATGCCTCTTGGACGCCTCCCTTTAGAGGTGTCCCACTGGTAGGAGGCCCCGGGGAAGACCCAGAACTTGCTGGAGGGATTATGTATCCTCTCTGGCCTGGGAATGTCTCGGGGTCCCCCAGGACGAGCTGGAAAGTGTTGCTGGGGAGAGGGATGTCGGGGTTTCTCTCCTGGATCTGTTGCCTCCGCGACCCGACTACGGATAAGAGGATGGAGATGGAGATGGCCGACACAGCTAAGAGACATCAACCTCCGCTAATAGGGCTATAATTTAGTCAAGTTTACAGATAGTAAACTAAAATTTGGTGTGGTAGTAGCTGAGAGTGATTCCCAACACAAACTCTAAGCACTCTACATTGCACAATTTCTTTGCCTAAAACTTTGCCATTAATTGTCAGAGTCAATATCGTCTGTCTTTTGGGAAAATATCTCATGAACCATTGAACAAATTTAAAGAAATTCTTGGAAATAATCATTAGGTTGTTAAATCCTTAAAATGTATAGGCAACCCAAATCACGATGTCTGCCTCAGCTAACTGATTGTAGCCAACACAAAAAATGGCTATAATATAGTATCGAGAAAAGTTGGTAGAAAGGCTTTTAAAGACGCATTTGCATTTAACGTTAGCAGTTCAGCTTAGTCAGACTTTTAGCTTAATCTAATAGTTTCTTTGAAACTAAACCAACACCAACTAACCCTCTAGTTCCAAATGAGCAAAATAATAAGATGTATCTTTGTATAAAATACAGTTCATTTACATATAAACAAATTAAATAAATAACAAAATGAGTTGCGAATTAATTTATAAACAAATTCTACTTGACTTGTTTGAGGCTCAGACTTTCTCATATGGCAGCTGACAGATGAGCTTTTTAAAATAAAGCCTTGTCAGGAGCCTTTTTTATTTCTACTGTCAGTTTTTCATCAGACTGTGATTCAGACTGTTTACTGCCCATGTCACTGAGTTGACATATACAGCATTTCTTGTTGAAAAAGTAGGACATTGTTTGCTCTGTGGTAAGATGCATTATCTACCCATCCATCCATTTTCTTTACCAGCTTGTTTCTGTTCAGGGTCATGGGGAGCTGGTGCCTATTTCCAGCAGTCATTGGGTGAGGAGTGCCACTCCATCACAGAACCATCTAGAGACAAATGAGACAGATGACCATTCATGCCCACGCTCACATCAAATGGCGATTTACTGCGGGAGTGGCAAACTCAGTTACACAAGAGAGAAAAAATTAAGAACTTGGTCCAGGCAAACGCTCAATTTATTGAAAAAAGAAATCTTGTCTTTTTTTTTGTGGTGATATGTCAAATTCCTCATGTCGAAACACTAAATGCCCTCTGTTTTTCTTTTTCTGTTGTTCTTTTGTTGTTTTTTACATTGTAACAGGAAGAGAATACAGGAAAGGATATTTAAATTAGACTGTTGCACAACTTTCACATGGTAGTAGCTGAGAGTCATTTACATGACACACCATGAGTTCACTAAATGCATAAGATTTAGTGTTGTAGTCAGAACATTTGACCCAAGTCCAAGTCAAGACCAAGACTTTTAGGGGCTGTGACCAAATCAAGACCAAGACCAGTCTTGAGTACTACAACACTAGAGTTTGGTTATATTAAATGTTGATTTTATATTATACTAAAACAACTATAACTTCATCATTTATCATAGTTCAACTCTGTCATTGAAGGCAATGGCTGTCATGTATTTATACAATAATTTTTAGACATTTAATTCTTCTGACATTTTAATGTCAGTGTTTCTACATGGAATTTCAATTTTATTGACCATTGTCAAAAATTGTTTAATTTGTTATTTTTGCCAAGGGTTGCAAAACATTTGCATACATCTATAATATATGTCAGCATTGTAGGGTTTTTTGTTTGTTCCTTTTCTGTGATTTGCTCCTTGTTGATGCTTTCTAGTCTATGTTTTCCCTGTGTGTGTTCCTACTTCTTGTTTCTGCTCCAACCCTTCACCTGGGTTTCCCTCACAAGTGTTGGTGGTTTATAATTGTTTGGGTTCCTTTATAGTCTGAGTCTTTCAGTGTGTTGTCAATGCTGATTGTGTTTCCCGTTGATTTCCCATATATGTCAGTTGTGGGGTTGGCGTCTGCTAGTCGCCCAGTGGTTTCCTACTGATAAGTTGTAAGTACTTTAAGCTGCTGTATCAGCAATTTATTTTGAATAAACCATTTTTTGCCTTTGACTTCTGAGTTCCTTGTGCTTTGTCTGCACACTTGGGTCTCAAACTAACCACCTACCATGACAAACATCAAGCATTTTCATTCAGGAGTCAAGCCAGTCCTCCACAAATTTTAATCTCTCAGCCTGGTGAAAAACTGAAGCGTAGTCAGATATGTAGAGATCATTAAAATGTATTGCTAATATTATCATGCAAGGTGCCACCATCACTGGATTCACCACCTGTTATGGGGAGCACAGCTCACTGAAGGATGACCAAACACCTGCATAAAAAAGACCTCACAATCCATCTTGTTATTACCCAGTCCCCCCTAACCCCCAACTCGTTTTCACTTTTCTGTTCTAACACTTTGGTCACTCTAACTGGACTTCTCATTTGTTTTTCCTTAAACCAACTCTTTACATGAACACTTTTGCAAAATAAAAACTCATCATTTCTTAAATGAATTCACATTATCCACCGCCTTTTATCCCTGAATTATAAACTAAAAGCATCCTGTGTTGAAAAATTACAAACCTTAAAAATAACATTATAGACAGTCTTGTGATACTTTGTGATTTTATAATTTTTTTAGCACTTGTAGTAAATGTTGTGAATGACTGTCAGCTACAAACACACCAAATTTTAGCTTATTGAGTAATCACCATTTTTGTGTAGACTAATGTTGATGAGGTGACCATCTTGAATCAGTTTGACTCCAAAAGTTGATTAGCTTGAGATGTACAATAAAAAAATGAGAGTTTCATTGAAATCCATACAATAGTTTAAGATATATTTTGCTAATAGACCAATTGGGTTGACATCAGCATTTAGGGGTTACAAGCAAAGATGCTGCACAATATGTTTTATGTTGGGGCTGATGCTCAGCTATTACCACACTCAATCTTGGTTCAATATGTGTAAAACTGGCTGACTTTTCATCATTTTCTGTTTTTTAAGGTCAGCTGGCCATATTGAGCTGGGTTGAGTCCAAAAGATAATAAGTTGTAGTTGGCAACCCAATGATTAATTTCTGAAAGTTACATTAAAGCCCATTCAGTAATTCATGAGATAGTTTGCCAGTTGCACAGACTAAAGGATACAGACACACACACACACACACATACAAACACACACTCCTACACAGTGTTCAGTCTTTGCTTTTGCATCTTGGATACATATTGTATTTTGAGATAAATGCTGTGCCATCTTCCAGCTGTTTCAGACATTTTGATTACATACATTATAACATGGGATATGTAAGCTCAAATTACAGTCATGCTGTGTTCTACAAATGACATCTTGAGTTTAAGCAGAACTACTCGCATGAAAAATAAAATGTATAAACCATTTAAATGCTCTTTAAGACAAGTTATTTCTGCTGATGAATCTGGAATAAAATGTATGTTTTTCATAGAATTGTCTATATTTGTGATAAAGTTCAATAACAAGTCAGTCAAGGTCTCTGTGACGCACTGACAACTTATCTATCATTTAATGTACCTCGTCTTCCACACATTGACAACTCTATGATTTGAACCAGGATTTTGTAGGTACAGAATGGACTGCTGGATTGTTAAAAATCCTCTGGTCCAAATATTTTTTGTACTTCTGTTCATTCCATGGTTAGGCTCTGTTGTGGTTCTGTATATTCTAAGAATGTCACAAGCCAATTTCAACTTTCAGATCGTATTACTGATCAAGACATTTTTCAGTCAAGGACTGTTGTTCGCTTGTGCATCACACAATATGAATGTTTTTTGGAAATTAAATAACAAATGTCTCCAGGACCCAGATCTACTAAATTAATTAAAAAGACTTGTGTGCTGCACAAAATGCTGGGTAGCCTTGTGACAATAATGTGTGCAACGTGTATGATGTTTCTGAGTAACTGTTCTTGTTCATTTAATGTTCAGGTTTAGTTTGGCATTTCTGTTAAAAGTCTTAATTTGCTGTAATCCAACAACAGAGGTTGTTCCCAGTGTTTATAGTGGTGAATGCACCATTGCAGTCAGTGTGTAAGTATATTTAAATAAGGGTGACAATAGTGACTCTGTTGTAGTACACCAGTCACACATGGGTGCTGCTGTACTATCTATAAAGGTGAGTGAGGCTGTTGTCCCAGCCTCATGTAAAATGGGTTTGTGAAAATCATACAAATGTTGGAGTGACACGGGCTTTTGATTCCACAATCTGGGTGCAGCGACCAGAAAGGCCCAGTCACCCTGATTCTTTATTGAGCTAGGCCTTTTTAAATCTAACTGACATCCCTTTTTTTTTTTCCAAAAAGGCTGTCAATATCTGGTGGCTTTCTGGCATTTTGTATTGTTTGTTTTTAACTTTTGTATTGTGAAGCACTTTGTGCACCTTTTGACTGTGGATGGATGGATGAACGGATGGATGGATGGTACATATTTAAAATGCTAACTATCCCAAAATTAATGTTGCTGAAAGGGAGAACAAAAGCTTTATAACAATGAAAAGTCAAAATGCTAGTTTGTTCATTCATATAAAGTTTAAAAGTTGCACATCAAAACATACAAACTTAACAATAGACATTGATTCACTAGAATTTTATTTTGGCAAATTCAATGAGATGATAGAGATAAATGTTGGCAATAAAAATAATAGAAAAGATAAAACTTTTGTATTTTTTTATACAAAGTCGAGACAGATGTTGAACTTGGGGGGTAAAAAAGACAAACTGAAGTTTTTGTCGTTACTTATCTAGTCTGCCAGTCAACTCATAATTCATCCAGTGAGAAGATGCTTAAATCAGTCAGTTACCTATCCAGCCACAAGTTCAGTCTTGACAGCCCAGTTTACAGCAGTGTATGAAAAATCAGGAGCAGTCACTTGAGTCTGACACACCGTGGAGTCGCCAAGACGTTACCCCAGCAGCAGACTACAGCGCTGCCCTGACAAGCTACTTTATCACCTGTTAACAGGAGCTGTAGTTTGTGCGTTCCTGAGGAAATGATGAAGCAGGTTACAGGTGCGTCAGCTGGTCAGCATGTTGGCATGCGTGTGTGCGTGCGAGACGACAGGCGTGTGCTGGAGCTGACAGAGGCGTCCATGTTGACAGCCTCTGTAATGAAGGAGAAGGCAATTTGTTAGAAGGATCCTCCTCTGCGGCTGCCTGCACATCTCGCTATGATCATCTTTCTCCCTCCATCGTGTGTCCTGTAAATCTTCCTCAAGCACTCGCTTTCCTCACGTACTCCATCCCCACCAACCCCTCCTGTCTAATGTTCCTCCTCCTGCGTCCTTCTCTTCCTCCCCACGTTTGCTCAGTGCGGGCCCTCATCCATCAGGCCTAATGATTAAGCTTCTGCCTTGCTCATCTGAGACTCAGCTTCATAATTTCCATTGTTGAGGCGTTAGTGGAGCAGCAGCAGATCGTGCTTCGACTGTCACTGAAACTAACGCATATTCCTGTCGCACTGAATGAGGCTTAAAGTTCTCATGCAGGCCTGATCGGACTGGGCTGCAACTGTTGGAATACTAAAAAATTGTGGAAATATTTAAGAAAATATGCACTTGTTTTGCTGCAGTTGTTTGCATGTGTCTCACAAAATGGTTGTTAATTTTGCACATTTGTGTAAAATTATACAAAGATTGCATTTAAAAAAAAGAGAAAACAAGAGTAAAATAAAGCAAAACTCATATCTGTTTTATATTTCTCTTTAACATAAATGACATGTTGGGTGACTTGTTTTAACCTTTGTAATTTTTATTAATTTTACCATTGAATTTGGCTGATTTTTCCCACTTCCTGATCAAACATAGCAGATCTGTGAGGAGAGACAGAGTTCTTCCATGCCTCCCCTCAAGAATCCAACACAAATTAATCTGAGAATGCTTACATTTGCTTGACAATGGATTTTTCAATCTGTTGCCAATATAATGATTAAATTAATGATTGAAGTGAAGCAAGCAGTAATCTGAGTCTGTCTGATGGGGGCGCATGTGAGCTCACGGCCATATTCTACTTCTGATGTTCTGTTTTAATGGACCAATGTACAATATAAACTAAACGTGAGGTGAGGTGTTGTGCCTCATCTGTTTATGTTTTCCATGACAACAATTTTTTTTTGTATAAGTTTATTTTCTATTAAAACTGAACTTTAAATTAGTTGGTTGTATTAAACTATGGACCATTCAAAACTTCCCAGGGAGATGATCCCTGACTATCAGAACTCACACACCTTCAGATACACATCCTTTATGTGAATTCAATTTAATTAAATTCAAAAAAAACTTTATTGATTTCAAAGGGAAATTAGATAAACATAATGTGAAACATAGAAACATTAGAAACATATTGACACATTAAACATAGAAACACATTAAAACATGATATGAAATATCAGAATTTTTTATTTTATATATTATGCTTAAGATGATTGCACACAATTACCCAGAACAAAAAATACTTGCTGAAATAAAAACCAAAACTCAGCTCATTTTATATAGCGCCAAGTCACAGCAAACATCATCTCAGGGTACTGTACAAACTAAAAAGAAAATCTAAGGAAGCCAGCAGATTGTGTTGAATCACTTTGTCACAGTCTCCCGTCCTGAGCAGCACATTGGCAACAGTGGAGAGGAAAAACTTCCTTTTAACAGGAAGAAACCTCCAGCAGAACCAGAACCAGGCTCAGGACAGGCGGCCATCTGCCTCGATCGGCTGGGTTTGGGGAGACAGAAAAGAGACACAAACACAGAAAGACTGAAAATCAATTCAAGTTAATTTGTTCTTATGGGCTTAGCCTGAAAACTTGAAAAAGCACACCTAGCAGGTCTACCCCCTTACTCTCTGCTGTGCTACAGCCCTCCCTCCACAGTGGAGCCGTGAACACGCAGGCTTAGCAGCAGGGCCACCAATAGCCGTGTTTCCATCCAATTTAATTCGAATTTAGAGCAAATTTTAAAAATTTTGCAAAAAGGAAATGAATAATATATGCGACTCAAGACGTGTTTCCATCAGCTAGCTTGATGCGAATAACCCAGTAATTACGTCAGACGTAAACAGGAAGT
>JARVJO010000227.1:17944827-17959354 GCA_031762555.1 Cynodonichthys magdalenae | reverse complement strand
GATAATCATGTTGTTTTTTTTTGCACAAATAAAAATGCCATGCCCCCCCCCCCCCCCCCCTCTCTCTCTATCTCTCTCTCTCTCTCTCCCTACCTCTTATGAAGTCCTGCTCCAGCTTGACATCCTGGTAAGAAATTTCCTCTGCCTCCATTTTTCAGGACATAATTTTGATTGATAGTTATCGTCGGGGACATAATTCTGTTGAGCCACCCTGCAGAGTGAAAGACTAGTAGAATAAAATAGAAATGGTGTGTTGTTGGGTGCATTCAAGCAAAGCCACAACAAATGAATGGATAAATCTCTCAGAGCTGCACTGCCAGCTCAAACCAGCAGCCAGTACTGCAGAGGGCTTTGCTTCTCTTCTTTCTGCAGTCTGCGGCCTTTATGGCCTTTTGTTTTTAGCCAATAAGTTATGACTCAGGCTCAGTAACATTCAAAAACTTGTTGTATCCTTGAGGTCTGATGGACTGATTTTTAACAAACTTTCAAACCTTTATCATCAGACAGAGAATCTCCATTGCAGGCTCAGTTTGACCTTTATTGTGAAAATTTCTTGATTCCGACTGGCCTGCAGACAGCGCTTGTTCAGATAGAAGTTCTGAAGGCAATGACAGATATTATTGTTAAAACTTGAAACCATGGCTTGAAATGTGAATAACTGATGCTTAATTTATCAAAAAAGGGTTTCGGTTGACAGATCAAAGGCCTTAGCACATTAAAACATTTTAGACAACTTGTGTCGACATATGTAAATCCAAAGCATAAAAAGTAAGCAAATTAGTGTTTAGTAGATTGATCTAAGAGTTTATTTCTTTGTTGTAACAATGATCATTGGCAATAAATCTTACACAGTTGTAAAATCTGTTCATTTCACTTTTAAATGGTGCTACATTTGTAAGGAACATGCATTTGTGGGATGAGCAGCAGAGCTGAGTATGTGGGTTGTTCACACAAAAAATTTGCCAAATCTTCTCTGTCAAACAGTTTATTTTTGCTGTTTTTATTGACTCTTATTTGAGCTTATGGTACCTCCAGGTGCTGCCAATCAGGCACTCACTATAATTTTTTTGTCAAGAAGCATTGTTACAACAAATAAATAATCTACCAAATACTAATTTACTGACATTTGTGCCAAGTATAGTTGAATGAATATTTAACTTATGAGTAACTTATTCATAACTTGTCTTGATGCATCTCAGTAATCCAGGGAAAAAAAACAAAAGGAAAAAATTCATCCATAACTTGTCTCTAGCTTATATACAATTTACACAAGCTTATGGCATCAATTTTAATTTATGCATAGCATATTGCAACAGTCACGTGACATTAGATCGGCAAACATGTCAACCTCTTCTGACATTTACGTCTATACTGATATTAACACCCAGATTCTCCTCCTGCAAAGTTAATCAGTTGAAGATGTACAGCCAAAGATTTCATTCTGTTAGTTTCATTACAAATCATTCAGTGGTTTGTGGGATATTTTACTAACTGTATTTGGATAATACAAGTACTTTGAATCAAAGATGTGTCGTAATGGGTTCTGTTCAAAGTATGTTTTGAGGACTGTGCTCAGCTACTACACCAAGTTTTTACTCAATAACTGCAAAATTTGTTGAGTTGTAGTTTTTGTTTACTTAGATCAGCAGGCAGTGTCAGCAATCTTGAATTGGAGAAAGTCCAGTTTATTCACTTACATTTAATGTATCTGAAAGTTTCATTAAAATGTTGCTCAGTGGTTTACGAGAAATTTTGCTGACAGTCAAAATTGACTCAAGAAGTTTTAAAACAAAGATTTAAACAAGGATGTTGCATAATCACTCAGAATTTAAAGTAGTTTAAGGACCCGCCTCAGCTACCACCTTCCCAAATTTTAGCTCAACATTTGTAAAACTAACAAAGTAATTCTCGAGTTTACACAGATTGCCTTGCTGTGATGCAATCTTTAATGGGGACCTTCACGCATGACGTCGCACATATCATTTGCATAGATTTTCTGATGAGCTTGCAAATGATCAAAGAATCTGAGTGGATTCTACGGTGATTCAGTGTTAATACCATAACAGATAGACGTTTCTTGAGCAAATTTTGAGACATCCAACTTCAGGAATCACAGAAAAATTCAGTTGAAAGGTTGTCTGGAGGGTCGAGGTCTTTGACAGACTTGGAAAGCAAGAGGAATTGTTAAAGTTGGTGTTTTTACCATGTCTTACTTAGCTTAGCTTGCTGTATCTATTGTGTGTGTGTGTGTTGAGTCACCGCTTCTATATTGTTTAAAGAAACTTAATGGTGATGTTTAAAATTTATGTAAGTATAATATCCCCGTGTGTGTGACTGACTGCAGTAGAGCCTGGTAGAGCGCTGTATACATTGATACATCAATGGCTGTATGAGCAAGGCTGCTACAAGTAAAGTTAGCAGTAGGCTACAGTAAAAACAATAACAAATTCTAACAGTCTATTCAGTTTGACTATCAGCTGTGTATCCACCTGACTTCTGCACAACACAACTGAAGGTCCCAACCCCATTTATAAGGCAAGAAATAGCACTTGTTAAACCTGACAGGGCACACCTGTGAAGTGAAAAACATTTCAGGTGACTACCTCTTGAAGCTCATCAAGAGAATGCCAAGCGTGTGTGAAGCAGTAATCAAAGCAAAAGGTGGCTACTTTGAAGAACCTAGAATATAAGACATATTTTTTGTTAAGTATATAAATCCACATGTGTTAATTCATAGTTTTGATGCCTTCAGTGGGAATCTACAATTTTCATAGTCATGAAAATAAAGAAAATTCTTTAAATTAGAAGGTGTGTCCAAACTTTTGGTCTGTACTGTATGTATGTGTGTGTGTGTATGTACACACATACACTGTATATCACTGCCGCCACATGCATCTTCGTACAAGGCTACATATGTCTGCTATGTCCTGCTGGAGTGTGACATTATTTGTTTGTGTACAGACAAATATGGTATCAGAATTTTATATATTCATACTTCTCATTCAACCACAATTAAATTCACTATATCTAGGAGGTGCAATTTATATGGATGTTATTTATTTTTTACAGTAACAAGCTGGAATGAAAACAAGCAAAAATGAAATAAAAGTAACGACTTTCTGCTTCCTGCCTTTTTTAAAAATGCAAGGAGTAGAAAGTACAGATAATTGTGTGAAAATGTAAGGAATAGAAGTAAAAAGTAGGTTGAAAAATAATTACTCAAGTACAGATACCCAAAAATTCTACTTAAGAACAGTAACAGAGTATTTGTACCTACCTGGTAGTTACTTTACAACTCTGCCCTGCTGTTAGTCTGTATGTTAGCTTGGCTGGGAAAAGTGACAAAAATACTTTTTTCATCTGGGGATGATGGCTGTACCCTGAGTCACTGTTATGAGTACTGTAGCAAAATGTTTTGTGGTCCTCCCAGTGGAGTTTGATGCTGTTTTCCCAAAGTTATTTAGGTTTAAACGCAGCTTAACTGGCGCAGCTCTATTGAAAACAATGAAGATGCTACGAGACTTTGTACAAGCATCAGTGTCAAGTGTGACTCACTCTCTAAAAATAACTTGAGTGAAGGTCCCCATTTGACTATATGCCACAGCCATTGATGACATACTTCCATTAGAATTCAGGCCACGAATACCACTTCTGGTTCCTGCCTACTGCGTGTTGTTTTTAGCGTTAGCTCCTAGTACTAGACTAGGAGTACCCAAAGTGGGGGCCGCCAGTGGGGTGTTAGGGGGGCCTCAGAAGGCTGGGGGGAGATAACGTATCCGAAAAATACATGTATTGATATAAATCCATCCCGCGTTTTCACCACAACCCATGATGTTCCACAGAAAGACAGGCCAGGTTATTTATCCAGTCCGTATTTTTGCACCAACCTTCCCCTTTACCTGTAAACAGTCTGGAGCGGGAGCTCAGCTCAGCAGTCTGAGCGGCCGGTGTGGGCCCCCTCACCCACATTAAAAAAAGAGGAAAACAAAAGGTGAGCAACTAAAGTTATTAAACATGTTAGGAAGAAAGAGATAAATTAAGCAGAGAATCTAAGACGAAGAAAAGTTTGTGCAAGATGCAGCCAAATGAGTTAAACTTATATATTCTGTGGGGGAGGGGCTGAGATCAGCGTGACTGAAGTCAGCTGAGAGACACAGAGCAGCAGCACCAGGTTAGCATCTCTGTCTACATGCTCCTTCATACCAGGTGTATATATGTATGTATTTCTGAATGTGTTCAGGGCTCACAGAACATTAAACACAGCTTATCAGGAATGTTAAAACACACCTGCAGAAATCTTTAATCTGCTTATAACAAATTAAAATTAATCCATACTGACTGACTAGAAAAATAATTTTTTTCTTCATTGTAAAAGAAAACACATTTCAAGAAATGTTTTCTTCTTTTGTTGCTATATTAATTTATTGCTATTTTTATCAGCTCAAAAAATACATTGCAGTGAGTAATTCATCTACTGTGTGTAGAGCTTTTTTATGTCTTTGTATTATAACACTGACTTTTTTCCAAAAGTGCTATAAATGTATGATTGTTGCTGTTATTGTTAGCAGCTGAAAAGGCCAGTCAGTCATGGAGTTTGATGCAAGTCATAGCAGTGAAGAGGAGGAGTTGGAAAGTGGAGCAGGACCCACAAAAAATAAAAAAAAACC
This sequence comes from Cynodonichthys magdalenae, assembly GCA_031762555.1. NCBI lineage: Eukaryota > Metazoa > Chordata > Actinopteri > Cyprinodontiformes > Rivulidae > Cynodonichthys > Cynodonichthys magdalenae. The sequence continues at coordinate 17,954,687 of JARVJO010000227.1, read as the reverse complement.
TTTGGAGGTTGTTTTTTGTTTTTTAATATTTGCTTTGATTTTTATGAAAAGGAAAATGAAATTGCCCAATGTAAGCCATCTACATCCCAACCAAGCTCCAGTATTCCTTACATTTTAAGACAGGTGTAGAAGAAATCTAAAATAACCACTTGTGAACATTTACAAATTCAATTAGGTGATCAGAATCTGATAGCCATAACTTTGTTGACATTGAAATGCTGTGGACATTCTTATGTTATAATAGAGCCTAAATGAAAACAGAAAAGGTAACTAAAGAACATTTATTTATTACATGTATTTATTTATAAATTTGCCGTCCCATTGTTCGACATATTTACATAAATTTTAAATTTTTTTTTGGCAAGAATGCCTCTGATTTTGCTACAACCATCTATCTCTCTATTTTGTTATTGTTCCGGGTTTGTTCCCTCTCTCAGCACTTAACTTGTGAGAACTGGCCCCCAGGTGACTACAGGTGACAGTTCTCCTGAGGTTAGTGACAAGTTTGTGACAAAAAAAGGCCAAATAAACCAACCAGCAGCCCTGCTATGGTCACTGCTGCTGGCCAAGTAAAATCAGGAAGTATGAGGCAGCATACATTAAGTATGGCTTTACAGCTACTCAATAGTGAATAAAAGTGAGAAAAAACATTTAAAAAGTTGATGTTTGTTTTTCATATATTTTTGCAAGGGGGTCCCCGAGCAGAAGCTAATGTTGTTTGGGGAGCCTTGGCACAAAAAAGTTTGGGAATCCCTGTACTAGGCCATGAAAAAGTCACAAAAGTTAAAGCACCTGCGAGCTACTGGTACAAAAATTGAGTTCTGTTGTGTGCCGTTGTGTCCACTAACCAGTATGTTCAAGAGAGTAGTTAGTTTTTCTCCATATTACTCTTGATGAGGAGTTAAGGCGACAACAATGGATCGTGGCAATACGCGAGGAAAACGGTTATAAAAGCTCACACTCGCATTTGTAGTCAGCATTTCAAACCTGAGGATAGTCAAGAGCCAGTGTCAGAAACAGGAAGACGGAGGTTAAAAGGAGCTGTACAATTATCCCCCTCACTGCCGAGACCAGAGCAAGGAAAGACCACCTCAAGAGGACAGCGAAGAGGAAGCTAACACAAGAGCCAGTATAGACTAGACGTTCAAAAGGATCACAATTATGCTGCTACTCCAGACTCTGCAGTTGTGGATTTAGTGCTGGAGGTAAATGATATTATCTGGGAGGAAATCTGCCAGCTACAGGAACAGTTTAAGAGCCTGACGTTTAGGCAGCAGTTCAACATTCACCGTTTTGGTGCTTCCGACAAGGACATTAAATTCTTCACAAGGTAGGTGTGTGCACGCATTTGCTTTATACAGAGTATGAAATTGTTTTAGGCAAGTTTTTCATAAGTTTTATGCAAAAGCAAAAACTTGTTAAAGTGTATATTATAGTGTAGAAACAACCCGAGGGCCCCCCTTCCACCCCGAGTAGCGAAAGCAGCAGAAACTCTGCCTGAAAATCTTTACATGTTTTCAGTGCACCAATGTCGGGGCAACATGATCTAAACCTTACAAGTAGCCCATCAATTTAAAGTCCAGACTCTGCTCTTTCCAACAATATAAGTGTCACTGCATGAAAATACTCACAACAAGCAGAAAAGGAATAGTCAAAAAGGATTGATTCTGGGACCATAAACAATAATGTCTTACCTTTGTTTTTATGGTTTTAATCCACTTTAGAGTAATTTTTTCCACTTGTACGTCTCCTGTGTTAATGTTGGTACATGTAATATGCAAATCCTGTACTGTGGACATCATTAACAGTCACAAATCCTGCAGCCACCAAGTAAAAAAAGCCATTGCTAACACAATGTTGCTTGCGAACCGGAAGTGTTGTTCGTGGCCAAAAAATACGGAAGTGCTAGAACGGAAATCCATGGCTATTGGGATAACTCCTTGAGGTGATCATTTGTAGATCATCTAGATTTATTTTCTGAATGTTTCATTAAATTATGTTTATGATGAATGTAATATTTTGCTAATAAAGAGATAAGCACACACACACAAAGGGAAAGACATGGGTGAAAACAGTATCCCTCTGCTTTTGCCTTCAGTAGTAGGCATTATTAAAACAGTTCCCAGCTTGTGTCCAAATGGTTTGTTGTGATCTGAGCAGGAACACAAGTAAAAGCATCTCCATTGATCAATGTGTTCATTTGAGCCATTCTTGCTGTCGTTCAGGCTTTGTGTTGCATGAAACACTTTACCTTCCCTTCATTAAACGTCTGCAGCCATCTAATGGCAGCAGGTGACGTACCAATAAATCTGCAGCGTTGCCACATCAAAAGCCACTTATATTTTACACAGCTGTCTACTGTTTACTTTCACCAAATCATCTTGAGATGACACCTAGCAAAATAGACCCCTCTGCTAAGCTCCAGCTAGTTATTATACCTGCAGGAAATGTCCAATTTCAGGGGCTCGCCAATCCAAACACTATTGTTTTAATGCTTAATTCAAAAAGGCACTGGCATTACCATTAACCACCTGCACTATTATCTATGGCAAAAAAAAAACAGATTTATGAACAACCTGTGTGCAACAACAACAAAAAGAGGATGAAAAATAGACTAAAACAAAACAAATGCTACATTTCCACAGACAGACTTCTTTCTTTTGTTTTTTTCCTCTGAACACTCTGTGCTTTTAAAATTCTGCCCTGATGCATCCAGCAGTAGGAGATTCAGCAGGGGGGCTTAATAAACTCAAAGGCTCTGCAGTACAAAAGGCAGCAGACACATACTGCTGAGGGAGGCTGTTTGCTGAATATACAAGGAAATGGATCCCTTTGGCTAGTTTAACAGTGGGAAAGAGGAATAACAGGAGCCTGGTTTGTTGGGAGGGAGACGCTGATCAACAGACAGTGGTTTCTAACAGGTGTGTGTCAGTTTTACATGTTGTTCTGCCACCTGAAAAAAACACTTTTTTTTAAGTACCTCCATCACACATTTGTTAGCCTGGCCATTGCCTTCCTACTCAATTCCGCTCAATTCTAATCGCTGCTCTGTCTGGGCTTTCTCCCATTAATATAGATTTCTACAGTAGAATTTCAGCCGGGCCAGTCAACGAACAGGAGTGTTACATGTCTGGCAGATTGTTTTCCTCCTCTTTTTCTCTCGAGTTGTGAACGATGACATTGATTTTCTTCGCTGCCTGTAGTTTAGCAATGGCAGCAGAGGAAGTGAATCTATCTATAGTAAATTAATCAACCGGTTAGCTTCTTAGCTTAGCTTCCTTCACAGTCGAGCAGGTGCACTGCATACGTCATGGCCAAATATTAGCAATTGGGTAAAATCAGAGTGGGCCGTGTTCCGTGCCTCCATTGTCAAGGCGGCTTACCTGAGCTGTGGTCGCAAGGTTGTCGGTGCCTGTCCTGGCGGCAACCCTCGAACCTGCTGGTAGACACTGGCGATGAGGGATGCTGTCAGGCTGAAGAAGGTGTCATATCGAGTCTTTTTGGCCTGTGGGACTCTGAAAGCAGTTGATAGGTTTTAGCAGTCCAAGCGGATTGTGGCTTGGGTGGGAGGAGATCGAAGTGGCCATGGAAAAAGACTTCTGTATGGCTTCGAGGCAATTCTGGTCAATTGTGGGCTGGTGGGCAGAATACTTCAAAGACCTCCTCAATCCCACTGACACGTCTCCCCATGAGGAAGCAGAGCATGTGGACCCTGGGTCGGACTCTCCAATCTCTGGTGCCGAGGTCAATGAGGTGGTTAAAAAGCTCCTCGGTGGCAAGGCACCAGGGGTGGATAAGATTTGCCCAGAGTTCCTTAAGGCTCTGGATGTTGTGGGGTTGTTTTGGTTGGTGTGACTCTACAACGTTGCGTGGACATCGGGGGCAGTTCCCCTGGATTGGCAGACCGGGGTGGTGGTTCCCCTATTTAAAAAGGGAGACTGCAGAGGGTGTTCCAACTATAGGGAGATCACACTTCTAAGCCTCCCTGGTAAGGTCTACTCAGGGGTCCTGAAGAGGAGGGTCCATCAGACAATCGAATCTTGGATTAAGGAAGAGCAGTGTGGATTTTGTCCTGGTCGTGGAACACTGGACCAGCTCTACATCCTCAGCAGAATCTTGGAGGGTGCATGGGAGTTTGCCCAAACAGTCTACATGTGTTTTGTGGACTTGGAAAAGGCGTTTGACCGTGTCCCTCTGGGACTCCTGTGGAGGGTACTCTGGGAGTATGGGGTGTCAAGCCCTTTGATACAGGCTGTTAGGTCCCTATACGATTGGTGCCAAAATTGGGTCCACATTGCTCGTAGTAAGTCGGACTCGTTTCCGGTGAGAGTTGGACTCTGCCAAGATTGCCCTTTGTCACCAATTCTGTTCAGAACTTTTATGGACATAATTTCTAGGCGCAGCCAAGGTGTTGAGGGGATCCGTTTTGGTGACCTCACATCTCTGCTTTTTACAGATGATGTGGTCCTACTGTCCTTATCAAATTGTGATCTCCAGCTCTCACTGGAGCGGTTCACAGCCGAGTGTGAAGCTGCCGGAATGAGGATCAGTGCCTACAAATTGGAGACCTGACCCCAGATAAACGGATGGACATCTGAAAATGTCTGCTAGCTTGATGGTAATATTGATTGACAATGAGGAGCCCATTTTGTTCCCCTGGAGAAACTGTCAACTGCCTTTGAGACCGCTCAGCTCCTAGTATCTAACGTCTTTCGACTACATGGAATCCCTTCAGACATCGTTTCGGACCAAGGACCCCAGTTCATCTCACAAGTCTGGAAGGGTTTCTGTTCTGCCTTAGGAGCCAAGGTTAGTCTAAGCTCTGGCTGTCACCCCCAGTCAAATGGCCAGTCGGAAAGGTGCAATTAGGAGTTGGAGGCAGCACTCAGGTGTGTCATCAATAACAACCCCACATCATGGTGCAAACATCTCCCCTGGGTCGAGTATCCACACAACTGTCACACCTCATCTGCCACCAGTTTCTCTCCTTTTGAGGCCTCTCTCGGCTATAACATACCTCTGTTCCCCAGTGTAGAGTCAGAGATCCTGGTCCCGTCAGTCCAACTCCATATGAGCAGTTGCCGTTGGATCTGGTGGCAAACCAAGGAGGCTCTGCTCAGAACTGCTCAGCAAAATTAGAAATTTGCCGATCGTCACCGGACTTCAGCCCCAGACTACCAGGTGGGACAGAAGGTATGGTTATCCACAAAATACATCAACATGTCATGATTCTCATGGTTTATTTTGTTTGAATTCTTCTGTTTGTTTCTACATTTGTTTTTGTCATCTTGTGTCTTACTTTCTCATTTCCTGTCAAGTGTCTTCATTTCCTGTCCCATGTTACCCTCAGTCAGCTTCTTGGTGTTTTTCCAGCCTGTCACACTCACCTGTCCATAGTTTGTAATCACCCAGGTTCTTCCACTCCCCAATCATCTTCAGTTGTATTTAACTGGTATTCTGTCTCCATTGCCCCGTCTGACCATACCCCTTTTCATGTTCCAAGCCTTGTCATTGTTGTATTTTTGTATTTTGCTGCCACGTCAGCCTTTTTCTTTTGTTTCTTTAATAAACCAGTTTTTGTTTTCTCACCATCAACTCTGTCTGCCTGCATTTTGGGTTCATCAAAGCCACCCCATTGTGACACTCGTATTAAAAATAAACTGAACCAAGCTACATTTTCTTCTTTGTTTGTGGCACAGACACACAAATAAATATAAACATATTTTATTGGGGTGTCTGTCTGGTTTTACTGGTAAAAAAACACCAGTTTGTCTGAAATACCTCAACCAACTTTTTCAGGAAAAAGATATATGTACAATATAACTTTAAAGAGGTTGGTTCAATTATGGTTTTGGTTGTTTGTGGATATCAGTGCAATCCTGGAATAAATGAATCTTTGAATTGCCACCTAGTCTGCAAAGCTTCCTTGATATCTTCTCCTTCCCAAAATGCATGACAATATACGTATATGTGTATATATATATAGTCTCAGTCATCCAGGACATGGTAAATATTACTAAGCCAATATTTTTAAGCAATTTAAAACCATTGTTTCCTCAAAAAATAGGGATGGCAACCCAATTTTTAGAAGAGACCTCTCTTACACGGCTGTGGAAGAGTGGAGTAACCCTGGAACCGGTAGGTCGTCAGTTTGATTCCCTGTTCCAGATGTCTCAGTTGTTGTGTCCTTGGGTAAGACACTGCACCCCCAATGCCTCTGATGTGTGTCCCATCAGTTTAATAATGTGATTGGCACTGATTAGTCTCCATAGATGATTGTACATGTTAGCTTTGTAGGAAATCTAGTAGAGTGCTGTGTGAATGGGTAAATGAGGGCACAGATTGTGAAGTGCTTTGAGTATCCTGGTTAGATGGAAAGGTGCTATATAAGTACGGTTTATTTAGCATTTATGCCTATCCACAAACCAAAATGGAAGTCGGTACCTTAGTTATTATTCAAGTTATCAACCTCACAACTTAAACTGACAAGGGTATTTCCTATTTCGATGCATCTCAGTGATCCAGGTAAGGCTGAGTTCACCTGAAACTCCCCAGACTGAAGAAGTCACTCGGAGGCGAGAAAAATTGTTTCATTAAAGAACTCGTCCAGAGGACCTACTTAATTTTTTTTGGGGTATTTCCTGTTTGGTTCTTTTTGCATGACAGGGACAACCAAACTACACCAAGAAATGTAAAGGAGCAGGGACCAGAACAAGAGTGGAAGACAAAGAAACCAAGATCCTTCTTCCTTTTATTTTTATTTGACAAAATCAAATAAAACCAACATAAAGATTATGAGCACATGTCAGAATGTTGTTAGCCAGTCAGGAACTGATAGGATTCTCCTGACCTTTGATCTAGGTTAAGACTTGGTTCAGACAAGCCTTTGTAGTAAGCAAACAGGTGATTTTGGGGACACACATTTGTGGACGTGTTTGTAGCTGTGGAGGAGCAGCTCAGACTTTGTGTTCCTGAATATGGCCTGCTTCCAGAGCAGAAGCCAAATGTTAAATTAGCAAGATGGACAGCTTTGAGGAGCAACTTGTCTGAACCTATTGAACACAATAACACCTGATGTCCATGTCTTCTTTCCATCTCTGTGGTTAACAAGAAAAAAAGGGTTTTCCTCCTCCACTCTGAATCCTCATGAAACAACACAAGCACCACACACACCACTGAAGGGAAACAACTTCTGTTAGCTGTACGCAACGTATTCTACAGTGGGAGAAATTCAGATGAATCATCCCTCGTGACAAAATATTTCCATTATACAAAAGAAGATATTGAAATTTATTTTGGTAGTACACAAACAAAAAATAAGTACCCTCTGTGTATAACATGCCCGCCCTAAATTTATAGATTTCTGGGGTTACATTTTTTGCATTATACACACATAAATACATTAGTTTGATTACAAAATGGTACAGAAGAAACTTCTTCTTTTGCAGTAAACAATGAGCTCAATTAACATTTTGACACATAAAAAATGCAGATAATTTAGCCAATAAATATAATTTCCACTGGATAAACAATTAGGAACAAGAACAGGCAGCAAACATCTGTATCCATCAATGTAAGGACCTTCAACAAAAAAAACAATGTGCTGCTCAGGATGACTGAAGGACTGAAGAGCTGAATCTGCAGGAACTGAAGCTGGGCATGGATTTAACTACCTCCTGGACAAAGAAGTCAAGAAGAGTAAAGTGCTCACATGTTGGATGGAGGTTCGAAGGTTCAGCAAGTCATTTGTGAAATTTGGCATGAGGCACAGTGTGCAGGTGACTCACAGCGGTCAATAACATCTACATGACCTAATAATAATTTTGTTAATAATTATTATAATTTGGTGGACAAACTGTTTTAGCCATTATTTTCATCAACTCCCCCCCAAAAAAACAACAACACAATAGTTAAAAACAAATGCACAAGAGCTAAAACTACAATGAAAAGTACTGATGTTTTGTCGATAAATAAAAATGAGATGAAAACATCTGGCAGTGATGAGATCTGATCAAATTGTTCGGAAAAGCAGGACAAGTTGAGAAATTATCCAATCAGAACATATTTGATCTGTCCGCTGGAAGTGGAGCCATCTAGTCTCTGTGAACTCTTATGAATCTACAGTGTTCAACACTCTAATGTTCCTTTTTAACCCATCTGGGTTCACTTTAAATGTTTTTCTATCAACAGTTTACTCATACAGTGCTTTCTATGGTATATTTTACACTCTGTCTGCAGCACTTTTACATATGCATTCCCAATCATACAATTGTCAGAGTATCAGGGGCAGACTGATCCACGTGGGCTTTTGTTGTAAGAACACAAACAGATAACAAAATGAATTTCTATCAGAAGCTCTATGGTTTTAATGAGGATTCCATTTTTAAGGGATTTTTTTGTTTGTTTTTTGTCAAGATTTTATTATTTTTTTGGAAACTCTAAATTTCATCTGCTAGTTTGGACTTTTAACATGTAAGAACAGAAAAACGTTTGAGGATTGGCCGCTAGATTATTGCCACATCCCCACAAAACAAAGCAATGAAGGAGAAAACTCATCTTTTTGTTGGGTGGACAGAATTTTAAACATACCCCCACTGTATCATGGAGGACATAGTTGTGTGTAAATAGTACATAAAGGATTTTTTTTTATCATCACAGCATTTCACACTTACCATATCATTTAAACACAAAACACAAGTTCACTAATACTGATACTGAAGCTAATGGTAGCTACAGCCACTCTGCTGCTGAAGGTGGATGGTCTACAGAAGCTTAAACTAAAATTAACATAAGGAAAAAAACACTTAGTGATGTATGCTGGCACAGATTTAAAAAAGAACAAAGTCAGTGAAGAAATCAAAGAGATCATACTGTAGGGATACGAATAATATTTTTATCTCACACCAATATCAAATCTGACAGTTGATTAAAGACGAACATTAATAACTCAAACTCCTTTTTGAGAAACAGGAAGCTGAGCATGCCTACTCTTTTATTACTTTGTATACAAGTACAAGATGATGGAAATGAATTGGAATAAAACTACAAAAAGACACAAAACATTCTCTTATCTTTCCAAATTAACATCAGGTGGATACCAATTACAGAACAATTTGAAATAATTTGTATCAGAAAAATATAAACAACGACCTACAAAGTTCCAACAAACTAACTTTATATTATCACAGAAAATCTGTGTAAATCCATAGCTCCAAATTAACATTATTACTCACAGCCATTGCTATTTGAAGGTTTTACATAAATGATTTAAACACTGCCATGCTTCTCTCCTTTTGTATAACTCAAGACCATCCTGCTTCTAACTTCCTGTTTCCTCTATCTTACTGAATCTCAAAATAAAAGCCTCAAGATTGACAACATTACAAAGTCAATTCAAAATTAACTTCACATGTCTGAACAACACAAGTAACACAGTGAGGGCATAACCTTCCCCACCTGGGATCATGAATACCTCCTCTGTACTGTCCTCCCTTGATTCTTCTGGTAGGAGTAAAACAACATTAGAGATGGGTCTCATGAATGTCTTTGCTTTGTCTTCTGATGTCACCCGGACATCAAATTTGCGGACTTTCCTATCAGAGCCAGGGTACATGGAGGAAACTAAACCCATTGTCTATTAGTTGTGAGTAGGCAGTTCTTGATCAAGCATCACAACATCTCCAACTTGGAGGTTGTGATGTGGTGTTTGCTACATGCTTCTGAGCTAAAGAAGCCTGGCCCTTACCCTCCTACGCAGTTCAGCTCAATTGTAGTTTCCCTTCACTGCTCCGTCTGGGATTTCTCCCATAGACAAGGATTTCTTCAGTAGAATTTTACCTGGGCCAATCAGCAAACAGAAG
>JARVJO010000227.1:17918961-17930348 GCA_031762555.1 Cynodonichthys magdalenae | reverse complement strand
TAGATTGTTCTTTTTTCATGTACAGTGCCCTGAGACAACGTATGTTGGGACTTGGCGCTATATAAATAAACTGAATTGAATTGTTAATGTGAATAATGTTAGTTACTGTGAGTGTCGGTTCATGCAAATGTAAGTTAATTTGAACAATGTCTGTTAATGTGAATAATGGTGGTTTATGAGAATGTCAGTTCATGTAAATGTCAAAGTGAATAATGTCAGTCAATGATTTAAATCAGTCCAATGTGAACAAAGTCAATTTAACGTGAACATTAGTTCGATGTGTATAAGGACTTAATCTAGTTTTTTATATTACATGTGGATAATTGTAAGCTTTTTGAATAACCTAAGAATTTTACTGGATGAAGACAATATATAATCAGCACTTAGCTTTTTTTAAGAAAAGCTCCTAAATTTTCCTTGAATCAAGCAGACAACTGCTACAGCCAGACTCCACTAAGCTGCGTGTAAAAAACTTCTGATAAATACACAAAGTCTGTTATATATCATCTAAATGTACATTAGCAATGTTAACTGTTCATTGTTGAACCAGAATAATACTAAGTAAAGGTGTTTTTGTTTTGAAGAAGATGAGAAGGAAAAAAGTAGCATACGTCAAAATCTACAGTCTTTTTAAGTTTATTCTGTGGCCCCTAATTTCCTGAGTGATTTCTGCCGGCAGAGATCACCACAACAACTCATGGAGGGAGAGTCTGACATCCTGCTGTAGACAGAAATGTTCACAAATGTGTTGAGTGTATTTGTTGGAATTTATTTGTCTGGATTTACCTCTCCATCTGACCAGCCCTCACTTCCCATCCAAAAGATAAAAAATACAAAACATTTAAACTAGAGATCTGAAAAAAAAAAAAACACTAAAAAAAAACTAAGTGCCATCCTATTTTGTGGTTGAGATGGAGATATATCTGCATAATGAGAGCTGATGAGTAACATAGAATTCCATTTGTTGACAATGAATATGGTTTAAAACAGCTTCCATATTTCAGTAAATATATGGATCTGTAAGTTTTTTTTTGTTGTTTTTTTTTGTTTGTTTTTGTCTGGCTGCATCTCTTCTGCGTCTCTCTGAGAGTCTGCACAGAAAGAGAGGAGCGCCTCCATCCTTCTGTTCATCCCCGTGTCTGGACCTGCTGCGTCGGGTTCCTGTTCCTGTTTCCTGCTTCCTGTTTGTCAGTAGGCAGGGACGTAAGCGTGAACAGTAGGCAGGGCAGGCAGGGACAGACATTTGGCTATGTACACATTCATGGTCGGTCCATGGCTTTCAACAAACGGCCGCGCTATTTCCGCAGGTCTAATACACACACCTGGAAGAGAGAAGACATCAGAGAACCGCACACACAGAACCTAAGTGAACATCTATGTAGTCTCCTGAACACACTTACAGATCCGTCTGACGCGCTGGCTCCCACTTTGTCTCCTGCTGCGTTCCAGCACACTTCGAAGATCCCCCCAGTCCCTCTGTAACTGTGAACTAAAGCTCCCGTCTGCAGAAACCAGAGATTAGTTAGATGACTGTTCTGAATATTTGCCACCAATGTGCAGCGATTTCTCCTCCTACCTGTGTATTCCAGATGTGCACACATTTATCAAAGGAGCCGCTGGCCAGATGTCGCCCATCGGGACTGAAAGCCACACTGTACACGGGCTCCTGGTGTTTGGTCAGGGTGTGGATGCAAATGCCCCGGTCGACATCCCAAAGACGAACCGTGGAGTCAAAGGACGCACTGCAGAAGCAGAACAAACACCGTTACAACTTTCTAACACATTGAAGTCCCCACAGCACAGGAGGTTTTACTGTTTCAGTGTGTTCACTCTGAAACCTGCATACAGGAAGTTCCAGCTTTAATGTTATTAAAATCAGATTTTTAACAGCATGCACATTTTTTTTTATTTAAAGTTTAACAGTGTTTAATAGTGACACAAAGGTTCACGAACACTATTAGCAGTTTAACTATAACTAATAGATAATGTTGCACTACTACCTATGAAAGAAGCATATCTCAGCTTTTTCTCCTTTAATGAAAACCATATTTCTAACACTTTGTGCACAGAACGCCATCTTTTCCTAATTTTCTTAATATGGATAGTGTAAGCCCTGCACTGCTGCTACATGGTTTGAAACACACACACACCTAGCAAGCATGAGATTAGCATTGGGATTATTGGTTCCTGGGCCGGTGGGACTCCATTTGATGGTGTAGATTTCTTTGCTGTGCGCCTGTAGGTCATGAACGCATGTGTCCTGCTTCATACTCCAGATCTGAAGGCACACAAACCCAACAACAAAGTTAAACACAGGTGCACACAAGCAATCAGAGGAGTTACAAACATTAAGGTTCTATTTAGACATGAATGCATCCTTATTTTTTATGAATGGCCTGCCCTCTGGGGCAATGAGTTTCAAGGTGGGTGAAGGTTGTGCGATGCTGCAAGGTCAAAAAGCTGTCAATATGTTGTGCACATGTGCAAAATAACTACACAATACATTCAGTCTGGTCAAACAATTAAAGGCATCAAACACCAAATCATGCTACCTCTTAATACAAAGAAAAATGTGTTCAGAGACACAGACTCCTGAAAGACATTAGATTTATTTGCATGTTTGCTTGAGAGGCTTTTATTAAAAATAAAAGGGCTAGTGAGCAAGTGTACAACATGCCAAGATGCACACTTCTTTTGACTGTTTAGAAAACCCTTTGGTGGTGCAAAAATATCATTTTCAAAAGGTGCTAGTCAGTGCCTACAATGATGCAGAGGTCAGAGACAAAATTTGTTTCACAAATGATTCAAACATGTCTAAAATTCAAGCAACAGGTCCTATGCCAGGAAAATTGATAACCACCAGAAACATCTCCACATCCTGGAGACTCCTTTATGAATGCAGCCCAATGAGATGCTACTATAGCCAAACAATGTTAGATAAGACGTGAATTATTGACATCCGTATGACAGAACAGCACCTCACAAATGACTAAACTAACCCCTTTAACACAAAGACACAGAAAACAGTGAAGTAGACTGAGTGGAAAACAGCCCCATGTCCAACAAAACCTTTCACAGATTTTAAATGGGGGATGGGTGGGGGGAATTTATGATGCTAACTTTTTGTCATTCCCTCATCAAAAACATACCCAGAGTGTTGCTTTGACTCATCCATGCATGTTTGAGAAATCCTTGAATCTCCTGTGGTAGATATGTGATGACGTTTGCTGGTACAAAGCACCGCCTAGTTACACAAAGCTCCAGCTCAGTGCTGAAGCAGGAGTGTCTAAAAAGGTAGGAGGTTCTTAAAGAGACAGAGGCCAATTTCAAGGTGTTTAGATAGACTATGATGCCAAGTCAAATTTATTTTTGACATCATTTTCATAACAACTGAAGGTAACATAGTTACTTGATTGTGGTATAGAATTAAAATATGTGCCTGGAAAATACATAAATTCCCCGTTTAAAAAAAAGCCTGGAAAGCTTTTACTTAAAGTGACTGAAATAAAACAAGAACAGTCCGGCCCCTTGGAAGCAAAAAAAAAGAAACAAAAGCTGATTTAAGACTTTACAACATTAATCTACAATTTATAATCTTTTAACTGTGTCATTTGCTTGATTATGGTGGTTTGTGAACGGCTTACTAAATGTCTCCAATCATTCAACACTGTCTATCCTTCTGCTTTGAGCTTTGTGATTGGCTGCAGATGCCTCACACATCACTGGGAGTTGTATATGAAAGGTGTTTGGCCTCCTCTGAGGGTATGAAGATAAACTCACTGGTCTTTGATTTATAAGACTTTGACTGGCCAGGCTCCATCTTCACTCCACAACATTAAGCAACATGATTCCATTGATCAGTGTCAGTGTTTATATTAAATAATGTTATTTTTTCTTACAGTTCCAGCCTTTTCTGATTGTCTAAATTGCTAAAATGTTTGCCATTTTCTTATGGTTGTGACTTGTTTGTGCCCAAGTCCCCCTTGAAATTAAGATTATGATACCAATAGGGGTTTAAATCTTTTAAATAAAGGAAATGAAATGACTCACCTTTAAAGTCATGTCATCTGAGCAGGAAGCTAAAAGGTTCCCTGTGGGATCCCACTTGATTGCATTGACTTCATTCTGCAGATGAGAGATGAGGACACTTTACCAACAGCTTCAGACTGGATCCAGTTCAGGCTCATTAATGTTGAAATGCTTTAAATCAAACTGTTATCAATAAGGAGAAAGTGTCGTTTTCATCACTTACTGTGTGTCCCTGGAATGTTTTAATGGGCCTGTCCTGTCCCAGTTTACAGACGTGAATGCACATGTCTGTACTACAGGAGGCAAACGTATTGTTGCTCTGCCAATCCACATCGAGTGCTGGAGCTGTGGGAGACCAGCAGATAGATGTCAGACAGCTCCAAATGTTAGACCCTACAAGCAGAGATGGTACTGTACCTGAATGGAAGGGAAACTGTTGTTTGGCTTCTCCTGTATGAGCGTCCCAAATGATTGTTGTCTGTCAGAACACATACAGAGTTGGAGCATTGAATTACTGATAAAACTGAAAATGTCATGTTTCTGAAGTAAAGGAGCTGCTTTACCTTGTCTACTCCTGCACTCAAGATAAAATTGCCTTTTTTATTCCATTTTAGGGCAAAAATAGGACCTTTGTGTTGACCCAGAGTACTGGCTAGATTCCCTGTGGAGCAATTTAAGAAAAAAAAAAAAACACACAATCAAGCTTTTAATATTTTGAAAGCTTTTCAGAATCTATATAAGCCTTAAACCCAAACAAATTGGCTGTGTATCAATTCAGGGGCTGCATCCTCCTAAGTGCACATTTGTTGGCCACTTACATCACTGGCCCCGTGTCGAAGGCTGTCCCAATTGATAGATACTTTATTAACCCCCGGGGGAAATTCAAGGCTTCCAGCAACTGTACATTTACAGACAATTCTTGGGCTCCTTCTCATGTGGCCGACAAATGTGGCCCACAAAACCCCAAAAATGAAGGCTGCATCTGAGTATCCTTCCCAATCGATATCCCAGGATTCAGCAGGAAAACGAAGACGGCATTTCTTTTTTTTTTTTTGACCAAGTTGGTGTAATGTGGAAATTGATCACGGACCTAACAATTTGTTTTTAAATGTAAGTGTAGCGACTTAGCTGATGAAATTTATGCTGCAATGAGTACAGTACTACAAGTACTGATGCTGGAGCCAAATTATTTATGTTTTTTTATTTATTTACGAGTTATGTTTTTAATCATGAAGTTATTCCTCCAGTGAAAAAAACGTGTAGATTTGTGTCTCAAAGCATTTTAGGGCTGTAGGCACAAGAAATAAAATCACTATGGTAACCAGGTAGAACGAGGTTACGCAAACACCTAACCCAATTCAAAAATACTTTATTACGGTAATCCCAAACATCATCCAAAGACTAGACCGTCTCATTTCACAGCCGTTTTAAGCAGCCTGCATAAACTGCGAAGACTGTGGCCTACATGGGCCGTGGTCTAGGTAGTCTGCAGCCCCTGAACTGAGACATCCATAGACGTACACACTGAAGGTTAATGCGGTTGTGTAAAGTTGCCACTAGATGGCTGCATCATAAATAGATAAACTGAGTCATTCAGGACCTGATTTGAACTGTTCTCAAAAAATTCCAGCAACAAGGAATACCACAATCAAAAGTACACTTCCAACTTTGTAGGATTTTTTAGTTTGTTTCACTTCTTAGCTGTTTAATATTTTTTACAAAAAAATGACACGCTTGATGTTTCCACTGAGTAAAAAAAAAGGCATCTCACCATCTTTTGTCCATATTCTGGCAAAACCATCGTACGAGCCTGTAGCTAACAGCGTGCCCTCACTCTGTAGGACAGAAACAGAGAAAAACATGTTCAATTTAACACCATTTGATGAGCTGGTCAACAAACTTATCCGAGTTTGTTCCATCAGGTCGTCTCCCTTTCCTTAGATTATGGACCCATAACTCTGGAGGTCACCATGGTCACTTAACATTACCAATCGTCCATAGTACTGAAACAGGTGAGCGTGAAAAACCCTTTGATCTCTGAAACAACAGCACTGATGGTGTCTTTAATGTGCTTGGGTGGTGTTTTTGTCTGATGATGCACTAGTAAAGTAAAATCAGGGTTTATTAAAATAAAACAATAACGTCAATGTGATTTGAATGTGAGTCAAATAAAAACATTGTCTAAGCTGATTTTCTGTCAGAAATTCAGAGCATTTTTGATTTCGGATATAAAGCAAAATAATGAGGGTGCAGCTTAACTGCAAATTTGGCCATAACACAATATTGTACATTTAAACAGAAAAACATAGAGAAGCAAACAGACAGTCTTCACATTATTCACAACTCCAATGTAGCTTTGTTGGAGTCCTAATGTGGACCAAAGACCGGTCCTAATATGGTGGAACTCCTGTTTTGAGTTGGGGGTTCGGTTTAGGACCAAGGTGTGAATTGAGTTTAGGTTAGTTTTAGGGTCAGGTAGGTACCTGTGAGGTTATTTTAGGGTTGGTGGTCAGAGTTGGGCTGTCTTACTGGAAATGAATGGAAGTCAATGAACAGTCCTAATAAGAATAAAAATACAAACCTGTGTGTGTGTGTGTGTGTGTGCGTGTGTGTGTGTGTACTTACATTCCAGTCTAATGAGGTGACATCTTTGTTGCTGGGAACGTCTTGTCCTCCCTCTCGTATGCAGTGTCTCAGAACCAGCTGTGTGGAACTGCTTGTACTGTTCTCACTCAGGTTCCAGATCCGAGCTGTTGAATCACCAGACCTGAGGCACACACACACACACACACACACACACACCAACTTTTCAGAATTGTAATATTATTGTAAGTAGGAATCTCCCAACCCTTCATCAGACGTCTTCAACTGGTCCAATATGGCTGCACACTCCAAGACAAGAGCACACCATCCCCATTTTTTTTCTCTCCATCAGCGTCTAGCCCATTTTAGAATTGGTTTAAAACTTTTATTATTCATGTTTAAAGCTCATAAAAGTTTCGCCCCACCCTTCTTAACTGAACTAGTAGCTTTTCTAGAGTATAAAACAACGTCAAGATCAACTAATACCTCTTTACTGTTTATTAAATACAGTAGAAACAATGGGGTGATCAGGCCTTTTGTGTCGCAGACCATGCAGACCAACGTGAAGACGTGCGCTCCCTTATTGATCTGGGCCTTTTTAAATCCAATCTTAAAACTTTTTCATTCAGTCAAGTTTTTAATACCTAATGGCTTTCTGGCATTTTTATATTGTTTGTTTTTAACTTTTGTAGTGTGAAGCACTCTGTGCACCTTTTGGTTGTTGGAAAGGACTCTAAATAAATGTTGACTGATTAGTTGATTGATTATTGTTATGTCAATATTAAAAGTTAGCATACACTCAAAAAAAAATGAAAACATTTTCATCTAATCAACTGAATTGAGTAAATCTAACACAATTACTTCATGTTAACTTATTAAGTAAGTGAAAAAATTGCTTTAGATTTACTCAATTCAGTTGAGTAGAACCTGTTGACATAATATATTTAAGTAAATCCAACGCAAACATTTTGAAAATCCTTTTTGAGTGTAGGAAAAAGTCAATCCATGCTCTTCCAGTTCAAGGGTTTAACAAATCAGGATGTAATATAAATGAGCTGGTGTTTCCCAAGTTCTAAAATTATTCAAATCGAACCTCAAATGTACAAAAACACACAGCAGACTCCACCATGTCATAATTTATTAAACAAAAACATTAAAGCGGTGTGTGAAAATTGTGTCCAGTATTGTTTCTTCACAGTTTGGTATAAACTAGGTGATGCTGATTACATGTATCGATCATCATCAGTGAGAGTGTCTCTATAAAAGCAGTTTTCTCCTTCTGAAGCAAACTGCTGTGTTGCAAAAATGCCAGGGTGGAAAGAAATCAGCAATGACCTCGAAGAAGCAGCTGTTGTTGCCTATCAATCTGTAAAGGGTTAAAGGTCATTTTCAAACTATTTGGAGTCCAGAGAGAGAGAATATCAGAAAGTGGAAACATTTAAGACAGCTGAAATCATCCCAGAAACTGGATGTCCAAGCCAAGCAAAACAAAATAATATTATTAACACTATACACCAAACAAAGCACATGAAGAAAATATCTGGTGTCTGTTTCCAAACAGCTGTGTGGGAAAAAAAACCCTGCGGTGCTGCTGACCACAGACAGCTGCAGCAAAGAGAGATGAGAGGTGCAAGTATGGCAAGTAGTTCTGTCAAATAAGAGACACTTTGAAAACTATTGTAGCAAGCCATTTCTATATTTATTTATTATCCCCAGTATCAAACCTTATGTTCTCACACTAGAATTCAGTTAACGGACATGTTTAGGTGTTTCACATTTAATTTAGGAGTGTAATTTTCTGTGGTCAGCTGAACGATTAGGTTTTTTTTTTCCAACAGGACTCAGTGTTAGCTAAACATTTTAGAAGAAAACAGAGTGAACTCACCCTGATGCCAGCAGATCACTCACTGGGTTCCAGGCACAGATAAAGACCTCAGATTCATGACCCCTCAGGACCATGGCCTTGTTTTGAGGAATCTCTACATCTCCATCCACTTCCATCAAATCTGTGTGGTTATCTAAAGACAGAGTTGTAGGAATTCAATAATTATGTCCAAATCTAACTATTAATAAATAATAGAGGTAAACCTGAATTCTGAGCTCTAAATGATCCTGAACAGAAAACAAAATTTGCAGAAAGTCTTTTCTTTTGTGTCTCTCACTTGCTAAGGCATGAGCTCCGTTCTCCTCCCCGTTGGCAGTGTTCTCTCCGTTCTTGGGGTTCCCAGCTATGCTGCCTCCCCCTGTTGATGCTGGTGCTGAAGCTGCAGCCTGCTGCTGGGCCATTTTGTCCCGGTAAGCCTGCTGCCTTGTCTGAACCACATCTGGCATCACCGCATCGATGAGGGACAAGGACTCAATTGGCCGTCCGTCAAACAACGTGCCGTCCTGCAGATGAAGACAAGAGACCGCTCAGAGCTGAGAAGCCGACTGGGACCTGTTCACCCTGATAATCCACATTCTGCATCAGGATTTTACTAACATGTACCTCCAGTCAAACAAAATAACAATAATGGACTGAAACTGATTAAGAAATAAGAGGTGAAGTCAGTACACCACAGTATAATTACTACGTTGAAAGTAATAAACTGGGTTTTGTTTTTGTCTCTAGAAACACCCCCTTACTTTCTCAGATCAGGAATGCTCCCATACCAGCTCATGATCAAAATAATTCAAAAAATCAACCTCATCTTTCCCTAAGCTTTGGCTTAAATGGTCTAAATAAAGTGCTTAATTATAGCAGAAAAGTCCGAAGTCCCATACCTCCAAAATATGGGAGCTCCTAAAGCAAGGCAAGTCCTTTAAATCTGACCTCTCTCTGTACCATCTCTCATCTTCACGTTTGGTCCTCTAAGGTCCACTTGGTCTCGATGTTTGCAGAGGAATACCACACCGCACTCACTCAAAGACTTCATCTTATTGGACCACTTCTACTTGGAAAGTACTGTACCTTCCTCATGGATTGCTCATAACAGCTATTACTCTACTTAAGACCATTTCAGAGGTAACTACATGACTGCTCTTTTCTCAACCTGAAAACATGTTTCATGTCATTCACACTGCTGAGAAACAGCACAAAACAGGAACCAAGTTATGTTATACAAACACACAGTTCAACTCTTGACTTCAGCTTTCAAAACTCTTAATCAGCATAAAACATAATTCTTTTAACTTTTAGGTTTTAAAACAACTGATTAGATTTTAAAACATTTGATTATATTAAAAGTATAAAACTTCTAATTATGTTTAAAACACTTAATCGTCTTCTGTAATCACACAGAAATCATCATTTTCATTCAATCTTTCTCTCCTCTGTTCTAACCTGTCTTCCCCTCATTTCACATATGATCATTATAATTTTTCAACTTAACAATAAATCAATATTTTATAAATCAACAGTTTAGGTTAACATACTGATTATTAACATTTTGATTATAACATATTAAAACAGCTTAAAGCATTCATAATTCGACTTTTTAAAGCGTCTGCTGCACAATCGTCATCCCCTTTGCTGTTCACAGAGAAGAATGGTCTCAGATTTCTTGACAGTTCATGTAAAAATCAACACAGTTGACATCTCGCTGCTGCCATTTGAGAAGTGATTAAAAAATTGAAAGAACCGTTTATGAAAAAAAGAACTATTTGTTTCATCTGTCTTGATTGAAGACGTGCGTACTATCCGGTTCAGTACTTGTACAGAACATGAATGGAATCACAATCTAAAAGTAATTATGGGCATTTTTATTGTTTCGCAATAAAGACATTGGGGAAATAACACTTAATTACCAGGAACAAAAAATGCGTGGTGTGTTTTTAAAATAGGAAGAAGCACAAATAGAAAAACCTGAACAAAATAAAAACCGTGACTTAAAAAAAATCAAACTGAACTGTGGATTTTGTGGATCATTTCCACCCCCAGTTTTTAACTAATCCAACCCCAATCCAAAGTATCTAAACTTGTGACCCACCTCATTGATACTGACTTCAGCCTCCACATACTGCAGACCCTTCTGAATGATGCTGATGAGCGCAGCAGGGGGCACCAAAGCACCGTTGATGTTGGACTGACTGATGTGGCTTTCTATACCAAAGGTGAAAGCTGAATGAGAGAACCCTGAAGAGGAAAAGCACAAACATGTAACAGGTGTTCTGGTCTGTATAGACACAGATCCATCAGCTCTAGTTGTAGATCAGTGAACAAGTCCATCAACAGGTCCTTCTTCATTTCTTGCAGCAAGTTATCAAACAAGTCTACCTGCGTTTACTCTCAGCTTCCTCTCATAAACACATCTGACTCTCAGAACTACAATCTCACAGCTGCCTTTGATAGGACACAAAATATTCCACCTTTGCATTGAGGTGTTGGCTTTAAGCTTTAATCAGTTTAGCCACAGTATATGAGAAATGTTTAGGAAGGGAACGTGTTAATGTTGCATTCTGCACTTAGCTGCCATTGTTGGAGGTTAGTTGGTAACACTTGGGAGTCATAGTAAACTCATGGGAAACTGAGACAGATTTTGCAGAGAATTAATTTAGGTAATTCTAGAGTATTAGAACATTTTGTTTTGACTCCAGTGGAGTTCTGAATGTCAATGAGAGATTACATTTAAATTTATAAGAATCAAATTACTTTAATTTGGCTTGAATAAGATAAGATAAAATTTTATTTATCCCACAGTGGGGAAACTTGCACATTACTGCAGCTCAATACAGGATAGGGTGAGATAAAATAAAGAAGAAAGATAAATAAAGAAAAAAAAGCTATACAAATATAA
>JARVJO010000227.1:17864158-17876240 GCA_031762555.1 Cynodonichthys magdalenae | reverse complement strand
TATTTCTGAAATTGATTTATTTATTATTGAAAATTGTTAATTGTCTGAAATAAATTTAATTCATTCATTCATTCAAAGTTCAAGAGATTTGCAAATATTTGTATTCTGTTTTTATTTACATTTTACACAACAATCCAACTTCATCAGATTTTGGGTTGTATAAATGAAATAATAAGGATGTTCTGTAAGAAATAAATAATAATTTAAATCGCCTGTTTGATCATTTATTAGACATCAAGTTTTTGTTGACATATTGCATTTGACACACATCCCAAAGGTTCACATCAATAATTCCTCCACAGAGAATGATTAATCGCATGGAGCTATATGGAGCCAGCTTGGTTCTGCTCTGTGTCTGACAGGGTCTGGGCAGGGTACAATGAAATCTCAAGACTATCAAGGCCTTCTGGAGTCAACTACTGTAGAGTGTCAAAAGATTATAGGTCCTACAATGAGATAATGACCCAAAACACATTGAAAACATCCAGAATTGTATCAGAACAAAACATTGGAATGTTCCCAAAAGAACACCTGAGCCTTAATCCTGTTGAACAAAGAACCTTTCAAACCTGAGACAGGAGCAATTTGATCACGAAGAGTGGGTCAATCCTGCAGGTGCAGAAGTCTAAGAGAGTTACAATCACCTCACAATGTCAAGTATTATGGAGGCACCATCTCTTTTTTTTTTGTCCAAACCTTTTTAAGGTTATTATATAAAATCCGTTTTAAAATTGTTAAATCATTATTAGTTTGAAGTCATTTCAGAGATGTTTGTGGTCTTCTCTTTAGACAGTCTGCACAGACTGAAGGTGTGATCAACCTCATCCTCATCCTCGCGTGACGTCACACTCTTCACCTGACCCGTCCTGAAATGGGAGGAGCCGCGCTCGACCCAGAGAGTCCGCTTCTACCTGCGCGTGAAGCATGACGGGCGATGGTGAGACGGCCGGTGATGAGGGGGACCAGGACCGGAACGAGACCCGGACGCCCTTCATTATCGGTGTGGCCGGCGGGACAGCCAGCGGCAAGGTTGGACTTCTGTCTCTTTGTTGTCTCAAACTTTGGAAGTTTTATAATGACTGAGCTGAAAGAGGTTTTATTTTCATTAAGATATAAATATAAATTGTACAAATCTCCAGAACTAAATGTTTGGCTTGGGGCTGTGTCAGCTCAAAATAACATGTCACTTTTTGTAAACTGAGACTATAAAGTCTGTTTGTGAGGAAATCTTAGACATAAAACTGAGTGTCATTAAGACTAATCTGCATCAGCTGTGCAGAACTGAGAAATGATGGATCAGCAACAAATCATAACAAATTTGATTTAAAACAAACAAACAAAAAAAAAAAAACATTAGTTCAGGCTGTTTTTGTCACCATATTAAGCAGATAATAGTTTATCCTCGTGTTAGTAAAAAAATCTCAAGAACCACTTGTTGGATTTTCATGAAACTATCAGAAAATAATCATTGGGTGTACATATCTGATTTTTGGAGCCAACCTGATTCAAAGGCTGCCACAGCCAACAGAAACTATAACACAAATGAAACCACAATTCAGTCAGTTTTACAGAAATAAAAAAATCTGATGGCAGCTGAACAGATATATTCTAATTTTGCACAGAATTGGGCTTTAAGTTATTTGATCAACATTTCTGTTGTTTCTCAAGATGAGTTTAAAAGCATGAATAACAAGGGATTATATATATGATGTAACTGATTGCTTGGGAAGCAAAAGTGACAGGAAGTACAAACAATAATACTCTTACTTTTTCTGTCCATTAGGCCACTGTTTTTTGCTGTATGCTTTGAGTTTTAATTTATATTGTATCTTTATTAGATTAAATTATTATGTATGTTTATTTCACATCATGTTATTCTAGTCTATATTTTCATTTGACTGCTGGTAAAGTCAGTTATGACACTTCAGACGATCATGTTTCTGAGTTTGCCATCAGATGCATCTTGTGTTGTGCAGCTGCTTGGCAGACGGTGACTGTAGTGTGGAGCTGATCTCAAACGTTCAATCAGCACAGATAAAGTTGAGGCTCAGCAGGCTGTTGTTTGTGGCTCCTGCTTCCTGAAACGATGCCCCAGTTGTCCAAGCAGAGCAACCGCCCGCAGAAACACCTGCTTTCCCAGGATCTTATCTGAATGAGGCAAACTGCAGCTTTTTGTTTTGTATATGCATCCGAGTGTGAGCACATCTGTCAAAACAGAAAATACTGAGACAAAACCTGCAACTTTTAAACTTTTATATCACTGCAGTACAAACCCAAGATATTTAATGGTTTACTGTTAATTCAATTGTTTTTCTCTAAATTGTAGACAAATAATATTTTATCACTTATCGAAAATATATTAATCACAGAATTCAAAAGCCTAACAAAATATCATTAAAACAATAAATTATATATTCTCAGAATATATATATTATAATATATTCTCAGAGACTGCTTTATTATGTTTATTGCTAAAGAGACCTGTGATCGCCTGGTTAAATAAAGGTATAAATTAAGTATTTTTTAAGTATTTTTTTGTTGTTGTTTTGTGCAGTCTGCCAAATTAAATGTCCTGAATGTCCTGAATGTCCTGAATGTAATTGTACCATTCATGTGTTCACATGTGACCAGTCATCCGTGTGCAACAAGATCATGGAGCTGCTGGGTCAGAATGAGATCGAACACCACCAGCGCCAAGTGGTCATCCTCAGCCAGGACAGCTTCTACAAGGTCCTGACCCCAGACCAGAAGGCCAAGGCACTCAGGGGTCAGTACAACTTCGACCACCCAGGTGGGCTTTGTCTCTTCACTCGTGTTCCACTGGGCCCAGTTTCTCCTAGAACCTTTCTAAGAAGCTCTGTTCTTGTCTCCTGTGTAGATGCATTTGACAATGAGCTCATCATTTCCACCCTGTGGGACATCAGAAGGGGGAGAACGGTTCACATTCCTGTTTATGACTTTGTTACACATTCCAGGTGATTGAGTCGTATTCTCTTTATACAAAAACAACACTAAAGGAGTAAATATATTGAGCTAAATAATTTAGCTCATATTTAGGCTGCAGTAACATTAATTTATCTGAAGAATCTAAATTGTCGTTGTGCTAGTGCTGAATGACTGCTAAAAAAGCTAAAACTGTAGTTGTCATTTAAAACAAGCTAAGCAGAGGCTAAAATATACTAAACTCAAGCTGAAAGCAACAAGATCAGGCTTAAAGCTAATGGCATAAAATAAAAAAATAGAAAAACAGATGTTAAACTGAGCAAAACACACTAATATTAGCCAAACTGTAGTAGAAAGTAGGTAGCTAAAGATTTTTTCTAGATTAACAATAGAAAACATGTTAAAATGAGCAAAACGGTAGCTAAACTTATGCTGAAGCTAAAGTTTGCAAAACCCACTAATATTAGCAAAAGGAGCTGAAAGTAGCTAAACAAATGCTATGGTTAAAATCTCCAAAAGTAGCTAAATATAGCATAGCTGTAGCTAAAAGTAGCAAAAGACAAAAAGTATATTAAATATATAAAAAGAACATTGGTTCTGAAAGAACTGAAAAGGTCAAATTGTATTTCAGTGTGGAATTTCCTAAAAAAATATTAAATTTATTCAAAAATAAACAGTTGTAACACTATTTCAAATCGAGCTGAACATTTTGCCATACTATGTGAATGTAAAAATAGTACAAAGTTTGCTGTAGTAGTTTAGTTGCAAAAAACTTATAAAGAAACTGTAAACAGAAAAGCTGTATTCACACATTTTCTGTTATGATTGTGCTCATTTACTTTAATCTTTTGTGTTTTTATGTGTTTTTTTTCTTTGCATGTCAGGAGTGAAGACACAGTCCCGGTGTACCCTGCTGATGTGGTGCTGTTTGAGGGTATTCTGATGTTCTATTGTCTGGAGATTCGAGACCTTTTCCAAATGAAACTGTTTGTGGACACTGATGCAGACACTCGCCTGTCACGTCGAGGTGCCGTTATCATAATTCTTTTTTACATTTATTTATGTTTTTTTTAAATATAAATACCACCCAGCTCATCTTATTCCTTCCACACAGGTAGTTCCTCTTAACTTCAAGCTCAGGTCCTCTACCAGAGGCCTGGGAGTTTGAGGGTTCTTTTTGGTATCTTAGCTGTTCCCAGGATTGCGCTCTTCTGGACAGAGATCTCTGAGCTTGTTCCTGGGATCTTCCAGTTTGGGGGTCACAGCCCCAAGTGCTCCAATGACCACTGGGATCATACCGACACTTTCTCTCCACAACTTCTGTAGTTCCTCTTTCAGCCCTTGGTGTTTTCTCGAGCTTCTTATGATGTTTCACTCACTTGGGATCGCTACATCAACCAGCCTTCTTTTGTGGATTGTAGACCACCACTAAGTCTGGTTAGTTCGCCATCACCTGTTTGTTAGTCTGCATCTGGAAGTCCCACAGTATCTTAGCTCTTCCATTGTCCATCAGCCTTGGTGATACTCTCACTGTGACTCTGGGACCTCCAGTCCATACTCGCCTTTGCCTGCCTGGATCTTGTGTTGGACTGTCTCGGGCATCTTGGGTCTTGTCTGGCGTGGTGGACCCTGGCCTCTATAACTCCTGCTGAGGGCCTGTTCTTGTACTGCCAGGATTAGTATCTCTGTGCTGTCCTTCAGTGCAGTTCTCTCTAACCATGCTCTTCAGCACCTGCCTTAGTTTCTGTAGGTACTTGGTTGTGGCTGACTTCCCTGCTTCCTCCATCATAGTTGTCATTTACCTGTGTGAATTTAAAGTATTTGTAGTTGTCCTGTCCTTAATGTTACCCTGATTTATCCAATCAGAAAACACTATTCTGGTGTTTGGGAACACTTTCCTGTTGAAACGCCCAGCTGTGTCCAAGTTTCAATCATCTGGCTGTTTGATCTGGTGGAGGTGAAGCTGGAGAATTCTGAGGTAGACTACAACAGTCCCACAGCATGACGCTACCACCACCATGCATGATACTTGGTTCAAGGTTCTCAAGCTTTAAAGCCTGATAATGCTTGTTGTTATTGAGGCCACAAAACACAGTCCTTGTCTCGTCTAACCATAAAAGTTTTCTCTGAAAATAATTTGGCTTATTTAAGTGGGCAGCTGCAAATTTCTGTTTTGGAATGGTTGAATAAGAAAGCTTTAAAAAACTCAAATTAATGACATGCCAATGATTGAATTATACATGTTTAACCTTTTGTGTTTCTATAGTTTCTTGTGGCTGAAATAAAGCAGGTTTTGCATAGTCATCTGGCTCAGAGAGACTTTGTTCTTCACCTCTTTCTCATGTTTATTCTGTAAAACTTATTCTGTCTCTTTGAAAGATTATTTCCTGTTTCTGTTGGCCTCTCAGTGCTGCGGGACATCAGTGAACGTGGGCGGGACTTGGAGAGTGTTTTGGCTCAGTACATCACGTTTGTCAAGCCTGCGTTTGAGGAGTTCTGCCTGCCAGTAAGTGTTGTTCTCAGACTCGTGATCAGGACCAAGAACTCCAGCCTTCCTCACTCTTCTTTCTGTTTAGACCAAGAAATATGCAGATGTGATAATACCCCGAGGAGTGGATAATATTGGTGAGTACTGATGGTTGGGGAGGCACATCAGCAGAATGTTAGACTCAACAGTGCTACCCTGAAGGACACAGCTGTTCTTTTTATTTCTATGCTGTGAATCGTTCTGTGGGAGCTGAGGCATCAAAAACAAGTCTCACTGTATTTACTGTCCTAGTTGAGCTTCATAAAATTAGTATTCCTTGGTCTTTGAAGTTACAGATTTAGCTGTATGGTAGATGTTTCCATCACTTGCGTTTGAGACTTTACTCTTCACTCATTATGAACTGATTCTTCAGGAAGTCGCTCACAGATCTGTGTCTGTTGTAGATTTGTCACTGATTCAGATTTGGGAGAAAATTTTCTTTTCTGAGTGTTTTCTGAGACTCAGGTTTTCCTGCTCTGACTCTCTGGTCAAAGGACCAACCACATGATAATCCAAGAGATAGTCCCTCATCAAAAGTACCAGAATCTTTTTTTTTTTTTTTTTTTTTTAGTTTATTCATTCATTCATTCATTCATTCATTTCTCTTTAAAAAAAAACCAACAATTTCTATATCCATTAACAAAATACAAATCATAAATGAAAGGTAGCAGAAGAAGACAAAAATCTTATATCTGCCCTTGTTTAGATGGTACCCCATTAAACTACATTCCTTACAGGTATAAAAAGCCTATTTCTTACCAAAATCCTCTGTGACTCAAAATTAGAATTCAAGGTTAATGCTAAAAATCATGGCTTTGACTATGATTATAACATTTCTTATCAGATATTTGGCTTTAGATCTGTTTGTATTGGTGCCTAAATGTTAAAATCTGATTAACTAAATCCAAGCAGCCAATATTGAACTGATGAAGCTTTTTACAGCTGGCATCCACAAAGTATCAAGGTATAAAAATTGGAGCTCATTTTGAAAATGATGATGTGGACTTTCCTCCACTGTTTGATCATGATTTCTCAAACTGCACAAAATGTACTGTAACTTCAGACACTCAGAGGACATTTCATGATCTCTGTAGAAATTAGCATGAATACAGTTTGTTGAATAAGATTCATTTTGTCTTCTGAAGCTGTTTAAATGCTAAATGACAAGAAATGCAGTATTTCAGTTTTATTTTTGCTAATGTTTGTCAGCTGCAGCCCAGTGAGACGCCTCCTTCAGTATTTTAACCCAAATTAAAGATTAAAACTGTAACTAACTCTGAGCACACTATACTGTTTTTACAGTTGCTATAAACCTGATTGTTCAGCACATCCAAGACATTCTGAACGGTGGTCTCGCCAGGCGGCTGAACGGGTGGTTCAGTGGTTATGAAACAGAGAAACAGCAGAACGTGGAGTCGAACAGTCTGAACCACTGATCCCCGGAGCTCCGCCTCAGATGAACGAAAGGCTAACCTGCTGGCCTCACTTTTTTTTTCTCCTGGACTGAAGAACCCCACAAACCTGAAAGACTCTCTGTGGAGCTCACACATAATGTGTTCTGAGATCTTTTTCCTCTCGAGGAACACAAAGGTGCTCGCTTTTAATTTCCTTTGAAGCCAAAACTAGTCTTTACTACATGAATGAGAAACTACAGAAAGGCTGTTTCAGATTCAGACATTTGAGCATTTAATAAATGCAGTGTAGTGACACACAGTTTAATACCAGGGACTATTTTATTTTTTTATTATCAAGTGAAAAACAAGAAGTTTGTCTCAGGGCTGGACTTGTTTTTCAAAGTTTTTTTTTTTTTCATTTAATAATTTTCTTTGGAATGATTATTTCATTAAATGTTTTATTTTATTTTTACCTTGGTACTCCATTTTTAAAATTTTTTGTTCACTGAAATGTAGTTTTGTATTTACATTTCTTCTGACAAACCTCCGGTACTAAAGAAGCCTTTAAGTATCATTTAGATTAAATTCTGCTGTTTTTGAATAAATTTAAAGTGCAACAACTTTATTTTACTGATCCAAATGTTCAGATGTAATTTTTAAATTTTCTATTTTTTTTTAACCAACAGTAATAATGTAATGATTCATGTAATTAAAAGTCTACCAAACCTTGAAGAAAATTCACATCACTGCAACCTTTTGTCAAACTGAGACCATCTTATGAGAGGACTTTGAGTTCACTGCAGTTACAGTAAAAAAAGATATTGAATAAACTAGAGAAAAATGTGTGTAAAACACAGTGAGGATGGTGCTGAATGACTGCTGAAATCAGCTGAAACAGAGCAAAATGCTGCTAAAACAAAGCAAATTGAATTAAAAATCTTTAAATCAGAGGAATAGAATGTTTTGAAGAAAACGAGTGATAAATTTATTTTTATTGATAACCGATTATTTCTCTGTTGTAACAGTCTTATATCAGGCACCTGATTAGCAGCACCTGGAGGTACCAGACGCTCAAAACAAGTGTTAACAGGATATTGTTTGACACAAGATTTGATCATGTGAACAACCCACTCAGCTCATAATGCGTGTTCCTTACAAATGTGGCACCATTTAAGAGAAATCAACAGTATAAGATTTATTACCAAGAAGCATTGTTACAAAGAAATAGTCTACCAAACACTGATTTACTGACTATTTGTGCTGAGTATATAAACTATAAAGTCACAATGGATGAATCAGTTACTGGTTTATATTAGTAATACTGTCAGAATACTACACACTGGTTGGAAATAGAAAACCACACAATTTCTAAGTACGGTAATCACTTTTAGTGGATTTTACAAACAGAAAACTGAATAAAATTATTTTAGATCAAAACCAAAGAAGAAAGTTAAAGTCATGGTTGTGTTCTTCAATATAAACTATATAATCCACACTAAAGAGTTCCTGTAGGTTGGCAGCATTAAACCACTAAAAACCATTAAACCACAGACCTCCTGAAGTCTAAAGCTGAGGAACAGATGGAGTCCACTGATCAGATTAAGGTGGTACAACAAAACCAAATGCCAGAACAGACTTTTATTATGGTGTCGTCATAAATATAAATATAAACCTGTTTTATTTAAATACATCAGCTTCTGATACAGGCCTATGATGTTTTAATTTTTTTACTGTACAATTTAAGTGAGAAAAGCAGTAACTACTCAACTGAAACTTTTCTTTCTTAAAGGGCCCATGACACACCTATAAATCCAAAGCAAAAAGTCAAAGAAAACATTTTTATATTTGAGAAATTTGACATAAGATTTTATCCATTTTGTCACATAACTGTCATTCTCTTTTGAAATTGGCTCAGCCAAAGTGAAACAGGAAGTGACATCAAAAGGGAACTCTTTAAGAGAAAGGAAACTCTCTGCTCTTTGTTTATTGAAATTATTTGAACTGACTCTTCAACTCTCTGATAGTGACTCAAATTAATCTAAAGAATCATCAAGTTCTTCTGTACAGTCTGTTGTCACTTATTGTAGCAACGCTCTGTTCACATGCGGACGTTCCCCTTTGACATCACTTCCTGGTACTTCACATGTGAATATATCAACAATTGTTCATCTGAGCGGAGTGAAAATTTGTTTTTCAATGTTATCTTTCCAGTATTTTTCTTTTCATATTTATTACAAAAAGTTTGTCACAGGCACTTCAGTCACATTCAAAACAGAAACTAACATTTTTAAAAGAATGCATACAGCCCTGTATGCCCAAGTTGTAAACAAGAACCTCATGACATCTGTCAGCCCTCAGAGTACGTGTTAGTGATGACTCTCAGCTACTCCCACGCCAAATTTGAGCTCAATATCTGTTAAAATTCCTTGAGATTTTGCCATTTCTGAGTTCGCGAATTAGCTGTGGCAACCATCTTGATTTGTAGATCCAAAAAAGTTCCTTCTGTGGTTGATGACATATTTTGCTAACAGAGAAGAACAAAAAAAAAAAAAAGGTCTGGACATGCACCCTCAGTTGCTAACAGAGAGGCTGTGGCCGAACAGGCCGCGGTACAGCTCGCTGCGGGCCTCGTCGCTCATGGCGCTGTGGTCGATGGGGGCCATGAAGTTGAGCAGCTTGTTGTGGACGTGGAACCTCAGTTTCCGGCCCTTGCTGGCCTTGGTGTCCACCTTCTTCTTGATCTTGCTGCGCAGCTTCTGGATGGCGAGCCACTGCCGGCCCATGGCCACCTGGTCGTTGGGGTCGGCCACACTCGTCCTGCGCTCGATCAGCTCCCTCAGCAGCTGGTGGTAGAAGTCGTCATCGTCAAATATGTCCTCGTCCAGGTCTTTCAGGTGAGCGTTGGCCTTCAGCTGCTGCTGCTCGCCGTCAGCGAGGGCGTTCTCTGGAACGACAGCGGGGGCCTCACTCCTCCCCAGGACGGCGTACTCGGAACGTCGGGTCTGCGTGCGCCGCACCAGCCTCTCTTGGTCCATCAGCACCTGCTCCACCTGGGTGAGGATGTTCCTGTCGAACGCCCCGAAGCCTCGGCTGCTCTTGCCCAAAGTCAGGCGGGTTTTGTCGTGCCACCTCTGCAGCGTGGCGTCCCTGTACGGCTGGAATGCTGCAAAACGCTTCGCCATCAACTCCGGGTACTCCGCCATTTCTAGTTTCCTTTTAGGCACACCGGCCTCCTTCGCTGGTCGCTCCATGTCGCTGTCGACCTCCTCGTCTTTGCTTCCGCTCCCCGCAGCGATGGTCCTGGTGTCCGGGTTCTGATACAGCAGCTGGTCCTGGAGCTCCAACAGCGACCTCTGAAGGGCCTTCAAGGCCTTGTGGCTGGTTTTCAGCGCCCCGGCGAACTCGGCTCCACCCCTCCTCTTGAACTCGGGTAACGTTGTCGGCTGTGGCAGCTGGTTGGCCGTTACCAGGACTTTTTGGAGCTTGATCCGGCCCTCCAGCAGCTGGTCCCACAGAGCCAGCTGGTTCTTCACCGCTCTGCCTTTCTCCACCTCTTCATCCACTTTGTCCTGAGAAAACGTGCGGATAGGGGCTTCGTCCAGCCCCTCGTCCATGTCAGAACTTTGGTCTTCATTGTGGCTGCCTTCAGACTCCTGCCCACTGCCATCATCATCATCATCATCATCATCATCATCGTCATTACTCACTCCCAGATCGTCCATGCCTTCTGTCATTTTGTGGAAGTCTATGTCTTTAGGAAAAGTGACGTTTGAGTTTTTAGATGTCAGTTTTGATTCACTGCTGAAGAACTCCTCCTCTTCATCCTCTACTGAATCTTCCTCTTCTACAACGTCATCAGCTTCCTCATCTACAGAAACACCACCTTCATCAGCCGCCTCCTCCTCCTCATCATCATCATCATAATTCCCTTCCTCCTCCTCTTCATCAGAGTCTTCATCCATCAGCAGCTGTTTACGGGACACTGGTTTCCCCACATACCGCCTGTCTGTGTCCGACAGCAGGGAGGAGTTACGGTTCCGGAGGGCCCCGACACGAACAGTACCCTCTCCCTCCTCCCCCTCCTCTTCCTCGCCCTCTCCGAATTCATCTATCACTCGGGCTCTCGTCGCCTCGTCCCCGTCATCCTCCGGATCCGCAAACTTGGGCAGCGGATTTAACAAGTCCTCGAGCTCCTGAGAAAACGAGCGCGCCGTCATGACCGCGAGCTCGCACAATTCACACGTGCACAAAACTCACAACCGTTTCATCGAGTGAGACGATAGACGAGGATGACGTATTTTAGATGCGACGGGACTGAAGAAGTTTCTTTGTTAAGTGTGCCCTTTACAAGTCTTCCAGGGGTTTTTAGCGCATAAAGTCGAAGGCAGAGCGATTTTGTCCGTGTGCTTGTGTTTGCCTGTTAGCAAAATATCTCAGGAACCACTGGACGAACTTGCAGAAAGTAACCGATGGATGTACAACTACACTTAATCGACATTAGCAAACACAAAATGGCTATAACTCAGTTATTTTTTAGAGATTTTTAAGCTAAAACTGAGAGTAATTTACATGAAATTGTTGCATAACCTTATTATCAGGGTTTGACGAAACAGTTACAGATACATTTAGGCATTTAAGGCCATAAACTATATTCACTCCAAGGAACATAAGAAACTGATAGTCATAAATAATACCTGGAGAAGCTCAAATATATATATTTTAATCAGATGTTTTTATTGGATTTGATATCATTTGTTATGTAAGTAATTGTATGTGATGATTTGTGTTGGCCACAATGGAAAGCTTTATGCTTTATTGTGTTATCCATTTATATAATTGTTACTGTATATTGTGTGCAGTGCCGTTTATATAATAAATAAATCAGTGAGGGTCACCAAGTCTTGTAATTTTTTATTAATCATTTCTTCTAGCTTTCTGAAATTGAAATGTTTGTCTTTGGACACTGGCTATTCAGTTTTTCTTACTCTTACTAAGCTCGCATGATCTTTTGCCTCTATATTTTAAAAGCACAAACTGTACAGTACTGTGTGAAAATCGAA
Organism: Cynodonichthys magdalenae; assembly: GCA_031762555.1. Taxonomy (NCBI): domain Eukaryota; kingdom Metazoa; phylum Chordata; class Actinopteri; order Cyprinodontiformes; family Rivulidae; genus Cynodonichthys; species Cynodonichthys magdalenae. The sequence continues at coordinate 17,864,316 of JARVJO010000227.1, read as the reverse complement.
TACAAAAATACAAAACATTTAGCAGAGAAAAACAAACTGAAAATCTTATCGAATCTTCTACATGACCTTACCTGAAAGACAAAACTTAGGGAAGAGAAACTCCACGTCTTTTGTGTCTTAGTACGCATGCGTACATTGGTGCGGCGTCTCGAGCTCGG
>JARVJO010000227.1:17851276-17861450 GCA_031762555.1 Cynodonichthys magdalenae | reverse complement strand
AGCCAGCTAGCAGAGCAGCCGGCCAGGAATCACTTCTGGAGTCATTTCAGCAGACAACATTATAGCACAGACAGCGCTCATGGATCGGAAATCTCCCCCCAGAAAATTCAGATCCATTAATTATGTTGGTATCGGAGCCCAATACTGGATCGGATCGGCCCTATCCCTAGTTTAAATATAGCCTGATGTCAGGATTAATTTAACAGGTATAAGTTATAAAAGTTGGAATTTGTTTAAGAAAAAAAGTATCTTTATTTACAACTATGCCACTCTAAAGTAACACAAATTTGTATGTGGTGTAAATTTAATAATTTAAAATGAAGAAATCCAGTAAACACAAAGAATTATAGAAAATCGTTTTTGTGAATTAACGCATATTTTTCATGCCAAAGTTTTAGCCTCAAGCCACGCTAAGCGGGGATGAAGTTAAAGCCATTTTGTTCATAATATTACTTATAAATTCATGCGAGTTGATAGTGCTCAAAGAATGAGTAGAAAATTACTCTCAGCTACTACCACACCAAATCTAGTTTTATTTGTAAATAATATAAATTTAAGGCTGGTTAATATGTAATGTCAATTATCTGTGGCAGCCGTCTTAAATTATTTGACTCTAAAATTGAAACAGTTGTAGAAATACTTTGAGAATTTCACTAAAATTTATTCCCTGGTTCATGACATATTTTGCTAACAATACAGACATCACTAATGGCAACAATTCATTTTCCCCAAATATTTGTGTGATAAATGGTAAACTTAAACCTCTGTTGTGCAACACTTTCAGAGTGATTGATCCACTGCTGTTATGCCTCTGAGCCAGTGAGGCAAGGCAAACTCAGTAGTGTTTTACATACTTTTTGTCTATATTGTATGCTTTTAAAGTAATTAAATGTCACTTTCCATTATACCTGTCAGTATCAAACTATTAAATTAACCCCACTGACTAATATATATTTGAATTTCCTTCATTAGGAGCTGGAGATCGTCATCGGGGATGAGCACATTTCATTCACAACTTCCAAAATTGGCTCCTTGATTGACGTCAACCAGTCAAAGTGAGTAACAAACTCTAAAGCTGGAGAAAATAGACATGGCAATATGTGTATTTGCTGCAGTCTGAGGGGAAGAACTAACATTTTGCTGTCTGTCAGGGACCCTGAAGGTCTTCGTGTGTTCTACTACCTGGTGCAGGATCTGAAATGTCTCGTCTTCAGTCTGATTGGCCTGCACTTCAAGATCAAGCCCATCTAACATGTGGGATGAGAATGTTTTAGTTACGTTAGTTATTTTTTTTGTTGTACGACTGCATTTGTACATTTGCTTTTGGTGGAATTTTTCTATCTTAAATAAACAGTAAAGACAAAATGGTGTCCTTGTTATCTGTCAGCTTTAAGTTTTACCGTATTTCTAGTAAACAAATGCTACTTTTCAAAATTAACAGTTTGATTACAAAATACAATCGATCACAATAAGGCTGCAAGCAACATCTAGTAAGAACAATTAAGTAAAAAAGTTCTTTGCTCTATCTTCACATTAAAAGGCACATCTGTCCCACACTGTCTTCCAGAGTTTAATGAGCTGCCTGAAAATGAGACCAGAACATTCAGTGAGTGTTGTGAAGAGGGGAAAAACATGCAGACCTGCAGTTTATGCCCCATTTAAAATGAAAAAGAAACAGAAAACAACCCAGTCCCAGTCCAAATGTAAGCAGCAACCCTTCATATTGTACAAGTTACTTTATTGCGTCTATTTTGAGTAATTATGTAATCTGTTAAGCTAATTTCAGCCCCTCTCCTTTGTAATTACATATTTATCTTTTACTTGAGTGGCTTTCCCTCCAGAACACTGAAGATGTCCTCCAAAGACTTGTGGACACACTGTAGGAACTCGTGGACATTGCGGGACGGATAACTGGACACGTTGCAGCCGATCCAGTTGTCGTGGACGCCGTAGCCGACGCCGAAGCCGTCGGGCACCACCGGAGCGAAGCCCCCTAGACTGACTGCAGGACTGGTGAGGGTGCTGGTGGACAGGATGTTGTGGTTGATGGCGGTGTAAGCTGGGTCTGTGTACAGGCTGTGCAAGGCCTGGCTCTTTGAGTTGGACAGGTAGCGCATGGCAAACAGGTGACGGTCAAATCCTTGACCTGATGAGACACGGAAAAGGAGCAATTATTGCAGCAAGTCCTGCTCTATGAAAAACTAATGTGAATATATTACATTTCAAGATTATACACATTTATTGGCATCTTTTTGTTAATGTTATGTTTTTTGTTTTCTGGCGTACTGTATGTGTTCTGAAGTTTAAAGCTGTACCTCACAAACACCTGAGAAGGTTCTGTCCCCCCTAATCACAAGTCAAGTCTTAGGAAACACTAAGTGCATTTGATCTTAGGATCTCAAGAGCTCTACCAGGCAGGGGCAGAGCTAGACTTTTTTTGCAAGGAGTGGCCAAGATGCTTTTAAGGGGGTACATACAAATAAAGAAAAGCACTCTGGATTTAAAAATTCAATATGGCCACAACAGCTGATTCCAAATGCTTTTAATATATCTCTTTTGAAAAATATTAAACTGAAATTTTTGTGCAAAGATAGCTAAACATTTAAAAAAAATCATGAACAACCCACATACAAAGTTGATAATTAGTGTATAAATAGCCAAAAAAACTTTACAAAGTGCTAAATGCTAATCAGAAAATTCAAGATGGCTACCACGGCTAATTTTAAAAGGCCATTTTAAGACTTGGTGAGATCAAATTTGTTATCTAAGAATGATCACATGCTGATAACTGATGCTAATCTAAATTAACAACTAATGCTAAAGCTAATTTTAGGGCTATAATTCAGCAATGATTAAATGTACACAGCTTAAAATGTATAAAGTACAGTAGTGTCAGGAAACGATCTTAAAATCTAAATGCAAATACAAAATCCCTATCTGCTTGTCAGTTATTTAGGGGGTGGCCCATCAGGTGCCATGGGTGGTACTTTCCACCCTGGTGTCCCCTCTGGCTCCGCCCCTGCTACCAGGATGATAGCTATGCAATAAATTATTTGAAGTGCTTCACAGTATTATGTACATAAAGTTTTGTACCCACCCATAGCCGCCTCCTTGGTGAGCTGGCCGTGATATTTGGAGCACTCGTTGAGCATGGCCCGCAGCTCCTCCACACTGTGTTTGTTGGGCTCACAAACGAAGGCGTGAGAACAGCGTTTGGTGTGTATGGAGGCTGGTCGGATGGTCTCTGTGCGGCCGTGCCTGAAAGCTGCAGTGCTGCAGGACTCGTACGTGGCCACTGTCTGACCGTACTGTCTCAGGAAGCCCATTTGGAAGGACAGCTGGGTTACTGCATCGGGACTCAACTTGCTCTTCTTCAGCTGCTCCTTCCCACCTTTCTTGAACTCCATGGCATCGATGGTGAGTTTGGACACGGCCGAGTCAAAGTTCTCCTTGGCCTGTTTGATGCCACTCTCCAGCTCTCTGTCCAGGTTGAAGTGCAGCCTGCGCACGGCCGAGGCCGAGTCCACAGCAGCGGGAGCCGAGCCCGGGTGGACCAACGGTTTCTCTGTTGTGTCTTTGAAGACCTCGTTCTGAAACCGAAGCACAGCCACTCCGTCCCCCCAAGAGTGCTCAAAATTAATGGCTGCTTGACCGTCTTTGGTCACGATGACGCTGAAGGACTTGTCGTACCAACGGTTGCAGCCGTCGCCGTGCAGCATGTTGTGGGAAATGTGAATGTGGTCCCGCATGCTCTCGTCATCCAGGCAGAGGCAGAAAAGAGCGCCGTCGACGAGCTGCAAAACCTCTGCGTTTCCAGCAGCTACCAGCTTGTCCCTCAGTCTGGCCCAAACGTCCCTGTTCTCGCTGGTCAGGACACCCAGAGGGAAGGCCGGCGCTGGCGTCGAGTCGGACAAAATGTACTTCAAGTGAGACTGGATCTCTGCTGGTTTCACCAAATTTCCATCTCTGTCCACAACATCCAACGTGTACATGTGGCCTTTTCTCAGGACCAACAGATGTCTGCCTTTCTCGTTGGTGACGAGCTCATCTCGCCCAGGTTTGGGAATGCGAGTTGAGTTAAAGAGGCGGAAGTACTGAGACATGTCGAGGGGGTACGCGTTCATCATGTAGGCACCGTACCAAGACAGGGACGGTGGCACCCAGCGGATGAAGTTTTTGAACTTTTGCGTGTCGCTCTTTGCCGGGTTCAGATGGAAGACCTCGGGCTCCAGTAACCCTGCTCGTAGTGTTTTCATGAAGCGCACCGCTGAGCACACCATGTTGGTGGAACGCACCAGCTGGTCGTTGTACTCATTCTTGGCGTCCGGGTTAAAGGACATGAAGGGGTTGAAGTTCAGCACCACCGAGTCGCGTGCAGACAAATACATATCAAACCATGGACCTGGAAGTAAAGACGTGTAAAAAGATGTTTTAGATTGATGAAAGAAACTTCAACTTCATGAAGCCGTTGGAATAATTGACACACTAACCTGAGATGTAACTTGTGTGCTTGTTGTTCTTGTCCAGAGCCACCAGTTCCTCATGTAGCTGTTTTCCTACTCCATTTTGGAAGTCTTGAGCAATTTTTTCTGTTGTTCTGATAATAAACATAAAGTTAGCTCCACATATGTTAGTTTAACCAAAAAATAAACATGATTTCCTGTTTCTAATGTACCTGAACTGATCGTCGTCCAGCAGAGGTTTCTGGGCATCTAAATACCTCCTGATCGTATCCTCAAGCTTCGGTATGGGCAGTCTAAACAACATTTTTTAAAATTTTATTTTATTGAGAAATATTCTCCGTACAGAAATACACTTAGATCTTTTCAGTTCATTCAAAGAACATTGTTCTCTTTGAAATCTTATCTGCTTATGATACATTTAGCTGGCATTTTGCTACTTTTAGAGTGTTTTTCTCTTTTTAGATAGTATTTTGCTATTTTTAGGTTTACCCTTGTGTTTTTTCAGCTTTAACATTTTAAGTAAAGCTATTCAGAACCCAGCATTCACACTGTTTTTTTCCCCAGAAAATGTTGTTTATAACATATGGCATACAACATAACCTTACAGATTTTTGATGTGTTTTGTACTGAAAATAATTTATTTTATTAATATTCATCTATTCCTGTATCACAGGCCTGGAGCCCTCTTTATAATCTTAAGTTTGTTGATTTTAAGTTATATTGTTCTTTTTGTAAAATGATTAATCAAGTTTATGACCACTTATCACTTAGGTAATAACCAAGGCAAATTTTATATCCTAAGCTTTATTACACATTTTTCATGTTTCTGTACCATTTGCATTAATGTCTGGAACTACTGTTCTTATATTTATGTATTTAAAATGTCCACAGTCACATCTCTTCAGTAACTGAACAATAACTTATTGCAGTTAAAGTGTAAATGTTTTATTCTTGTGATTTGACAGCCGCCTTGTGGTCACACAGTTCAAATGCAGCCTGCCCTTTAACCTGCATTCATCCTGAGCCTAATGGGGTCCCCTTATTCATCCCCAAAACCTTTTAAAAAAAGACTTGTTGACCAAACACGTGTTTAGCTGCATACCTGGGTAAACTCTTCTGGTAATGCATCGATGGCACGACGCTTTCGTGCAGAAACTCCGAAGACGAAGTTGTTTTACTTCCGTAGTGTCGAGAAGAAATCAGCATTGCCCCGTTTCGAAAATGAATTAAACTCCCAGATCTTTTTAGAGAAACAGCACATTGTGCTGAGAGCTGAGATGCCATGTCGTTAGCTATTAAACTGAATAAATATGAAGATTTTTAACCACAAGCACACGGAAAAGCTGAACGTGACAAAGGGAAATCCTAAGAGACATAAGCACCACACAGCTGTCAGCAGGTGAATGCTACAGCTAACGAGCTAGCTTTAGCCGCATTCTTTTTTTGTTTAGAAAAAATGTTTGGCACTTTTGGTACGTTCTGCCAATGTAAACATTCGCTTCCGAAATGGGTCAATTTTATGACGAACTGTTTTTGACACGAAGATTACAAAATCAAGGGGGGAAAAAAGAATGAAACGAACAGGAAGTTTAACCGGAAGTACCTGTCACGTGATTTATACTAGTCAGCCTGCTTTTCCGAAGGAACTGGGACAGTTCGTGGTGAAACAAGTTTCCCAGTGTTTGCGTGTTTATTATAAGGAGCTAGCACATGTAATTCGCGTTTTATGTGTAATGTCAGTAACAATAAATTAAACTAAATAATTTAATTTAATTTCGGGGATGAAGACTGAAGGTGCTGAATATGGTTGATATTTAGGTAAATCAAGAAGCTCAAAGAAACAAAACGCTGGCTAAAAGTCACAAGTAGCTAAATACCTTCCAAAAGCTAAAAATGCTAAAATATTTCAGTGTTATGGGAAACAAATTTGTAAATAAAGTTAAATATTTCGAAAATTAAAAAGGTTACAAAAAACAAAAGCCATTGCACCCATCTCCAATAAATGAATATAACAAACACAAGTCATTGTAAAAATTAGTCCTACATAATTACACATAAAAATAACCATTAACATTACATATACAAAAATATATCAAAACACATCACTGAATTGGCTGACGGGTCTTTAACAAAGGACAGAAATGAATGAATGCATGATTAGAGGCTTCTGCTGAACTTGAAGAGGTAGTTCAATCACAATCTGAGATTTTACAAAAATAGCATGTACCACTAAACCAAATTACTTAAGGAATATTTTACAATTTCTGCTTACTCTAAATGATCAAAACCTAAAAACACTTCTCTGTTGTTTTCAAAGAGGTCCTATTTCATAACTTAAGCAGTGAAGAGTTTTATATAAATGTATTAAAACAAGCCTATAATAACTTGATTTAGTTCAAGTTAGGGTCTGATTTTTGCTTAATTTCCCCTCATGTTACAGTTTCAAACATTGTCTTCATTTAGAACATCTTGTTTCATTAATGCTGTAAATTATTATTTTTTATATATTTTTAATATATATTATTACTGTATATTTGATTAATTTAGAAATTTGGAAACCGTCCAAGCATCTATCCTGGGTGGCACATTTTCACCAACATGTTTTGTGTAGAACTAACCAGCAGAGGGCAGTGTTTCCTAGCTTACTCTGTGGTTTGACCAGGGGCCTGCAACAGATGATCAAATAACATTTACAAACATTAGTAAAAAAAAATCAAAATAAATGAATGTTTGATGATTTTTTTTTGTTGTTGTCACTAGGCACTTGTTCAGGTAGACTTGAACAATTATTTGAAGAAATGCATATCACCCAACCCCCTGCACATGACATCATGTGATCTGTTAACACTTGGAGGATAACCACACCACATTTAGTGATATTTAAGTTTCTATTTAATAAGACTGATTAGCTGTGTTGCATCTGAAATAGGATAAACTCTAAAAGTCAACCAAACACACAATGATCATTAAAAAAAGAATTTTTTTTGTCTGTCTGATGGTTCATGAGATATTTTGCTGACATGCAGGAAATGATATGGTCACCACAGTCTAACCCAATGTTAAAACTATATACGTTGTTTATTATGATAAAAGCTGTCAGACTGATCGTCTTTTTATTTATTTATTTCATTTAAAAACAAAACAAATTCTATATAAAAAAACAAGTAAATGAAAGGCAGCAGAAAGAAGAAAAAAATCCTATATCTGCCCCTATTTCCCAAAAACTAATTTAAAGCAATAATAATAATGTTAAAGTATCAAAACAAGAACTAAAAAGTCTCAGTCTTCATATAAACCAAGACAAAACTATTTTCATTATCTCTGTTGTTGGCCGGCTGAATTTGGCCCGCTGACCGTCATTTGGTGATCACTGTCGGGTAACGTTCACGAGATACACAGCTCAGCTAAATCATGCTACTGTAGCCTGTTCGACGCTCTCTGACATCCACACATCGAGTCTGAAGGTCCGAGCAGACTGGAAGAAAAAAATCCGGAAGTGCTGTTAGCTAAGCAGCAGGGCTCTTTTTAGTTTTGTGTAACCAGCTGCCTTGTGTGTTCCCTGAAGTTCACAGCAAAATGCCTGAGATACTGACACCGAGGTAAGGACATCTGAAGGTTGGTTGTTGCACGTTAAATAATTTGTGGGTCATCCTGATTGTGCCGGTGAAGTCGGACCACCAAGCTAGATGTCAAACAAACAGCTCGCTCTCAGCCTGGTCTGCGTAGAATGTGGACGAAAGTCGCTGGTTTTGTTAGCGATGAGGTGTCTGAACTTTAAATCTCTGAGCCGATCAGCTCGGTCTCATTAACAGATGAAGTGTGAGCGACAAGTCCTGAAGCCGGCTTCTTTTCTATGAACTTTTTGTTATTGAAGGTAAAACTCATTTTATTTAAGCCTTGAAAATAGCACGAGGCTTCATCTCCTTGAAGATGTCTTTCTAACAGGTGTTAAATGACCCAAACACAACCACACCCTTTAGCTCTTTGTCTGTAAAATTAACTGATTCTAATATAACTTGACTTGGCCATCTTGAAATGGGTTGGTTCTAAAAGTTGTAGAGGAACATTCAGTGATTTGTTCATTAAAATCTGTCCAGTGGTTCAGGTGATATTTTGCTAACAGACAAACACTGACTAAAACAATATAGTCTAACATAACTATACTAATGTGTAAGTAACAATTAAAATCACAAAGAGTTGAAACTAACTTTGTTCAGAGTACAGAATATTCATCATTCAAGTTAGGGAAATAAAAAAAAACTGCTTCCTTTTGATGGGATGTTGTGTTAAATGTTAATAATAGAATTAAATGATTTTTCAAATCTTATAAATCCATGTTTTATTGTCACAGTGTAACACAGTAACCATATGAAAAATGAATCTTTATAAAATAAAGTAATTCTGAATTTTATGGTAAGACATCTCAAAAAGGTGAGACATGATTGTAAACGTGGTCTGAATTGGAAACAGCTGGAGGAAACATTTTGCAGCTAATTATGTTTATTTGTATCAGATCAAAAAGAGGACTGGGTATAATAAGGACATTTAAAGAGGCTGGATCTGTCAAGGTGGGCAGAGGTTCACCAGTTTGTGAAAAATATTTGAACAAAGTCAGAATTTTTGAGCTTTTGGAGAATTGAGAAGACTTGAACATCCTGTCATTTACAGTTCATGACAAACGTTTTCAAGAATCTGTAGAAATCTCTGAGCTGAAAGTTAACATTGGATGTCTGTGATCTCTGCTGACTTTAGAACAGGTCTGATTCTGTGCTGGACATGGCCGCACGGCTCAGGAATAGGGCTGCCACAAACGATTATTTTTATAGTCGACTAATCACCGATTATTTTTTTCGATTAGTCGACTAATCGGATCGTATGTTAATTGAATATAAAACATACAGCTTATCGCACCTGAATGCAGCTGCTATTATATTAACCATCATTACATTTTAGCTATATGCTAACTAAAAATAAAGACAATTAGGTTCATAGTTCATTAAACCTTTAATGAAATGTGCAGCTTGTTGAAACAAACAATTATTTAACTGTGCAGCATAAAGTGTAAACGACTGAGTAAAATAAGGACTAAATAAGCACTGGCCTAAACAACATAAAAATAAATAAATTCTTTTTACCAAATTGACTAGTCACGATTATGTCGACTATTAATTTAATAGTCGACATAATCGTGACTAGTCGACTAATCGTGGCAGCCCTACTCAGGAACACTTCAAATCATTGTCTGTAAACCCATCTCACCATGCCATCTACAAATGCTGCTTAAAGCTCTATCATGTAGAAAGAAGCCATTTGACGAGGAATCTGTAACTAAATACTTCATTACTTAGGAAGACATTTTAGGTTAACTAAACTGAAGTAATTATTTTTCAGCCAACTCCTTACATTTTAAAGAAATATCCTTGTTTCTCCTTTCATTCCAGCTCGTCGTTGTATTCCATTCTGACATCCTATTGGTTTGTTGATCCATCACACCTGTATGACACAGATCATGTCAGACATGTAGCCGAGTATGAAGATGGTTGTGACAGAGATATAAGCAGCTGAAACAGACTAGTGCATCCTAAAATGTTTGAACTTTTTAATTATATGTTATAGTCATTTATGGTCCTTGGAAAAATGTTTATGAAGGTAGGATTGTGCATCATCTTTGGCGCAGTCTAAGCTTTTGTCGCCAGTAATTTAAACTGGAA
>JARVJO010000227.1:17837093-17847777 GCA_031762555.1 Cynodonichthys magdalenae | reverse complement strand
TGAATGGAGCTTTATTCAACATCCTTAAAATCCTTCAAATTGTTTCTAAATCTTTACAGAACCTTACATATTTTGTTGTGGTTTTGGTCTTCTTCATTTTCTTGTGTACGTTTTAGCTACTTGTTAGCTAATTTTAGCTTTTTTCTACTAATTCATCTATATTTCTACTCCTTTCTGCTATTTCTATGCTAATTTTTGCTTTTTAGTGGTTCTTTCTGCTAATTTTAGTTATTTATGCTTCTTACAGTTTTCTGCTAAATTCAGCTATTTCTGCTTTTAGTTTTTTTCTGCTATTTCAGCTAAAATTCTATTTTTTCTGCTTTTCTTCTGCTTTTTTCTTACTTTTTAATGTTTTTTTTCTACTACTTTGTGATATTTATGCTCCTTACAGTTGTTTTCTGCTAAATTCAGCTATTTGAGCTATTAACCTTTAGCTTTTTTCTGCTATTACAACCCTTGAGTTGCTCCTTTTTTCCATTTTTCTGCAAAGTTAAGCAGTTTTTTGTCTTTTTTCTTCTTTTCAAATTGAATTCACATTGACTCTATTGCCAATAAATAGTTTCAGCTTAAATTCAGCAACTTTCAGCTAAAGTTTTTAGCAACAGGCATTCACACTTGCATTTTCGCAGGAAATGCAATTTTTCTAGTTTATTTTACTTTATTTTGTAATGCATACTTGTGTTAAAATTGTATCGTGTTTAAGACATCTTAACTCCAACTTGCAGAAATGATCTGTTTTAATTTGTCCTCCATGAAATGAAGGACAAGTAAAATTCAGTGAAAGCTACGTGGCTCAAAATAAATCATTGATGTAAGCACAGGTTGTTTTTTTTTTGTTTTCATGATGGCCTTTCCCTCTAAGAATTACTCATTGCAATATTTTGAAACTCTGAACCTAAATGAAAATAAGTCTCCGTGCCAGGCTCTGTTTTATACCCGGAAAAATGGCACGTACCGTTCAGCTGTCAAATACTGGCTGCTATTTGAGCTGACTGCATGAACACAGTTCCCAGATAATCTCCACTTTACTGTGTTTGTAAAGATTGCAGAGTACACGGGGTAAGAAAACAATCTGGATTCATGATTTGTTTTTTCCCCCAATACAAAGGCAGAAATATTTCAATTTGCCCATTAGTGCCATAAAACTCCATATAAAGCTTTTAGTCATCCTCAAAGATCAGAGCCATCATTTCAGTCTGAGTCAAAGTTGTTCCTTTTAACAACCACTGTTGTAGCATTTTAATCCGTGTATGGTTCGTTCTTTGGTTTTTCCATTTTAAAAGAATGTTTTTTCCCCCCTTTTTAAAAAACCTTAAAAAAAAGGATCAAAGTTAATTTGTTAAACAAATATTTAATTGTTTAATTTGTATTGTAAGAGTTACGGTTTGAGTAGTTCAATTTTTTTTTGTTTTGTTTTGTTGTATTTGATTATTTTTGTTAATTTATTGAAAAAAGGGACAGATATTATAAGATTTTTTCTTCTGCTACCTTTCATTTTATTTTATTTGTATTGTTTTGTTGTATGAAATGTGTTTTTTTTTTTAATGAAATGAATACATTTTTCAAAAAAAAAAAACCTAAATGAAAAAATGTCAAATCAAACTAATTAAAAATCCACACCCTTTGATTTTTTGCTTCAGCTATCTAAATCCAAAACGAAGTGGTTGTTTTATTGAGATACCAGAAATGATGGAAGTTTAAAGTTGCTGAAAGACTGCTAAAAAAACAGAAACTATTCCTAAAGATATCAGCTAAAACTGCATTCCAACCCTATTCTGCATAACGTGGAATATTAAAGAGAACCTAGACTAGTTGTAACATTAGACATTATTTAATAAACATTTACTTCAACTGTAAAACAAAGACCGTAAAAAGACTGCTGTTTAGTTTTTATAAATTAAAAATAGTGTCCCCACACGATTGTTGCCACATCATTTACTCTGCAAAACATACCAGGTAAATGATGACTTTAATCTTAGACGATATCTGACGATCAGCCCTTTGTAATTAAACCAGAATGCCTTGACAGAGAAGATAATGTAGAAATGACTCAGACTGCAACTAAAGATGATGATGATGATGGACAACAGAGCTGCTTCATGGAAGGAAAACCTCAGCTTAGTTTGTTAGCTTTCGCGTTAGCTCCCAGCTAACAATATTAGCTCAGGAATTAACTCACACTCTCACTCGATCTCTCTCTCAAATACACACAGCGTCAGTTCATATATAACTGATGCTTTTTTGTTCACAATAAGATCTTCAGCTCTCAATAAGACGTATGAACTTCCTCTAAATGAGACAAACATGTACATGGTGAGACTTTGTCAGTTTCTAAAGTGTAAAGTACATGTCAACCCTTTTGGACATTTACCTGTATGAGTCCCAATTATCCGTACTACCTGCACCGGCGCGGGGTGGTGGAGGAGGGGGTGCTGTCGGTCGCAGATGACATCGCCTGCTGCAAAGCAGGAGGAAAAGAGAGCGGAAGAAGTGGAAAACTTAATTCTAGTCTTAATTCTAGCGGCAGAACAGGTTGGGAGATGGTTATTTGATGTTATTCATTGTTTTTTTTTAATGTCCTTAAAGGCTCTGACACATGAAATTAATTTGAAATTTAGGTTTTAAAAAATCTGTAGAACTTGAAAAAAAAACATAAGATTGCTCAATTAGTTTGTATCCCTGCAAAATGATAGAAAATCCGTGTAAATGATGGACAATCTGTACAACTTGACATGTATGAAAGTAAAAACATAATGCGTCAGGATTTTATTTTATTTTATTTTTTTTACAAAAAAAACTCCCAAAAATTCCACCCAAGTATTCCAAATATTTTTTTATCCTCATTTTGATTTAGAAAAAAAAAACCATACACTGATATTTTTTTTGTTTGTCCACCCTGCGTGTGTACCACTGACACGTCACAAGCCTTTGCTGCCATTGCCCTACTTTTTCTCCCTGGGGTTGAGTTAATCTCTCACGGTAACTCTTAAAACCAGCGGCACATAGTTCTCTGTAACATGGAATAACCCCCCCCCAAATCCCAAGCTTTTCTGATGATATTTTTGTTCCCTCCCTCTCCCTTCCATCCCCTCTGATTCCCAGGCATTTTTCCAGGGCAAGCTGAAGATCACGGGAAACATGGGCCTGGCCATGAAGCTTCAAAACCTGCAGCTGCAGCCGGGGAAAGCCAAACTGTAGAGGATGCGTTCAGCGGAGCTCCAACTAAGCTGCTCAACCGCAGAACGTTTAGTCTGGCTGCAGAGAAACCTCGGAAGTGTTAGAAAATGAACCATGGCTCCTGTTCGGGGTGGGTCTCCCTGACAGAACCGTGGATTTAGTCACCAGTCTAACTGGAGAATAAAATAGATGGATCCGTAATTCATTTTCTAATTGAGTCCTTCTCTATCCACTCTTCTTATTTTAGGACAGGTGCTCCCTACTTTATGACACAAATGACGTTCATGTAAAGATTTTAATAACCTTCCATAATAATAATGTTATTGAATGTGATATCCCTAAATATTTTCACAACACATTATTAGTTGCACAATTCTAAACCAGACTGTATAAGTGCCTCCAGGAGAGACTCAGAATTAAGTTTTTAGTCACCAGTCTGCCCAACATGTTAATGAGGGGGGAAGGGGGTTGTAATATTTTGCTGTACCATTAATATAATATTGATGTCTGTCTTCTAATTAAATTAATCTTTGCTACCTGATCTTGACTCTTTCCATCAGTTATTTTTAATTTTCCTCCGTTTTACAAATTAATAAACGACAACCTTTGGTGACCTTGTGTTTTTAAATTCTGTGATGCATAAAGCGAGGCTTAATTCTCACTCGTAGTTTCCCAAAACTGCCGCGACCTGATTCCAGATGACCACGTGCAGGAGGATGGCTAACAGGCAAATCTTTTAACTAGCTTTAACCTACATTCCTCTGCAGCTCCTGGAGCTGACTGGGTCTTGCTCTGTTGTCACACTGAGGTTATGTTGGTTGGTATAAATACCTGTGGTAAGATTTAATCCATGTCTCTTTATTTTAAACCGCCAATTTAAAAAAAAAATGAAATGTGAAATGGAATCTCAAACTAATTTTTTTCATAATGGAACAGAATATACAAACAAGTTGTTTAGGGGAAAATGATAATTCTGAAATTTGTATCGGTAACATCTAAAAGTTGGACTGGCAACAAAAGGCTGTCAAACAAATGACATCTGAATGTGCATTTCTCAAGTAATTAGGTTAGTTGGAAACAGGCAAATAAGAGGTCTGGAGTTTGTGTACTTGTTCGATTTTCATTTTAAAAACTGATATGGAAAATTTTAAAAAAGGGTCCGGACCCTCTGTACGAAGCAAAGCGTAGCACAAGGAGCTGGTTTTTAAAAGGCTACGTTTTCCCTTTTTTTTTCTATTATGAAATGCAATAACCATGTTTTTTATTTTTTTTAAATATCTGTTTTTTAAATGGAAAAACAACTAAAAAGTACACAGATTATCTGGGGTGAAAAAAAATTCTAGAGAGGTTGAACCTCAGAAGTAACGATGAGCAACGGTTCATTAATCTGTGAAAAATTGCTCCTAAAATTAGTGGTCAAAATTCTATTTTTAGGTTATTCTAATGAGTATTTTTTTTATGTAAATTTAAAGAGAAAACCTCAATATTTGGATATTAAGATTTACCAGCTGGATAAAAAAGCTTTGCTAGCTTGCAGGAAAAATATCAAATATTTAAGGCTACCCCCCCATCAAAATCAATGTGTTTTTTTATAGTTACTGTTCAAAAAAGGGCTCCTAAATATTCTTTGAGATTATTTGTCAGATGTTTAATTTAAACAACCCCTAGATATATTTTGACAAAAATGCGATTGTTTCATAACGATGTGCTGTAGCTGCCATTTTCTCCACTTTGCAGCTTGATTCTTGGTTTAACGTGATGGGTCACATATTGTAAACACAGTTCACTGTGCCATCCAGAAAGGCTGATTAAAGCTCCGTCATGCAAAGAAGAAGCAATATGTGAACAACATTATGAAACTCTGCTGTCTCCTTAAGGCCAAAACTCATAAACCAGTTAAGACTGAAGCCTCGTGGGTCATTTTGACCCAAGGGGTAGCAGGAGGCTTCAAACTAATTGAGGCAAAGTAGAAAACTGTTCTGTGGTCAGACAATCTAACTAAAGAGGAGAGAGATATTCCTACTTGTTATCAGCTCAAAAACCTGCCTCTCTGATGGTATGGGGGTGCATGGTTCAGTAGCACCATGCACCCCCATACCATCATGGATACATATCTGTATATAGATTTTAGACCAGTATATGTTCCTGTCCAGCAAATATGTCTGTGATTTTCCATCATAGACCTGATCTCATTTGAGGTAAACTGAAAAATTCAGTCAAAATTATTATTTTTTTAATTTAAAGATGCCATGTTCTTTGGGTTAAATAATAGATGGAGTAATTGGCATGTGGTAAATTCTACGAGCTACTTGCTCTGTTTGCAGATAGTCATCCTGAAATCCCTTATGTACACTAGAGATGGAACATCCTGAAAATGTTGAATTCAAAATATATCCAATATATGATGACCCAAAAATATTTGACTGTCAAAATAACAAGCTCAGTGTTTACTAACAAAACAGTTAAATATGGGCTCATGTGCATGCCCGTGTGACAGAGCAAACATACACTTCCTTTGTGTCTCATCCAGCTCTTAAAAACACTGCGATCCATGTCAAGACCAGATTATGGTATTAGGGCCACATCTGGCCTGCGTAGCACTTGCCAGTATTGCAACTGAGCCAAAAAGTGCCAAAAGTGGCCCAGATTAGACCTCGGAGGACACATTGTTGTTTAAAATGAGGCAAGGCAGCACACCGAGTAACATTTGGAGGAGTTTCAGGGAAGAAAGTCAAAACTAATTTCTGTTTTCTAAAAACTGAATGGAAATTTTCCAGCTTTTGATAGATACTATTAACAGTGAGTACAGGGAAAATTAAAGTCAATTCATGAAGGAATGCAAGGAGTTTTAGACAAAGATTGTTTTTTTGAGAAAATAACAGATTTGTGTTGTCAAACCTTAAAAAGAAAATTGCGTGATCTTATTAGATATCAAAAGATGTCACTCTCAGAGTATGTGTTCTTAATGACTCTCTGCCACTCCCAGCATCAAATTTTTTAGGAGATCTTGCAATCTGGCAGTTCTCATAATATGTGCCTCTACCATGCCAAATTTTAGAGTAAAATCTAAAAAACTGAGTTGAAGATATGTTTGTTTTTTTTAGGTCAGTTCTATGTGGCAACCATCTTGCGTTTTGTTTGCTCCAAAAGTTAATTAGTTCTAGATGTACATCCAATAATTACTTTTTGTAAGTGTCACTCAATCGCTCGTCTTTCATTGATGGACATTAACAATATTTCACATTTGCTGCTTTTCAGTAACATGTTATACAGTATTCAGTTGATAAATGAGAGGAGTACATATTATAATGTAGGATTTTTTACCTATTTTTACCTAATCTATTCAGGAGCCACTTGTTTTGTTTTAATTTTTTTTCTTTGACGTGTGTGAACATGCAGTAAATAATCAGCAGAGCAAAGCGAAGCAGCGTTTTAAATGATGCATCATCTTGCATTAACATCCAAAATGATTTCTATGATGCAGCCACTTCCTCTGATGTCACTGTGACCCTGACCTAAATCAAATGTTTGCTGCCCAGCACGAGGGAGGCAGGGCAGCAGTGATTCAATTTGGATAAACACTGTCTCTGTGCCGAGATATAATTATCTGCAGCAAGATGAGTTTGGAATGGAACAAGCAGGCAGATGAGATATTGCAATTTGGAGCAGCAATAAGCATTCACAAAATAAACATCTGTGTATCAAGAAAATAAGGAAAAACAGGTCGGAAGATTTTAATGTTTGAAGAGTACTCTAGTTTATTTTGAGCTGGTTGAGAACAGGTTGCAGGTAAAAAATAATTTTAAAGGGGCAATATGTGTTTCTCAGGCAAGGTATTAGAGTTGTAAGAAAAAAACATGTTGATTAAATCTATTTTAAAACATTGTTACATGAAATAACAGAAACAAGATTAAATCCTGTTTAGGTGGATTTAACTGAAATGTTGAGGAAATAAGAAATATTTATGATGACGTCACAATTGACGTATTGTTATTAAGCCCCGCCCCCACCAGAGCTGTCCCGTAGATTTGGAGTTGGAGTTTAGTTGGCAACTTTATGCTACACACACGGTTCCCAACACGACCAAAACTGCTCGTAAGAGGGGATAGGTTTCATTTAGTTTGGAATCAATGGTATAAAGATGCAAGTTTTAAACTTGTGAATTTTTAGTGGATTTAAAAGTAGCATAAGCCAATTTAGTGGAAGCTAATCGGTTTGCTAACAGTTCCCAAAGTTAGCAAAATGCTAACTTGCAAAATGAGAAGGAAAAAAAAAAATGTCCGCATTAGTAAATCAGTGGAACTGTGCTCATCACTGATGAGGTCCTTTATTCACAGACAGACACATCTCCTGCCTTTGTCTTTCTGCAGTGGGAGATAAATATGCTGAATGTTTTTATCTCCCAAAACAGGAGGCATGACAAGGCGTCATGTTTTTAAAATTTTCTAGAAAAGTAATCTGAGATCTAAAGTTTCTTGCTCGATCCCATGTCATCCTTTTTTTTCTGAGCATTTTGCTGACTGGAAGCGCAGCTGTCAGATTGTTTCAACCAGTCATTGATCTGTTAGGAGGTCTGTTGTTGTGAGAACGTGTCCAGCTTGACCAGGAATGTGGAAAATTCCTAAAAACGATGCACTGAACAAAGCCCCCTTAAGGGAAAAAATGCTCCACAAACTATGATGATGACTAATAATGAGAGCATGAACAGGAGTTTTTTTTCCGAATTGGGGAAAAAGAATCGATTATATAAACCCAACTCTGATAGTTTTTCCTCTGCCAGAAAACAGCAGCTCAGAAGGCACTTTTGTATTTCTCCCTAAGCAGTTTATTCTTCTCAATTCATGCCTGGAATTTAAGCCCTAAAATCCTTAACAACTAAATTTTTACTGTATTCTGGAGTTAAGCATAGCAATAATGCAATTTATTAAAGTATTTAAGTTTTTTAGAAAACCTACAAGTTAAATGTTAGAACGACTGAGGAGCTGATTGTAAAGATAACCATGATGTCACATTTTGTAAAGTTTTCCCTTCTATCTAACAAAAATGTGTCAGGTCCTTTGGACGGGTTCTTCTTTGTTGAAACATTTCATTCATTCTCCAGAGACTTCTTCAGTCTGAGGAGTTGCAGGTAGGCTCAGCTTCATAAGCAGTACCACTACATAGTGTCATATCATTCTTTACACCT
Source organism: Cynodonichthys magdalenae (assembly GCA_031762555.1). Classification (NCBI taxonomy): domain Eukaryota; kingdom Metazoa; phylum Chordata; class Actinopteri; order Cyprinodontiformes; family Rivulidae; genus Cynodonichthys; species Cynodonichthys magdalenae. Next base: position 17,839,415 of record JARVJO010000227.1, on the reverse strand, counting down.
GAAGGCCAGCCATCAGGTGAAAAGGGGGATTCCTGACCCAGATCCAGACCAGTGGTAATTCTGTATGTTGTGGAAGTTTCAGAGAAACTGAGACCTTTATTTTCTAAATATGATGTCCCAGTGGCTTTCAAACCCCAAAACACATTTCAAAAACTGGTTCACCCCAAAGATCCGGTTCCCCAGCACTGTTTAAAAGAATGGCCCAACACATAAGAAAAACATCATCAGGCCTGAATTCTGCAGTTAACACTCTAATTCTGTTTCTTCTTTGGGAAAGTTTACAACTCTGTGCATCAGTACTTACTTTTCTGAATAAAAGCCGTGCATGTCAACGCTCGTCATGATCGGATTAATACATTTTGTGCCCATGTAAACGATACATTCGGATTTTTAATACATTTCAATTCAATCTAAAAATCTTGCGCACATAAACATAGCTAGTGGTAAATTTGTTGATTCAGGATGTGAAGGTACTTCTTATAAAGCTGAGTTTACCTCTTCAGAGTGAAGCTGTCTAGTAGAGAAGAGACGGAAATGTTTCAACAAAGAACAACTCGCCCAGAGGACCTACTCAATTTTGATTTAGTTTTTTCTACCTGGATTATCAAAATGCATCAGGACTTTTCCCTCTCATGACCCATCATGTACTTGCAACCTGTCCAGAGTGTACCCTGCTGCTTGCACAGAGGCTTCTGGCACCAACGACGCGCAACCCAGAAAGGAAATGCAGGTACAGATAATGGATGACCCAAGTCTGTATTACAGAACACGTCATAAAGTATACAGTTGGTGCAACATTGTTGGTGGGCTGGTTCTGAACCACAAAGAGGAGTGCTACTTAACCAATATAGCAAAATATGAGTGAATCAACATTGAAATATAGTTAGGCAGGATACTGAATCCATGTTGAAATTAGACAAAAAGTGGTCGGTGACTTTTTCAACCATAACTGATACTATATCAGTATTGATTTAACATTGATTAGACGTTGGCATTTCGGTCATTAGAATTCGACCACGAAACAACATTGATTCAATAACATTTTTTCAACATTGGTTAAAAGTTTGAATTGGATGATTGTTTGATGGTTGATTCACCATCAATTGTCAAACCTAACCAAAAATCAACTTTTTTGACCAGAATTCAACATTGAAATAACATTGTTTGCTATCTGAGAAGTGAATTAGAGCAGTAACAACAACTTCATTGTGAAGGTTGAAAAAAGAAACATTGATAGAATTCAGAAGGAAAAATCCCATTCTCAACCCAGTCTACACCAGCAGCTCAGCTGTGGAACCTGTACTCAACATTAACCTCCTGGGTGACCCTGTGATCCTAGCATGAAGGAACTCCCTCCCTTTCTGACCTCTGACTTGGCTGCTCTCTCAAAACATCGACTTGCCCTGAGTGATTCCTAGTTGTCAGTATATGCAGATGACTTTTGCACATTCTCCTAGGGCTTTTAAAAAACATGATTTATGCAGAAATAAAACAAGAAAGTAAAGAAAATAAAAATGAGAAACTTGACGTTATGTGAGGTTTTGGGGTTTTTGTTAGTATAGTTTTGTTTCCTTTACTGTCTCATGTCAGTTTAGTTCTCCTCAGTGTTTTCCCTCAGCTCCTCCCAAACCTGATCCTTGTTGTCTCTCCCAGTTGTGTCTTATTTCCCTTCTTTATATTCTCTGTCTTGTTTTGTGTTCCCCGTTGGTCCGTTATGCTTTCTGAAGCCAGTTTCGTGTTGCCTTCCCATTATTCTATAAATGCCTTTTTCTTCTGTTAAATAAGTAATTGTATCCTATAGGAGATAAGTCCAGTGAACAATTGCTCCAGTTTACACATCACCTCAGTTCAGGTTATCGTAGATAAAACACTGGAACAGACCCCAGTGACTCCTGGCCCAGGAACCTCCTGCTCTTCTGCTCTGCCTCAGGTCAGATCAGCCTTCAGTGGACCACCTACGGACCTTCATACAGATGGAGTTAATGTCAGGCACCTCAGCTTTTGATTCAGTAAAAGATCTGATCCTGGAGACGATAAGGGCCCAGTCCCAATACTCACACTTCCACCCTTGTGTACTTCAAATGCATGTTCCCCCTGAAGGGTTCAAGTGTGTCCCAATTTGCTGGAGTGGTCTTTTGCCCCACCCCCTTTGTGCCCTTGATCCACACTTCGGCTAAGCCCACTACCAAGTGGACTTTGAAATGTATTTATGGGCAGAAACTTGTGCCAGCAGGAACTGAATTTAAATTGCTCAGACTGAATCTGAATGTGTATAACTTGAAATTGAATGCATTGGTTTGAAAATGAATTTCATTAAATTGA
>JARVJO010000227.1:17821559-17836993 GCA_031762555.1 Cynodonichthys magdalenae | reverse complement strand
ATTTTCAAACCAATGCATTCAATTTCAAGTTATGCACATTCAGATTCAGTCTGAGCAATTCAAATTCAGTTCCTGCTGGCACATATTTCTGCCCATATGTATTACCCACAATTAATCGCTGTATGTGACATTTTGAATTAAAAGGCAGAAATATGGCCATGTTCACCAAGCACCAGTCTAGTGGTGGTGGTACTTAAATTAGTCTGTCAACTGCCAATAAAATCAAAAGAAGAAGAATGTTCACCAAACCTCCTTCAGTTCGTGCTTTCTTCTCCTAAAAACGATTGTTTGTTTTAGTTGTATAATAATTTTTAGCTGTATAAATGCAAAACAGCGTTCTGCCATTTTGATGTTGCAGTTATGACACAGAGGCGCAGGGCAAACATAACCTGTTCTGTCCCAATTCTCCAATTTATGCATGCTTGTAACCTGTGCATTTGAACCCTTATGTGCACTTCGACTGAGTGCACACTTAATAGAGGGGCATAGGTTGTAGCGTGAGAATTGGGACCGGACCAAGGAAAGAAAAATTTTCATCTGGTTCTGAAACTTTAGGCTGATGCAAGTTGATAAAACAATCTTCATTTCTAATATGGTACTTCCTGATTAATCTGAGGGTCTGGCAGTACTAACTTCCTTTTGATCCAATTGCTAAAGAGAAATATTCATCTAAAGTGTCTTAATTATTTGCATATTTAGTCCCAAACATAATTTTTATTCAAACATCCTGTTTAAAGACTTTTCTGCTTTAAACTGAAAATCAAATTTCTGTTTCAGATCATTAAATGATTCATTCTTGATAATTCACTGTTAAATGAATATTAATGTTTGAACCAGGTTTATTACCGAATTAGTGCCAAAATTCAAAATATCCTAATTTTGTTTTTGTTGCATTGTTTGTGGATTTTTATACGTGTTATGATTGAAAATTCCTTGTAATTAAACAGGTTGAGATCTGATAAACCATAAGGGTGAATAAAGCAGACAAGAGCAGAGAGAGTTATTCATCCATTCTGGTCCAGAAACACCTGTTGACCACAGTGACCCATCCACCCTTGTCTCAAACTGTTTTGCCCTCAGGTCAAAGGTCAACACAGAAGCCTGAACCTCTTCCCTCCATCCAAGCAGCCCAGTCAGGTTTAAGCAACAGTTGCTACTCAGATAATCAATGTTATGGACCCTTCTTATTCTTTATTAACTCTAGTTCTGGTGTAAATGTTTATTGTATACATGTACATTATTTAAGTTTTGTCTGTTTATACAGTACATTGTCCCTATTTCTTTTTTATCAATGTTTTTGGTATTTTTTCAATATGCTTATACTTTGGTACTGGGCAGCTTTGATGCTGTGCTGAATAACAACTACAAATCCTACTGTAAAAAATAATGTGCTGTTCAAAATTGGCATGTTTGAATAATAGCAGGACCAACTTGGATTCTTAAAACTTTATTTTTGTTATCGGTTTCACAGCAGTGCACAGCAGTCAGGCCTCAGCTTAAGGCTTTGAGCTCGTATCAGGGAAGCCCAAACAAAGCAGCCCAGCAGGCTGAATCTAAGCAGAGATTCTACAAAACACTATCAACTTCTAAATTTCCACCCATATCATAATGATTCAACCTTATAACCTCTTCAGGCTCTTCCTGGTTACACTCCTGAAGGTGGTAACTTTTGCGTGAGACGTAGAACATAACTCATTTTTGTTTAGGCTACAGAAAAAACACATCGATAACACAGACCAACTCTTTCTGTTTTAGCCTTGATCAGAAAGTGTACAAATACAAAACTGCATCAAACATTCAATTAATCAATTACAAAAGTTCCTTCCCTACCATGTTGGATTGGTAACATTAATAAACTCTTGGATTTATGACTGTGAGTTTCTTCTGAGTTCATAAAAAAAACATAAAGAAACTGTTCATTTCCCCATCTTTTTTGATCTGTAATAAATAAGGCAGCCGATCTTTCTAATTTCCTGCTGCTGCAGCTGGAGCAGCACAGTCTGCTAAAACACACAGAAGTCGATGTTCACATCTGCTTCTTTGTAGGGCTGAAGGTCAGTGATTGGGTGTTTTAGATTATATAACTAGGTAAACTGCAGTTTGTCATGTAAATAACTGTGGTTTTAAGGTTGCAGTCTGAGGATGTGCACACGGGCACGAGCCACAGAGAAAGAAAGTGTTTCTAGACACTAAAACCAAGAAGAACCTTCAATGGACAAGCAGGTTTAGATACCATTTGATAAAAGGTAGGAACTACCAGGTATGCTGTATGATCAAGTGACAGTTAATGATTGATCTGAAGATGAGGAACACATAGGGGGGTGTTTTTCCAGAAAAAAAGGTTCAATAACCTCTGAATCTATCTGTAAACTCTGAGCTGACCTACTCCTAGTGGGGGAATTTGAGCTTCTGTTTCTAGATTTGTAATCAATTTTACGTCTTATCTTCACAAGTTCAGTAATGCACAAGTGCAATAAAAAGCCATTAACAATGGAGCCCAGATATCTTGATTTACCGTGGAAACCTCATGAGGATTGGGGTTTAAACTGCTGGAGCCTGAGGTCCTCCTTCCCCCTTGCAAAGAAAATACAATATTTTGTTGTAAAAAGTAACATGGCAGCAGCAGCCGTTATAAGGATATGTGTTAGTGTGAAGTTTACGGACATTCATGATTTTTCAATAAGTTTTATTAATAAAAATCTGAAAAGCCATTGTACATTTTTATTCATCCTTTATTCTGACACACCAAACTAAAACCCAGAGCAACCAGCTGCCTTCAGAGGTTTGTGATCAAACAAACATCATGAAGACCAAGGAACACAACAGACAAGCCAGGGATAACGTTAAGTTTATAGCAGGGTAAGTTTTAAAACACAATCTTAAATTTTGAATATTTCACAAAGTTCTGTTCAAACCATTTGAAAATGCAATGAATACGGCACAACTGTACACCTACCAACACAATGAACACACCATCCCCACTGTGAAACAGGGTAGTGACAGTATTATGCTGTGGGTTTTCTTCAGCAAGGACAGGAAAGACCCCACATAGCAGACAGGTGTGGACCAGATCTGGTGGTTTTTCAACAGGTCTGTGGGCCAGGTCTGGCAATGATGTTTTTTCAAGATAGCATAACTGGCCCAGTTGTGGTTTGGCTTATGTGAAGCTGGCCCACATGTGGACCACCTCTGGCAAACCACATCTGAGCCACGGGGCTGTCATTCTTTATCTGGGCCTAGTGTTAGTGCACTCACTGCGTGGGACAGACATGGACCAGACACACTTTGCTCTGTGAGGATGGTCAGAGCTTATGGGAAGATGGATGCAGCTATAAATACAGAACAATCTAGAGCAGAGGAGCCCAAAGTGGGGCCTGTGGGCCAAATTTGGCCTGCCAAGCTGTGTGATTTGGCCCACCAGCAATTGCCATAGTTACTAGGTTGTAACCTGTCATACTATGTAGAAACACAGTATTTCCACTTCAAGACATTTCATTCATTGGTCCAAGAGGCTGTAGTGCAGATAGTTTACACTCATGGTGCTCACTTTATCTTTGATATATAGAGATTCAACATGAAATACAAGTAACACGTTATATTTAGATTAGATTTAACCACATGTAGATTTGCACACTTTATAAGGCCACAAAAACTCATATTTTATCAATTTATGAAATGTCCCACAAGCCTTTGCTGCTTGAGCATATGGCGGACTTTCTCCAAGTGCCAAACTAAAACAAAAGTGGGCCTCCGCACTGGCTGCTAGCATAATCATTAAAAATGAAGGACCTTAATTAAAGAGTATATGTATTTCATGTGTTATATTTCTGCATTTGGCCCACAGCCGTGGATAGATTTTTATTTTGGCCCTCTCTGGGAAAATGTTTGGGAGCCCCTGATCTAGAGGTTCATCTTCTAAGAAATGATCAGAAACATTCAGAGCTATGGAACGGTTCAAATCAAAACCTATTCATGTGTTAGAATGGACCAGTCCAAGTCCAGACCTCAATCCAACTTAGAATATGTGACAAGACCTGAAAACTCTAGTTCACAGATGTTCTCCATCCAATCTTCGAGAATCTAAACTATTTTGTCTTGAAGAATGGGTGAAAATTTCAGCCTCTAGATGTTCAAGAAACAAACCCAAAAAGACCTGCAGCTGATTAGCTGTGAAAGGTGGAAAGTACTGATTCAAGGGAGTGAATACAAATGAACTCCTACAGTTTTGTTCAGAAAAGAAGAAAATGTTGAAAATCATATCTAATTTTTTTCCACTTTACAGCATGTTCTACTTTGTGTTGGTCCATCACATAAAATCCCAGTAAATCAAAGTTTGTGGTTGTAACATAAAATGTGGAAGTGTGAATATATTTTCAGGGGACTTTATGTAAAGTGTTGGAAAGTATAAAAACAATTCAGCAAAGTACAAGAATTTCTCTATCATTTTATTTACACCTGCTATTACAGTAAATATTAATTCAGTGTCTGTTTCCACATGTAGAAATTAGCATTTTAAAACAACAGTCCTCTCACCCAACATCCTGCTTTATTGGACACATTTCTGTTTATCTTAGACATAACAAATTCAGAGCTTCAATTAAACTGCAAAAGATTACCAGCAAGTCCAGCCAACCATGCTTCACATTCCTGTAAACAACTTGAACATTCTTGTTCTCTAACAGAGCGTGACTGGCCAGCACCAGGATGGGGGGGGGCGGGGCGGCGGGCTGCCAAGTCTGCAGCTCAGCTTGACCCTGTGAGTTATTCTGTATATGTTAACTCTGCAGGTGAAACTGAAGAATATAAATGTGAAATATTCTCCTCCTACCACTGCAGAGAGCATCTCCTGATAAACACATATAATAAAACACATAGTGAACTGGGAACGTCCGGTGGAGCTCCCAGTCTGTGTGATCTTTAACTCTTACCTCTGGGAGAGTTTTTCACATGACGCAGGGGAGGTCGGAGTCCAAATGGGCCATGTTCAGGACTGAAGGAGGCCTTCAGGACTCTGCTTTTCTAAAGGACTCCTAAAGCAGCTGATGGGTACAGGATGGAAAGAAGGACGGCGGCTTTGGATTGGTCCTGCGAATGATGTGGTTCTGTTGGTGTCTTCAGGCCAAGGCCTTCAGCGTGCACTGAGGGGGTTCACTCCGAGTGCGAAGCAGCTGGGATGAGGTTCAGTTCCTTTGAGTCTGAGGCCATGATTCTCGACTGAATAGGTTGGAATGTCTCCTTCTAATCGCTCCATGTGATGGTAGGATGGAGCGGAAGATGGGTTGTGGCCTCATCCTCATCAGTGGGACTCCACAGGGCTTTGTCCTGAGTCCCCTCCTGTTCACTCAGCTCTGCAGGGTTTCAGGAAATTGTAGTGTGACGTTTTTACATCACACTGATCCTGAAATTAATACACCTGTTGTATTTATTTTACTAAGTTTAGTTGCTACTGCTCTGCCTGGTTAAGTTTTTTCTTCTCAGTTTAACTGGTTTGTTTTACTTTAGCTGGTGTTCTAATCACCGGAGCATTCGTTTGGTTTGTTTCAACTTTTTCTCTGTTTATTCAAACTTTAATCTTTCTTGTTTTAACTTTAAAAAGTCAGTTTCAGTTTCTTGATCAAATCTCAAAGTTATTTAGCATTCATGCTGCATTTCTGCAGAAAAATGAAAAAAAAACTCTGATTCTGATTTCTACTGTAAATTTGATGAACAAACAGTGATGCAATGTGTGGTAATGAGAGTTATCCTACGTTTTTAAATATTAACTTTTATGTTTTTGTCATTGGGGGAAATAATCTGCTTCCAACTAGAGTGCACATCTCTAAATTAAAATCTAAAATTAAAAAAATGATAAGAGTAATTGAAGTGATTTATCTTTTCAGTGTTTTTCAGGACTTTTTTCATTTTGTTGGTAAAATATGTGAATGACTCAGGTTTTCTGCATCTGTAAATGCCACAGCACCTGCTCAAATTACTTTTTGTGCACTCATTTGGTGCAAAAACTAATTTCGGGTCTTGACATTTCCTGACATTCACTGATCACTACAGTGGGGAGGCCTTTATCACACACGACTTTAAGAAATGAAAGACATCTTCCTCTTTCTAAAGACACAAAAGTGTCAAAATCAGTTTTTTATTATGGTGGAAGGAATGTTTGGGAGCCTTCCATGCAGACATGATGATAAAAAGTTAAGGCTCTCATAAAAAAAAATAATTTTACATCAAAGTAGAAAATGAACAAAAAATAAAAACAGGAATGAATAAACAGAAAAACCATCTTCCTGAGAACTGTTGACCGTATGCATCTTAACTGTAGCAGATGTTCTGACATTGTTCCTGGACTTAATGGAATAAAATACAATCCAGAAACACGTTGGATATTAGATCACATCCTGTCGCCTCTCTTTTGGCAGACACTTATTTACTATTGGACAGCTAATCTGCTCAGTTCCAAAAAAACACTTATTTAAAAGGGTGGAATGTTTCCTCTGAGTCGCTCCATCTTACCATCCTAATTGAAAGATGTATACAATTGTTACATTTTATTTTATTTTTTAAAGAAAATAGCACCACGATGTTCTAGGTTTACCTTGAAACACAACTGCTTTAGAGCATCATCTTTATTTAAAGTGATCTCCAGCTTTTCTGTGCAAGTTTATGTCTTTTTAATAAAGAAAAGGAATATAATAGATAGCAATCTGCTGTATGTTTGACTTTGGAAAAGTTTTGTTGAATCCAAAAGTAAATTTATCACAACCCATGTTTGTTTCCAGTTGGGTTTTTTTAATAAAAAAAAATGCAACCTTAAGAAAAAAAACATAGAGACAAGAAAATAAAATGAGAGAAAAGCAGAAAGAATTTGTGTTGCTGGCTCTCAGTCAGGTCAGAACTTACCCTCCTCCTAACTCCCTTTTCCTTTTCACTCTTTCCTGCCTTTCTTCTCTCCAACCTTCCCTCTTCCACTCCACATCTGGAGGGGTTCTGTGCAGCTGTGTGACTTCTCGCCTGCTATGGGACAGCCTGTGGTGGGACCACTCACACTTCAGTGCTTCTCAGTGAAACGGGGGTAAAGTACACCTGAATGTTGCTTTTTTTTTCTTTTCTTAACAAACTGTACTGCTGCGCGGTTTAGGAGTGGCTCTGATGTTAGACGGAGCTCAGGCTGAGTTTCTGGTGTCAGTATGATTCATCTGACAGTTCTGGTATGTGTTGGAGAGTCCAGCCAGTTAAAAAGTGCTGCTGAGCCAACAAACAAGCACCGATGCAGTCAGAGCGAGCTTTCAAACACAGAATTAAAGCATCTCTACATGTAAAGGTTGTTTGTTTCTTCAAACCTATAAACTACAAGTTATAGGAGGAAACTCTTGTTGACTTAGTTTTAAACTCCTCTCTGACCTCTGGATGCTAGTCTATTTTTATGTTTACTTTTTTTTTTCCTAAAGTTGTGCAATAAGTAGGGATGCATGCAGAACCATGGATGTCTTGCACGTGTGTGTTCTCTTAGGTGGACTTTTTCCCAAGTGATTCTAATGGTTTTTTAATGTGACATGCAGAGGAAGCTCCTTTGGTCAGTGTTTTTTAGATGCTTGTTTTGGGAGATCCTCTTCTATTCTCTAACATTAGAGGAGAAAATTGTTGTGCTTTTTTCCTTGGTTTCAGACATAGAGTTTAACTGAACATGAAGTTCTTTCTATTTTTTTACCTTTATCTAAACCTTTAATTATCAACACAGATCCTTTTTATACTGGTTGAAAAAAAGGATCAAGCTGTTATGCGTGATTTTTATTTATTCATTATCGCCTGTTTGACTAAGCCACCAGAGCCAAAACAAAAATGGAAAAATTCAGCTGATTTTACAGATAATGATCAAAAATCTGGTGTGATTAAAGCTGAGAGTCATTTCTAATGCAGTTTCTAAGTGCTGTTATTGAAATTTTGTCATTGCCATTGGAGTCAACGCTGACTGTCTGTTAGCAAAATATCTTATGAACAATTGGATAATTCAAAAAGTAACTACTGACTGTATCTGAAAGTAATTCAAGATGGCTGCCACAGCCAACACGTTTTGTGATAAATGCAAACATTACTGAAAAAATAATAATAATAACATATTGCAAAAAAATAAAATGATGATGATGAGATGAACAGTTGCTAAGATTTTATTAAGATATTCGCTTGAGCAGTAACAGGAAGCGATGAAGAGGAACTCCTGTAGACAGGGGCAGACTGGGAAGAAAAATTGGCCCACTATCAAGTGCTGAGTTGAATTTATTTAGACTTAAACACAACTTTGTTTCGAAAATTTGTTTAAAACAGTAAAAAAACAATTATTTGTTTGAGACACAACTGGAGTATCTGGAGAAAAGCCACTAGTGCACAGGGGATTGGGAATGCTAGGTGGTGTTTGTGGGTGGCCAGGCTGGCTCCCCATGACTTTAACTTGCTAGCTTTGTTAGCGTGCCGCAAGGACAGTGAGAGGGTTAAAATTTTATTTTTACATTTAGATTCACACATTTAGAATTAGGAATTTAACATTTACATGTAACATAGTTGTCCTTTTTCAGCGGGACTAGATTTCAAGTTTTATTTTCAATTATAAGTAAAATTTATACTGTATTTGTATTTTTTAACTCTTAATTTCTTAAAGACAAATGAGCACAAAGCAACTGGGACTCAGGAAAAAAACATGGTGCCACAAAACAAAAATGCATTGTGAGACAACTGGGATGGGCACAACAGCACCTCCATGGGCTGAACCACCAGCGGCCCACCTGCTTACTGACCTAACGGGGAAATCCCTGGCAGCCCTGTATACCAGTCTGCTCTTGCCTGCATGCAAACATAGTGTTGCTTAAATATGAAGTGCACTAGTTGAGAGGTTGCTGACAAAAATGTAACTTTTAAAGTTCAAACGTCAGCAACTGATTCACTGTATCAAAGACCTCTGTCAGGTCTAACCTGCGTTCTGTGTGCTTGTCCAGCAGGACAAATCAACAGTGGACATGGACTTTCTGAAGCCTTTCATCCTGCAGGCCCTGAGTGTGACGCTCTTGGCCTTGGTGTTGGTGAGCTGCCAGACTCTTCTTCAACCAGAGGAAGAACAGGAAAATGAACTGGGGAAGGATGCTGACAACACAACAGCAACAGCAATTGAATGCCCTCTGGACTGCAGCTGTACAGCAGAGGGAGCAGTGGACTGTGCAGGAGTGGACCTCACAGAGTTCCCCGAAGAGCTGTCTGAGAAAACCAGGCAACTTTCTCTTCAGGTCCTTCACACACGAGAGATACGAGCAGGAGGTATTCCAGAGAGGAGGTGTAACATAGTCTGAGAGCGTGCACGAGGGCAACACAAACCATCAGTAATAGAGCTTCGATACCTCAGGTCTCCAATGGCAACTCCAGAAAAACAAACAAACAAACAAACAAAACAAACTATTGGGCCGTTTCTGAGTACTGTTTACACTGAGTCCACAGTTTGGCAGTTTGAATGGAGGCGCAATTGTTCTGCTGAGCTCTTAGTCACAGATCTGGAATATTTTTCAATATAATTTGATTTTACATTCAGAATTCTAGAAGTCAAATAATTAAAGAATTTAAACTGGCCACATGCCTCTAAATAAAATCTTTTCATCAAAATGTTGATTCGAAGATGTATCTGTAAAATGAGATTCTCATCATAATAAACCAAAACTAATATTTGGTGAAGACAGGTTTGATTTGAGCCCTGTTTATTTTTAAATACTTTGTGAGCTTGTAAGGAAATCTATATTTTACTTACCTACCTGCCGCTGAATAGAAGTTGTCTGATATCTGTAGGGTCTTTATAAAATAACCACTAAACTTTAATAAACACCAATTAATTTCTCATGATTATTCAGTTATTATCCTCCTAAAAGTTTTATTGCGTGCTTTAAATGATCTCTTTATGAATAATAAAAACAGAGGAGGAAACTGTGTTTGGATTGCAAAATCAGGAAAGTAAAGCCAGAAATTCTTTTACTGGAACTCCAGTAAACTCAAGTTGGATGAAAGTTTTATTGTTTCCAAAAATGTTTTCAGTTTGAATTTCTGAATTTATAGGCTTGAAGGAGATAAAAAAGGGATCAACTACAAATGGCTTTTTAATTTTTATGTTGTGGTGATCATGGAGATGTTTTATTCAGCAAATGAATTTCTACAAATTTCCTCCCTGCGCGATGAGGAGACTTGAGATGAGAGTGCACGTCAGAGGTGTTATGTTGGATATGTACAGAGGGAGAATGTTACTGAAGTACATCTGATGAAAAGTTATACAGCAAAACTAAAAACATTCAGTCTAGGAGGTAAATCCTCTCCTGATGTCTGGTTTTATGAAATAATTCTGCTTCAGTATCAAACAGATTACAGCTGCATCAGTACAAATTTAGAGTTTGTTTCAAGAGATCAAACTCATGATGCCCCACTCATGACCATAGGTGAGGTTTGGAACACAGACAGACTAGTTTATCAAAAACTTTGCCTTTCAACTCAGTTCTTTTTCACCACGACTGACCAAAACAACACCCTCATTACTGGGGATGAGGACCCAATCCATCAATCCATCTCCCATCACTCGTGAACAAGACACCCAAGTACTTAAACTCCAACACTTGAGGCAGAGACTCTTTATCCCCGACCTGGAGGGGTCAATACACCCTTTTCCGGTCGAGAACCATGACCTCAGATTTAGAGAAACTGGCTTTCATTCCAGCCACTTCACAGTTGGCTGCGAACCACCCCAGTACATGCTAAAGGTCATGGCTCGAAGGCAATGACAGAACCACATCATCCGCATACAGCAGAGATGAGACCCTGTGGTTCCCAAACCAGACACCCTCCTCTCCACAACTGCACCTTGAGATCCTGTCCATAAGTACTACAAACAGGATCGGAGACAAGGGACAGCCCTGGAGGAGTCCAACCCACACTGGGAACAAGCTCTACTTTTTGCCAATAATGCAAACGCAGCCCCTGCTTTGGTTATAGGGACTGGATCGCTCTTAGTAGCAACCCAGACACTCCGTATTCCCGCAGCACCCCCCACAGAATGCCTTGGGGAACACGATCATAAGCCTTCTCAAGGTCTACAAAACACATGTAGACCAGAGAGGCACACTCCCACTACCCCCTTAGCAACTCTGCAAAAGTAAAGATCAGGTCCACCGTTCCACATCCAGGATGAAAGCCACACTGCTACTCTTGAATATGAGGTTCAACATAACCTCCTCAAGGCCAACCAAAAGTCCTTCTCTATGGCCTCCCCAAATTCCATCCCCATGCCGAGTTTTTCCATCTTCAACCACCAAAGTTGCAACCCTCATTGCCACCCTGTATTTGTCAGCTGCTTCAGGAGTCCTCCAGGAAGCCAAGTTCAGAAGGCTTCCTTCCTCAGCCTGATGGCCTCCATCACCACTGGTGTCCATCAGTGAGTCCTTTGGTTGCCGCCGCGACAGGCACCGATGACCTTCAGGCCACAGCTCCTGGAAGCTGCATCTACAATGGAGACCCTGTATAACATTTCATGTTCCATGTCTGTATGTCCTTACCTGAGCTATCATGTTTGCTTGCCACCCACAGCCACACAGCTCCTCGGCTCTTGCCACGCCCCCTGGTTTTCCCTCTCAGCAATCAAGCTCATTGTCTCCACCTGTTCCTGATTCTACTTAAGCTCCTTGTCCACAGTCTGTAGTTGCCAGATTATTGAACGGTTCATGCCAAGTAGATGTCCAATGACTTTTTTACAGTCCATGCCTGATCTCCTGTCTATGACCTCAAGCCTGCCTCTTGACTCTCCCTTTTTGCCTGATCCCTGCCTGATACTGTTCATGTTTCTGAACATTGAATTAAGACCTCGTTCCTGCCTCTTGGACCTTGCTGTTTGGATTGTGTTTTTGATTTGTCTATGGCTATCTGATCACATGGACCTGACCTCTGCCTTCCTACCAGACCAACGAACCAAGCCTGTCCCTTTGCTCAATCACAGATTCTCTCTGCCCACGAGCCACAATCTCATTTCCTGGATCTGTCAAGTTCCACAAACCTGCTCCTGTTCCCCCTCACTATATGTTTATGTTTACCAGGTCTCTCAAGCCAGCTCCCCTGCCACTGGATCCAACTCACCACCAGGTGGTAATCAGTTGACAACTCTGCCCCTCTCTTCACCTGAATGTCCAAGACGTAGGTCCGCAGGTCAGAAGACACGATTACAAAATCTATCATTGACATTTGGCCTAAGGTGGCCTGGTATGGTACTTATGGCCCACCCTATGCTTAAACATGGTGGTTGTTATGGACAACCCATGCTTAGCACAGAAGTCCAATAACAGAACACCATTCGGGTTCAGATCACCCACTTCCAGATAACTCTGTCATAGCCCACATGGGCATTGAAGTCATCAAGCTGAATAAGGGAGTCTCCAGATGGCACCCCTTCCAGAACACCATCCAAAGACTCCAAAAAGGCTGGGTAATCTGAACTGATGTTTGGTGCATAAGCACAAACAACAGTCAGAACCTTTCTTCCTGCAGCACAAAGCATCCCCACACCTGCCCGTCGCCTCTTTCCCTGGGCAACTCCAGAATAGGAGAGAGTCCAGCCCTTCTCCAGGAGTTGGGTTCCAGAGCCCAAGCTATGAGTAGAGGTGAGCCTAACTATGTCTAGCTGGTAAATCTCAATCTAACCCACAAGCTCCGACTCCTTACTCATGAGTGAGGTTACATTCCATGTCCCTAGAGCCAGTCTTTTCCACCAGGAATCAGCACGGCCAAGGACCCGCTTGCTGCCCAGCATGCAATCGCACCTGACCTTGATGGTCATCCCTGCAGGTGGTGGGTCCACATGGAGGTGGCCTCCTGTAGTCCTTTCAGCCTTCGCCCGGCTGAGCCCCAGCAGCCAAGACTCTATCATCAGGCGCTTGCTGGCGAGCCTGGCTCGTGGGATGTGCCTCGGTTTCCCTATTCCGGGTGAGTTTTCCTGATGTGGTTGGTGTTTCATCATCAAAGGTTCTGAATTGCTCTTCGTCTGACCCCTCCCCAGAGGCCTGTTTGCCATGGGAGGTCCTACCAAAGGGCTATTGCCCCAGACAACATAGTCCCCAGGATCACACTGGTACTCAAACCCCTCCACCATGTTAAGGGGGCGAATGCCTCTTTTGAATGGTTCTACTTAACAAACAGCTTGTCAAGATCCAGATCCCTTCAAAGAGCCATTTATCCCGTCTCTAAAATTAATATTATTAGAAAACATTTATTTTTAACCATGTAAGGAATGCAATGTGATAGGTATAAATACAGAACTTTTGACTTTCGCTCAGTTGGTGCCTCCTGGGAGCTTGGGTGCCTTAGATACTAGCCTTGTTTGCCTATAGCATGAAATGGCTTTGCTCAGCTTTTTTACTTGTATTTTTTTCTTTTGGAACTGAAAACTCAAGTGTTTCTATGAACCCAATGATAAATTAAGTCTAAGTTTTCACACCAAATTTCTGGAATACCTCCTGACATCCACAATGCAGATTTTTCTTTATGTCAACATATTTACAGTGTGTTTTGTTTTCTTATGCTAGAACAACAAGATCAAAAAAATAACAGTGGAACACATTTCTCATCTTCATCAGCTTGAAACCCTCAACCTTCAGAACAACTGGCTCACCACCGACGGTAAACACTGAAACACAATCTAAACACAGAGTTTGGTCACAGTTTGGTTTGCAGCTTTTCTGCCCCTGACTTATTTCAGCATGAGATGAATCTTTTAAAGAAACATCTTCAGATTGCACCTGTCAGTGGCAGGGGAATAACAACTCTCAGCCGTTTCAGCTGTTCCCATAACAACACAAATTTGATCCCAGCAAATAGTCACATTCAAGAAATAAATTGAGCTAGCCAGGGAAATAAGAATAAATTTTAATTTGATGGGAACGTTTTAAAAGGGAATTTTAACTTGATGGACTTGTGAAAAGTACAGAAACCTTGGAGTTTAAGACTGATTTTTTTCTAAGAATCCATGCTTTTTGGAAATAAAAAAATATATATACAAACTGTAAACTCCAAAAAGTTGTGTCTGCATGTTTCTTTGTAGCTTTAGCTAAATATATCATGACCCAGTGAACAAATATTGAAAATCCCAAAGAGTAATCATTGGATTTATATTTTTGGAGTCAACTTGATTCAACATGGCCGCCACAGCTAAGTGACTTTTTCAAACACTAAAGTGGATAAAACTGAGTTAATTTTAAAGGAATGAAGCAAAAGGTTTGAGTGTTTAGAAGCTGGCCATCATCCTCAACACACTCTGAGCACCAGACATCAACCCTTTCTGTTAGCAAAATATCTCACGAACCACTCTGGATAGATTTTAAATAAATAGAAAATAATCATTAGATAAATTATTTATGTAAAATAATACTGAAATGTGACAGAGCATTTATAAGCTGCAGTTCAGTTTTTTTAACTATATGTATTGCTTATTTAGCTTGGACTCTGCTAATCAGTATATTTCTTCACATTACTGTATATTTGTTGTTTTGAATGCAGTTTGATAAAACAGAAAGTTGAAGATGAACATCTATAATAACACTACAATAAATAGCTTTATGCTGTATTAAAATGTAGTGTTTTTTTTCTGTTTAGGTCTTGAAGATGAAGGGTTTGAGATGCTTGAACAGTTGGCTTATTTATACTTGGCAAATAACAAGGTGAGTCATGAACTAGATTTAAAAATGTTTTAACCACCGATTTGTTTATAATTTACAGAACACCAGTAAATTTACAACATTTTGACCACATTCTGTTCCCAAGTTACTGACCCCACATAGTAGACAGGTGTGGGCCAGATCAGGTGTCAGTCTGGCACTGCTGGCTGACTGCTGGCATGTAAAGTTGCTTGTTAACTGGATGTGGGCCAGGTTTGTTTTTAAGATGACTTACCACAACTGGCCCAGTTATGGTTTGGTTTATGTGGTGCTGGTCCATGCATGGACCACATCTGGACCACCAAAGGGCCATTATTCTTTGCAATGTCTGGGTTGAGTGTTGTTGCATTGTGTGGGCCAGAACTGGGCCAAACAAATTTTGCTATGTGGAGTCAGTGATAGGTGACATGGTAATCTCCATTATGTCAGTTTATGACCTTATGTTTGGGATTACTTCCTATATTTTCTAAAAATATATACTGGAATGGCCAATCTCAGCTTAGACTATGCTAATTAGATGAAAACTGTGTCGCCATTTATTAACCAGATATATCTTATTGACATCACAGATCACAGCCTGATCTAACATACCAGTATAACTGGACAATATAGACTGTCAAACTCAAGACCCGCGGGCCAAATCTGGCCATCGTGTCATGATTCTCATGGTTTATTTTGTTTGAATTCTTCTGTTTCATTGTTTTTGTCATCTTGTGTTTTATTTTCTCA
>JARVJO010000227.1:17805343-17819085 GCA_031762555.1 Cynodonichthys magdalenae | reverse complement strand
TCCACTCTCCAATCATCCTCAGTTGTATTTAACCGGTCTTCTGTCTCCATTGCTCTGTCGGATCATTGCCCTTTTTTTCCATGCTTCAAGCCTTGTTCATGCCACTGTGTATTATTGTATTTTGCTGCCACGTCCGCTGTTTTCTTTTGTTTTCTTTAATAAACCAGTTTTTGTTTTCTCAACTCCAACTCCTTGTCTGCCTGCATTTTGGGTTCATCAAAGCCTCCCCCTTCTTGACACATCGTTAATGTTTTATCTGGTTTCAAAGGTCACACTTTAAATGTAAAATAGTTTTATAGATTCTTTAATTGTCAACGGATACAGTGCAGTATTTATACTGTAGTCAACTTTAATTCTTTATTCTCTTCAGTTTTTAAAATCAAATAAGTGGATTTTTGTGAGAGTTTTCTTATATTAACTGATTTGCTGGTTTGTGATAAAATATATCTTTTGAAAATAGTAAATGAAAAAGTTGTTAATAGACAGTAAGGCATAAGAAATAAATGCTAATGATGTGTTTTTCTAAATTTTATATTTTTCTTTCTTGGTTAGGTTCAAAACACTAGATAAATTCTAATCTGAAACAGGTAATTTGTATTTCTATAAGAATAAATAGTTATATAACATTTAAAACCAACGTTATTATCCATAAATATTGATATAGATCGTCCCTTGACTTGGACCGAGTTTTAAATTTTGGCTCTCTCATTTAACACACCTGGGCTACACTGAGGACTTAACTCATGATGCAGCTTTTTTAGCCAAAAATATGTATGAAATAAAAAATTCGGACCAAAAACGCAGCAAGCACAAAACAAAACATGGCAAAATTTAAAAAGGCAAAAAGAAACATTGACAGAAACAAAAAGAAAAGATTTTGCTCCAAGCACACAGTTTTATACTTACAGTAAGAATTTGCAGAAAAAACATTTCTCATAAATTCAAGTTTGATAAGTTTTTGTGCTTCAGACTTTAGGTGATACATTAAAACTAAGAGCAGCTCTACTAGAAACCTAAAAAAAATGTCCACCTCATCATTATATTAATGAACCAAAGTCAGTAATACCAGCTCTAGACCAGGGCCTAGAATGATTGCAGCACTTGTGGCCTTATCACTTTTTGCCTTGTAGAGGCCATTCTGATGTATTTTCTATTTCAGTGGCTGTACTCACTATTCAGATCTAAAATAGTACTTACCTTTTTAGATAGAAGGATATAGAGGATGAACAGATTTGATTGTGCCTTCAGAGAAATGAACAGGATTGAGGAAGAGTAGAACAATTTTAAGTGCTCCATAAGCCTCAAAGACACCCGCGCTACTTAAATGGATAAACTGTGTTATTATGGAGAAAGCTCTAAATAAACATGTAATCTCAGCTATGCTTCTCCGCTTTTTAGGTATTTTTTTCATTTTATACAGTGTTGTATTAGTTTAAAGTGAGATTTCATGGCAGCATTATAAATAGGACAGTGTATGTATTTTACTTTACAATCTGGAGACCTTGTTCAACATGGAAATAAGAATCAGTTTCCAAGGATGAGGGTCTTTGTCTGCAGAGAGTACATTTATTACACCATGTGTTGTTTCTCAATCAGTTGTGCAAAATATACAGGGAAGAAAATGGTTGAACCATCAGAATGAAAAAAAAATTCTGTATAAAATTATTTAAAATGATATAAATTTAAATGTAAAGTACATTTACTAAATATACTCTTTAGCAGAACTCACAGGTTGGTTTAGAAATTATTTGTATTAGAAATGTTTTTGAGAACAGCAGCAGCTTGTTTTTTTTAACTGTTAAAGGTCATTTTGTAAATATTTGCTAAGGTAAAGCATCTGCAACTGACAAACTGATTAATTTCTGCACCAAACTTCCAATCATTCCTTTAACTGTGATGCAGAAACGTTGGATAATTAATCACTAGTGGTGCATATTAAGGTTGAACTGTGTATTTAAATTAGATCTCGCCCAACAAACTCAAGGGTGAGATACAATTTGGAAAAGACAGAGGAGGATGTAGGAAATGATACTACTGATTAGTCTGGCCATCCATCCAGCCATCCATCCAGCCATCCATCCATCCATGACTGTTGTTCTTTGTTCTCTTGGTCATGATCTATATATCATGAACATAAGCAAGGACTGGAATGTACAGCAGGTGTATCAGTAAATTTAGAGCTTTGCCTTTTGGCTCAACTCCTTCCTTACATTGAGAATAGAGCAATCTCCTCATTACTGCAGACAGAAACTGATGAGTAACTGTATTCATTCATGTAAAATGTGCTTTGATTATAATACGACCCCCCAACTTTATGGATAATTTTTGGGGTTAAATTCCTTGCATTATATACACATAAATATGGCAGTTTTATGTTTTGCTCCATCTCCCTATCACCAGTGAACAAAAAACCCAATGTATTTAAACTCCCTAACTTTAGGCAGACTCACCAATATCCCAGATAAACCATTCACCTTTGTCCAGTTAGGAACTCTACCCTCTGACTTGTAAGTGCTGGCTGGTGCATGCTAAAGATGAATAATTTGGGTTTAGATCCAGTATCAGTGCTTGTAATTGATCTTTATTTATCTCATTGCAGCAAATGTTTCATCAGCTAAGTTGCTAAATTAAATGAATTATTTAGTCCGGTAATGAATTTTCAAACTTCGCCGACTTCATTTTCCAGGTTAGTTTGCTGACGGCGCAATGAATCCTGGGATATCGTCAGCTGCGCAGTGCTACTCAGATGCAGTCTGTTTTCAGTATTTTGTCGGCCGCATGAGTGGAAGCCCACAAACTGGGACAGCCTTCAGTGCGGTACGGTGACGTAAGCGCCCTACGTGGGCCATAGCCCCTGAATTGAGACACAGCCATGGAGAGGCCTGTACTCTCGTACCACCTTGGAATTTGGGTAGTAAAATGTGACTGGCACTTAACATTTTGTGTAGGATTTATGGAAGTTGTGACTTTCTTGACACACATCACCATATTTATCCACACAAACATAGAATAACTCAAAAACGACATTTTTAGGTAGCTACTGCATGCACTGCATCTACCTATCTGTCCATCGGTCTACTTACCTGTATGTCTATCTGATAAGTGACTGAAGTACAGCAGTAAAGTAATAATTTTGTAATCAGGCCCTGACACATCTCTGATGTGCTTTCAGCTTACTTCAGCACCAAAGGTCCTGCCGCCCTCTTTGGTTAGTACTGACCTTGCTGCTAATCAGCTCACAAGAATCTTCCCATATACATTTGGCCACAAACCAAAACTAAGGTAGGAACTTGTGCATTTGTGATTATCTGTTTGTTTGAATTATGTTCATCGAACCTTGTCTCATTTGTTTCATGATTTGCAGGTCTGTGTACCTCCACAACAACAAACTGAGTGATACGGGACTTCCTGATCACATGTTCAACGGCTCCAACAACCTGGAGATTATCACCATGTCCAGCAACTTACTGCGACTTGTTCCCAACAACCTGCCCTCTAGTCTGTACCGCCTTCATTTAAAGGTCATCAAACTGCAAAATAAAAAAAATAAAAAAAAACAAGTTTAAAGGGTCAAAAAATATAATTACACACGACAGCATCTTTCTGCTTGAGTGGGAAATTAAACTTTTAGCAGCGTTGCAGGTGTTCAGAGGTGTTCTATCCTCAGAAAATTAAATATGAGAATGAAATTTATTTTTTTAAATGCAGAGTAACAGGTTGGAGAAGATTCCAGCTGGAGCTTTGGATAACCTGCGAAACCTCAGAGAACTGTATCTCCAGAACAACCTGCTCAGCAATGAGGGGATGGATAGTGAGACTTTCAGGTGGGAAAAAAATAATCTTTGCTCAATATTAAACATACGCTATCATCTTTTTTGGCATATGCATTTACTACAATTGTCATGTTTACAGACTGAAATTGAGAAGAGCCATCTGTCACCTTAAAGAAAGAGTGTAAAACAAAAATCAATGCAAGTTTAGGTATTATCTGGATTTAAAAGCACCAGTAGTTTATAAAACTCATATAAAAAAAT
Organism: Cynodonichthys magdalenae; assembly: GCA_031762555.1. Classification (NCBI taxonomy): domain Eukaryota; kingdom Metazoa; phylum Chordata; class Actinopteri; order Cyprinodontiformes; family Rivulidae; genus Cynodonichthys; species Cynodonichthys magdalenae. Next base: position 17,815,051 of record JARVJO010000227.1, on the reverse strand, counting down.
GCCCTTGTCACAATTGGGAATACACAGTACATATTTACAAGAGCCATTTTTTTGTGGATGAACGATACATCTGTCCAATGTAGAGAAGAAAAAGAAAACTGTTTCAGTTACATGAAATACTAAGCCTGCATATGTTGCCTATATGCCTGGAAATATGGGGTTAGGGTTAACTCATTTTCCATTGGAACTAAATTAACAAACATCCCCCTAAACACATCAGACCAGAACACCTCCCTCTCTAAAACTATAGCCAAGTCTTCAAACCTATGAGTCTGAGTGTTTGATATGGTGATGTAACCATGGTAACCATGTACAAGAGGTTGAATATAACATCAACATAGTACTTATTACTTTGTGACACAGCTTTCCAAGGGAGCACTCTTTTTTAAACTGAAGACAAATTATTAGATTTAATCTGATGCAGGTGTTTGTTTTAGAATTACATATTAAAGAGTGTCTCCAGAATTTATTCTTTAAATTTGAGTGATTCTATATTTTTATCTCTATTTGATCAAAACCAAATAAACAACAAAAAGCCATCATAACAGACCACAATGATTACATTTTTTTCTCTTTTATTGTGTTGTAAGACCAAAGGGTTTGAATTTTGAAACATTTTAGTTTTGTCTGTAAAACTTTTTTTAGAAAAATTGAGCATCTTCCAAGTGTTTTCATAATTTTAGCTAGTTAGTGAACAGCATCTAAAAGAGAGTCTCCAGAATGTCCTATTATTTATATAGTTGTTTTTAATTTTTTTGCACATTATGTGCAGCCCTGTTGCTCAGGTTTTGAACATGTTCAAAGATATTTTATTGATTATCTGAAACTAATGTCCTGGTCTGAAAAATCACATTGATTATTCACAATATATATTTTTTAAATGGCTAAACTCTTATTTTCAGTTCGAAAGTATACTCCAGCAGATTAAATCATAAATGTGGGGGTCAAGTGCCAAAGTGCAAACAAAACAGGTCAAGGTGGGTAAGATGTGATGAAACAAAAATAATGTGCACGACCAAGAATCCAATTTTGCTAGGCGTGCACATAAAAATGGGCTGCAACTTTTAAAAACTGGATGTTTAAAATACAGCCACCCAACTTGCTGCTCTTTTGGTCACAAACACTCAGAATTCAGTGACACTACGATAGAAAATTTGCAGATTTTCTTGCAATTTTCCTACATGTTTGAGACGCCAACTAGTCTCCAACAGCTGCAGCGTAGTGAGATACGACCTTAAGTATGGGAATCGTGGTAACAGTTTTACTGAATATGAGTACCAAGTACTGAGTACTTACTAAGTTAGAACTTAAACATTACACAATGATTTTAAAAAACACTTTTATTTTATCTAGAACAAGGTGTCTCTCCTTCTTTATAGACCTCTCTGACTCGATCAGATCAAATATACAGCATGATATACACTGTTGAAACATTTTACAATAAATAAAATAACAAACAAGATATTCTTTCAACTTTTGAAAATTTCTTAAACATGGAATGACAAACATTTCACTTGAAATGTAAACTGTAAGACATTTTATGAAGTATTGATATCAGCATCCCAGTATAAATACTGATATTGGTTTCAGGTATTTTGTATGAGTACTTGTAAAAATGCTGGTATTAAGCCCGATAGTGATACCAGTATTGGTACTCTGCTAGCCTTAAATGCAATGATTGCCAAGTCTGAGGTGAACGTATTCTAGTACGGATGCACCGATGTAAAAATTTCAACCGATATAAAATTTTAGCCAATAATGATATCCGGTATTAATATTGCAGTTATGGCCGATGATTACCGGTTAGGGCAGTCATCCTGTAACCGGAAGGTTGCCGGTTTGATCCCCATTCCAGCCGCCTCAGTTGTGGATCCGCGCTCAGAAAATGATAATGAGCTGATGACATCAGTGAGCAACCGCAGGATCTAACCAACAAACATATTTATTACAGAAGGAATATTAAAAATGACCCAAAACAGCAACTTTCTAGTTGGTTTAAAAAATGTTGAGCCACAGGTTCACTATAATGAGTTGATTTCATTCTTTTTTTTTCTTTTTGATGCAACGCAGAGCCAGTGAGCGGTGGAGGATTAATCTACAGATTTATTACCAACAGAATATTAAAAATGACAGAAAAGTAACTGTGTAGCTAGATTAAAAAACATTTAACCACAAAATTGGTAAAATTAGTTGATTCAGTTTGTGTGTGTTCTGTGTGTGCGTGTTTGATACAAGGAAGACATAAGTGCGGCTGGAGAAATGACAGAACAGCAACTTTTTAGTTAGTTTAAAAATATTAAACCACCACAGCATCACTAAAGTAAGTTAATTTAGTTTGTTTTGTTTGATACGAGGCAGCAGATGTCTGTCCCACAATAAATACGTCGCTCCACTTCAGCCCAGCTGAGTTCTGCTCCACGCCTGTTTTGGATCTGCGCTGCTGCTTCATTTATGAACGCGCTCATGTGAGCGGGCCCTGCCCGCCTTCAACTGTGGTCTTATGAATAACCCAGAGGGTATTAAAGCTGGACAGGTCTGTGCGATGATAATGCGGATTTGACTTATGAAAGAGGCTTATGTAAACTGAATTTTTAAATGTCTCGCTTTATTTTGAAAAGTGTAACTTTCAAACAAGATTGCAGAGCCAACATAAAACACAAATAACCAGCAGTGTTACCTTTTACCATTTCAATTTGTAACATGTTCGTACAACATAACTCCCTGAACAGACAAAACTCTTGGGAATAAGTTTGGATCATAAATCTAAATATCAACAACAGCTGGACAAGGTCAATTGATCAAACCTGGCGATATTCATGGCAACGAGGCATTGTTTAATTGCAAAACATGTTTTAACCACAAGTTTACTCCAGTTAAATTTAAATCTGTGAAAAATGCTAAATCAAAAATATCAAAGTCTATCCTGACTATCAGTGCACATCTTCCGACTTGCACTGTTATTAGTAAATACTCAAGACAGCAAATGTCCCAACACACACAGTGTTTCAACAGGCAGGCAAACATAAAAAATGCAAATTAATTTATTAATTTTAAGTCTCAGCTACAAAACCGCTAAACCAAAATGTTAGAATAACTCTACTGCTTTTCATGTGTTGTTTTTTGATACCGTAAAAAACAACCAGCCCACTGACATGGCTCTCTACTTCAGTTATTCCTGGCTGTGCAGCTTCACTAACACTGTCATGATAAAACAGATACCGCTCGACCAACCATCTCCCCTCCCAAAACAGAAACACAAATGGCAGCAAGTGGAAAATCAATACCGGACATTAATATTGGCCTAGTTTTATTTCGGTTTTTATTTTTTTATATCGGACCGATACGATACACTAAAAAATGACCAACATCAGCCGATACTGATGTTAATGCCGATATATCGTGCATCCTATACAATCTAGTTAGTCTATGTACAACAAATCAGTGTCAAGAAGTCCTTAATTTTGACTTAAAAATGTTTAAGTCAAAACCAGAAACTTGACAAAAACTTGGTAAAATATTTGTCTTTTTTTTACAGCCAACTGAACAGCCTCGAGTATCTCGATCTGTCAAACAACAACCTGAGTGTTGTTCCTAAAGGTCTGCCTCGAAATCTAGTGCTGCTACACTTGGAGAAAAACTCTATTCAGAGCATCCCTGGAGATGCTCTCACCTCTGTTAAGAACCTTGAATATCTGCTCCTTCACAATAATAAGCTCCGCTCCCGTTCTATTCATCCTATGGCCTTCCAGGTACACCTTCTTTTTCACTCTCTTTTTAAGTAGATTTACAGAAAACAAGCGTAAAAGAAATGTACGAGACTAACATGTTACATGTTGAAATGTTATGTTTAAATACTTTTTTTTCTCCTAGGGCTTGAAGAAGCTTCACACTCTTCACATGTACAATAATTTGTTGGAACGCGTACCCAGGGCCTTGCCTCGACGAGCGAAGACCCTGATGCTGCTCCACAACTTTATTGCTGAAATTGGCCGCAACGACCTTGCTGTGCTGTACACCCTGACCGAACTAAATCTCAGCTACAACAAGTTGACCAACCCGAGGTTACATCGCGAGGCCTTCAGGAAGCTGCGTGTGCTCGAAACTCTCGACCTATCCGGGAATACCCTTCAGACGGTGCCCATGGGTCTTCCTCGCAGTCTGAAAGTGCTTGAAATCAAGAACAATCAGCTCAATTCAATACCAGAAGGTGCTCTGTCGGGCATGGAGAAGTTACAAAAGTTGGTCCTCAGTGAGAACCAACTAAAACTCAACTCAGTTTACCAAGGAGCCTGGATGGAACTCGGTGCTCTCACAGTAAGTGGTCTGGGGAGACCCATCAGATTATTATTATTTTTGGTAATTTGTAGCCTTTTTACTGAATGAAAACATAAAATGCTACCTGACCTCCATTTAGTCACCTATCATCCCAGGCTTCTTCTTTAAGACTTTAGCTTGTCATGGTTAATTTAATGTGTCTAGTTTGTGAGTTAGTGGGTAATAACTCTTGAGAATGAGATCAGTTTGAGCAGCCAAATTAAGTATCTCACGCTAAGAATTACTCCATGCCTAAATGCAAGTAACTGAATTATGTCATTAAATTTCATTCCTATATTAAATTAAAGTTAAACAAATTTAAACATATCCATGTTAACAATCAGCAGTCTCTGCATGATAATGAATGCAATAAATATCTTGTGGCCATGCATTATTTTTGTTTTTATCCAGTATCACCAGATGGGTTCTGTAGAGACTGGACATGAGTCACATATGGGATAAATCTCTTAATTTGTTCCTTACCTTTTAATTTTAGACACTGGACTTGTCTGGAAACCAGCTAACACACATTCCATCTGACCTGCCTGAGTCTTTGGAATACCTTTACCTACAAAGCAACCGCATCTCCAGTGTTCCTGCTTCAGCTTTTGAACACACTCCAAACATCAAAGGCATCTTTCTCCGGTAAGAAACACACAGACCTCATCTTCTGATGATTTTATTTTTCTTCCTTCAAAGAAACAGGTGCAGAACAATCACCTTCCACTAGTGTTGTGGTACTCGAGACTGTCTTGGTCTCAAGACCGGTCTTAAGACCACTTTTTTATGGTCTCGGTCTTGTCTCGGACTCGACCGCATTTGCACTTGGTCTTGTCTCGGTCTCGGACATTAAGGACTTGGGATTTTTTTTCAAGACCAGTCAAGACCTGTGGAAATATCACTAAATTATCATGAAAAATGTCCAATTTATTTGTTAACATCCTTGATTTATTTGAATGAAAAACATGCTGATTCAAATCCAAGTGTGACACATTGCTCATTACTGAAGATGGTTCAGTTTATTTCAGCTGAGTGTTTAATATTTAGGTATTTTCATTGAAATATGGGTCTTTTAGATTGATTTGAGAGCACTTTTAATCATGTTACACTTTTTATTGTGTCATGAAGTGTGGGGTGCCGGTCTTGGTCTTGACTCGGTCTCGACCTCTCTCGGTCTTGGTCTCGACTTGGTCCAGACTGCAAAAGTCTTGGTCTTGTCTCGGTACGCTGTGGTCTTGGTCTTGACTTGGTCTCGGGTTAGGTGGTCTTGACTACAACACTACCTTCCACTACACAATATTTGTCTGAAAACAATGCCAACAACAGGACCATTTATAACCCGGATCAGATCTGTTCTCTGCTGAACTTTTATCTTTCTACTGCTTATTAAAAATGTAATGACAGTTTTTACACACAGGAATATAACCTGTTTATTCAGTAATACAAGACCATAGTGCTACAGCAATATACATACAGTAGATAACACATTTTGAAATCATGAGAAATTGAATGTTAATCACAATCCAAGACAGTCACAGCTTTATATGGATAATATTTTGCATACCGTTCATATTTGCATGGATAGTATGTATGTTTTCCAATCTTTGAAAGCTTCCTAATTCCAATTAACCAAACTTTTTCTTGTTGTTTACTACTGATTTTTAAATGCATCACACATACTGTTTTATTTATTAGAAGAACTAGGGTTTGTTCTGATAACTTATTTTACAAAATAATCTATCTGTGATTTAGTAATGTATGTCTGTTTTGAGTGGCTCATTGTCACGGTCATCTCAAGCATTGTACTCTTGTGATAATACACGCCTGCAGCGTTTGCAACACATAAATACTTTAACATTAAACTCAGTTCTCTGTTGTCAAAGGTTTCTGGTCACATGGTAGGGAAAACCTCCATCGATGTGACAGCTTGCCTCTAGGAAGTGGTCAGAACCAAAAGAAGGTGTTGTAAATGGCTGAAATGTGGTGCCGGGGCCCCAATCCACGACTGATTAAATGGCTGAGGCTATTAGCCTAGCCCCTGTGAATTCATATGGCTTCAGTTCTTACATTAACATTCAAATCTTAATTCTGTGTTTGTTCCTTGTTCTCGACACACACCGAAGGGTATGAACACATTCTATTTTTCACAGACATTAGGCTAACAAAATAATTTTTATTTTCTAAAACTTCTTGTAAAAAGTGTTAACGTATTTCATCATAAAGATTACAGACAAAACTGAAGTGGTTTTTGTCTTCTACAGCTTCAACTTCAAGATCATGTTTGCAGTTTAAACACATCCACTCATCTTGAGGTTTATGAGACCACCTGCCACTTTCAATGACTACACTATGAGCTGAACATGTTTTTAGTAATAAAAACCTGCTATGCTTTTGTTTCTAATGCTTTGTGGTCCAAGCATACTGTGAAAATTATTGCAGTTTTTGATACTTGAGTACCATTATGTGTGTATGTTGTGTGCAAACGCTGATTCAAAATATCTAAAAAAGCCTCAACACCTTGAACTTTCCCAGTATAACTTTATCCAAGTGAGTGTAATGGTGTGTTAACTTCACAACCCATGTCTTTTTACCAACTGCATCTAATTTAAAGATCATTTTATAACACTTGTGTGGATATAGAACCATTCATTTTAATAAGGAACATGGTTGTGCCATGAGACCTCCAGTGTCACTTATTGTGACCTATCTGGACTCCTTCAAGGGAGCAACACAGAGCCATTGGTTCAGATATGCAGATGATATCTGGGTCAAGATATAAGGATTGGAAGTAAAAGCGTTCACTAAACACATCAACTCTGTTGACAATATCAAATTCACCAGAGAGGATGTTAATGACAACAAGCTGTCTGTTTGGACTGTTTGGTGCACATGGACAGAGGTGGAAGACTAAACATTGAAGTTTACAGGAAAACCAAACCACACACATCACTACACTTCCCACGAGGAAGCAGAGCCTGAGGACTCTGGGTCGGACTCTCCAGTCTCTGGTGCTGAGGTCACCGAGGTGGTTAAAAAGCTCCTCAATTTCCACAGTCATTGATGATATGGGGCTACATGTCAAGTAAAGGCACTGGGGAGATGGCTGTCTTTACATCTTCAATAAATGCACTAAGCACTAATGCAATAAGTTTACTTTGATATTTTGGACACTTTTCTTATCCCATCAGTTGAAAGGATGTTTGGGGATGATGAAATCATTTTTCAAGATGATAATGCATCCTGCCCTAGAGCAGTGTTTCCCAACCCTGGTCCTCGAGGCACACTGTCCTCCATGTTTTAGATGTTTCCCTGCTTCAACACAGCTGATTTCAATTGATAACTGATTAACAGGCTTTTGTTGAACTGCAATCATCTAAATCAGGTGTGTTAAAGCAGGAAACTTCTGAAACATGCAGGGCAGTGTGCCTTGAGGACCAGGGTTGGGAAACACTGCCCTAGAGCATATCCTGTTAAAGATCCAGGACCAGATCCTTCTGAAATGATTATGTTTTGACGCAGGCGTGCTTATATGTAATAAAATGGTGTAACTTTAGGTCTACCATTGGTGGTGGTGAGTTGCATCTTTGTGCTTAACCATTTAATTTCTAATGTGTTTGAGGCAATGATGTCGTTTAATTGGGGGGTAGATTTACTAGATCAAATTATTGTGGGTATCATAACCCCCTAACCCCCCTTCCCTAAATTACATCTTTGATGTAATGTGTATTTAAAGATCTTTTCATTTTAACAATAACTATTTTAGTGTACTTTTTTATTAATATTATTTTCTACTTGTTAGAGTTGAGTATGGGGGTAGGTGGAGTTTCCTCTTCATTGCTGAAATTAAAATTCAATAAACAGAGTAGTGAAAAAAGTGATTTCAATGTTATTTGTTTATTTTGAAGCATCCAATGTGCCTCAGCGTGTTTCTAATCTAAAAATGTACAACCTACTGGACATTCTGTCTAACTTCATTTTGTAGAGTACTGCAGCTTGCTGTCTAATCTCCTCATCTCCTCCAACTTCTGGGCATTCCACAAATTTTCTCTTTTGGTTTTATTCCACATAGTGCAGGCTTATTCCACCAAGCCCTGCAGCTAAAAGCTACAGCTCGCCGAGCGTTAAGAGGTTTGGGACATGTGCTTTCAAGGCTTTGGTTCTGTTTGTGTTACAGTGACCTCAACCTCGCAGCTTTATGACTTACAGGCCCTGACCCTTTCTATCCTGTTGTGTTTGCTGTATTTTTCAGACCGGCCACTGACCCATTTCCTTTTCTGGACACTAAAATCCCCTCAGAAAAAATAACAACACATATGTTCTCTGCCAGTTTAAAAATCCCAAAATGTTTGTAAAATGTGACACGTTTACAAAAAATTACATATGAAATGCACCTAAACTCATTGTTGAAATTCATGCATATTTACTAATGTGAGTATTCACACCCTTTGAACTTTTCTACACTTTGTCATATTTTAAGTATTTTTAAATTTTAAAGTGAAGTACAGAAGGCAAGAGCTGAACATAGCCAAGAGCTGCATATAATTTTGTTCCGTGGTTTTCATGATAACAACATAATATGTAGTTATCATGGTATTAACGATGAGCGTTTTCTAAAGAAAATGAGTTAAGGTTTTCATCTTGTGTATCATTCAGTAACCATGGAGATGGCCTGGTCCCTTCAGCTGGTCACCAAAACTGTAGGGAAATTACCCTATTACCTTGAGAAAGGGCCCATCGTTATCACAGAGGGGACAGTCGAGTCTTGGTCGGTTTACAGGCGTGTTATACTCTTTCCATTTTCAGAGGATGGATTAAATAGAGTTCTGTGAGATGTTTAAAGCTTAGTATATTATTCTATATCCTAACCGTGCTTTAAAATGCTCAACAACTTCGTCCATGTTCTGTCTGATGTGTCTTTTGATCTTTATGATGGACTGAACATAAATGTTCTGTAACAACTTTTGAGGACTTCACAAAACAGCTGGATGTATCCTGGAATAAAATTACACTCTGATGGGTTTTAATTACTATTCAGGTGACATCTGAAGGCAACTGGTTGCTCTAGTTCTGTGTCAGAGTCAGAAAGTAAAAAAAAAAAAAAAAAAAAAAAGAGGCACGACACCAAAAAAGTACAATAAACCCTAAAAATAGAAAAATCCTGTATCATTTTCCTTCCATTTTACAATTATTTTTTTTGTTTGTTTTGATCTTTTGTCTATAACATATGGGCCAGTGTGGAGTTTGCGGATTTGATGTTAATGACTCTTCAACTCCGTCGGATAGTCGAATCTTCGATTCAGGAAGAGCAGAGTGGTTTTCATCCTGGTCGTGGAACAGCGGACCAGCTCTACACCCTCAGCAGGGTCCTGGAGGGTGCATGGGAGTTCGCCCAAC
>JARVJO010000227.1:17779156-17795914 GCA_031762555.1 Cynodonichthys magdalenae | reverse complement strand
TATGTTTTGTTATTTGAAGATTATTGTTTGAATTTATTTATTTTTGGAAAAAAGGGGCAGATATTAATAAGATTTTTCTTCTTTCTGCTACCTTTCATTTTATTTGTGATTTGTATTATTTATTGTGTGTATATTATTTGTTTTGTTTTTAACTGAAATGAATAAATAAAAAAATAAATAAAAAATGTAATTGAAATCAAACCTTTGGTTTTGTTGATCAGGCCATCCGGCCACAGAGCTCACTGGGAGGAGGGAGCAAGTTCTTGAAGAAGGCTCCAAAACCAGCTAACAGTAGCCAATCACCTGTCAGCAGGAACCAAATGCATCAGAGACCAGAACCAAGGTAAGGTTCTCTTTGGATAAGTACAAGAAAAATGCTCTCTGTGTAAAAATGCAGCGTGACTGCTAAGCCAAGAGTGACTGCGCTGAAATTAGCAAAGAGTTGTTTAAGTTAAAATAAGCAAAACACTGGCTAAACATTTTAAAAGGCTAGTTAAAATGTATAAAGTAGCAAAATCCTAGCTAAAAAATTGGTAAAGGCAAAAGTAGCAAAAAGCCATCAAAAGCAGCAAAAGGTTACCTAAAAGCTAAAATGAGCAAAATGCTATTTTAAATGTAAAATGTCAAAAGGGTAGAACTACAAGTAGCAAAAGCCAGCTAGAAACTGAAAGTTTTCTAAGGTAAAAATAGCAAAATCGTAGCTAAAAGTAGCATAAAGCTAACAAAAAGTAGCAGAGTGGTAGCTAAACGTAGCAAAAAGCTAACTAAAACTAGAAGAAAAAAATAGCAAAAAGCTAACTAAGTATAGCAGAGTGGTAGATTAAAGTATCAAAAAGCTAACTAAAAGTAGCAGTGGTAGCTAAAAGTAGCAAAAAGCTAACTAAAAGCAGCAGAGTGGTAGCTAAAAATAGCATTTCTAAGCAAAAATAAAGTACACTGCAGCAGATTTCAAAGGAAACATCGGCTGTGTCCAAAACAAGAGGCCGGGTCCTCCGAAGGCCAAATTTGTCGGCCGCTTACGTCACAGCGTCGCAACGGAGGCTGTCCAAATCTTTAGACTCCTCCAATGCGGCCTACAAATGTGTCCTTCCTTTGCCCCGAATTGAAGGACTGGTCCGATGGATCCTTCCCTGCCCACGATATCCCATAATGCACTGCGAGCCGACCAAAGCTTTTTTTTTTTTGCTAGTAATGGCTAATGAAGCGAGTGAAAGGAATATGTTTTAAATAAAAATCTGGCAGTATAAAAATTTTAAGTTTCAAGCGGTTGTGTTGTTAATACTTTTATCATTTGTATAGACATGTTTTTAAATATTATTTTTGTCAGAAAAAAACCAATCTGCTTTAGAGAAATAAACATGCACCTACAGCAGGTCCATTAGTTCTTCAAATATTGTCTTTAAGTTCATTTTATTGTTTTGTGATATTAATATCGCTAAGACATTCATACTCTTCTCATTTCAATCTAATTTAGCATCTGTTTAGCGTCGTCACGGTTGCTAGGCGACCAGACATTCACAGCGACTTTCTTCCGGTCTTCGCGGTTTACCAAGGACCCAGCCCACCTCGACCGGGTAGACCGGGTCCTTCGGAGGACCCGGCCTCCCGTTTTGGACACAGCCAGTGTTTTTGAATGATTGATGAGTTCTTAGTGGATTTCTATATACTATATATATATGTGTGTGTGTGTGTGTGTGTGGATGGGTATTTCGTGATATATGAGAACCATTTTAAGACAAAACACCTACATGTGGGAACCACTGGTACATGTGGGGACCTAAGCCGAGTCCCCGTTTGGTTTAAAAGCCATTGGTGGGATGGGAGTTAGGTTTAGGACCAAGGTGTGAATTGAGTTTAGGTTTGTTTTAGGGTCAGGGAGGTACCTGCGGGGTTAGTTTTAGGTTTAATTAATGGAAGTCAATGAAATGTCTCCCTATGTATAGGTGGACACAGCTGTGTGTGTGTGTGTTTAGCTGTGTGAATTTATTCACATATTAAAGTGTTTGTCAGAGACAGTGCTGATATCCACACACTCCAGTCTTGTCTTTAAGTTAATTATGTTTTTTTGTACATTCTTCCTGACAGAACAAAGTACTGTCAATAATCTGCTCTCTCCTTTGACAGATGAAGAATAATTAAAAGGAAAAAGACTTTAGTCTTCTCCTCTCGTCTCTCCTGTCAGATATGTGTCGTCCCTCAGCAGTGGCTCTCAGGCTGCAGCTCTGAATCGACTGTCTGAAATTGAGAAACGTGTCAACAGCCGCAGGCAGGCCATCGAAGAGACTCGACAGGCAACAAAATCTGCCCCGGATCTAACCTCGGATTTGAGAGCGCCTGTAACAGCGGTCGACACGGTCCGATCCGCAGAGCCCTCCGAGCAGCTCTCAGCTCACTCCAGCAAGAGCCGCCTCCTCAAGAAGAAAGCAGCAGGGTCCGCTGCTGTGGACCCCGTCTTTTCTGATGTTAGTGGACTGTCCAGGACCAGAGCTACCGATCCTGTGGGTTTGAAGCTGAAACCTGCGAGAGTAACCAGAGGTGTGAGTCTGGATAGTGATGAAGAAGACATGAAGAAACTGCTTGGAGACTCAATGGATTCAACAGACTACAGTTCCTCTGGACCAAAGAAAACCTCATCTGTAGAACGACTAAACAAGGTGTTTAAATAAAGATGTTTGTTGTTTTATGCATTCTTTGATGTAGTCCTTCAAGTCTTTCCTCAAGTAAAAGAGATGATCTTAAAACTCAGACCCAAAATATGGTGGGAAATATGTTAAAACTTTTCCATGTTTTCATTGAGTCAAGCTTTGAGGATTACAGTTTTAGACAAAGTGAAAACCAGAAGAAATTTCCTGTCTGGTGAACAGATTCTATCAATTAAAACTTTTTTTTTGTTATTAATACAGGAGCAGAACAGTCCCAACCCGAGGGTTCAAAGCCCAGCTCCTCCTCGGACGGCCCCCTCTTCATCACCCCCCGGCACGCCCCCGCCTTCACATCGCAGTTCTCCTTTCCGATTCAGCGGCCAAGCTCGGGTCTACTTCAGCCCCTCAGTTCTCTCTCCTTCACCCTCTCCCCCCAGTGTTTCCCCATCACACTCAGAAAGGGTGGGCTCGCCTCACGGGGCGGGGGGTCCACAGGAAGTCCTTTTGTCTCTGTCAGAACAGGGTGAAGTGTTTTCTCTGGAGGAACTCATTCCAGATCCACCTGAAGATCAACACAGTCCCACGGGTTCGGTTTCCTCAGAAGGTGAGAAGTTCTGCTCAGGTACAGCTACTTCCTGTAGGTATGTGACGCTCCTCCATCGCTGGGACAGGTGCTTTTTTTATTCCAGTGATCAAAAGTCACACTGCAGACCTGCAGTATTCATTAAAATATAAAATATACTTTAATGCAAACTTTTTTCTACATTGTGAGCACTTTTCTTTAAAAAGCCATGACTCTAAAGTGTATTTTTAAGGCCCACAAACAGTTTAATCTGATCGGGTCAGTGCCAAAATTTGCCTCTTTTTTATTCCTATAAAATTGCATATCTTCTTTATTTCTCAACCAGTTTGAACAACGTTTGTATTTGATTTTAGCTGCATCCAATAAAATTGGTTTTGATAAGATTTGGGAGTTTTTTCAATTGTTGTCACATACCTACTTCCTGCTAAATCATGGTAAAGCTGCCAGATCAGTGGGGTTAAATGAGTTAGTCTGTAGTTGTAGCCATTTGTCAACTCAACAATGTAATGATGTAATAATTACATCTTTGACTGCATTACGTGTTCTCCTGTTTGTATGTGTTTTTGGCTTTAGCTATTTTAAATCTTCAGGTTTCAAAATGTTTGGCTCATTCAGGAACGATTTTTGCTTTTTTATGCTCTATACTTGTTGAAATATTTACCTTTTATTTACATTTGTTTCTCATTGAAATGTATTGAGATGACTGTTTAATCCTCCAAAGTCTCTTAGAAATCTACGTACGTCAGCATATTAGCTATGTTTGTGTCTTCTTATAATTTCTTGTTTCTTTATGAATCTGTTTAGTCTCTTCATGTGTCCATGTTCACTCTATGTGTCATGATGTGTGTGTGTGTTTGGTTTTATTATTTAGATCCCAGGTTGTGTTTTCCTCCTTGTTTATTTCCTTTGCCATTTCTCATTTCTCCCATCAGCTTATCTGCCTCTGCTCTATAAAGTCTGTTCTTTTCCACATCCGATTTTTGGCCCAAATTTCTCCTTCCGACAGACGTAGGAGGCTCCAATTATTGTGGTGGCTCTAAAAATAATCTGAGGAGATATTCCTGCCGTGTGTTCAGAGTGATCCAGTCGACTCAGAAGGATGTTGGGACGGCTCCAACCTTAAATCAGGCATATAAAACATGTTGGATTGTCTTGCTCTGATATCGCAGCTTGTGGTGTTCCCCGAGGACAAACGAGCACGGAACACGGAGGAGAATTCAAAATACAAAAGATAAAACAACTGTAATAGGACCAGAAAGTCCAGTGGACATCAGAGACGTCTCTTTTTGTTTTTTCTCTGGTAAAAATCATCCACAAACTATCACCATTGCTTCTCCCTCGTTGGCCATGTTTGTTTACTCTGAACTCAGGTTTGATCTCTAGATTTCCAGTCTGACGTCTGAATGTTGAGTGAAATGTGTTGGTGTGTTGTCTTTGCTGGTATATCCATGATGTTTTGTCCTCGTGTGGGCTCACTCAGGTTTTGAAAATCATCCCAGCGGATTTAAAATCTTGCTGTGTGAACCAAACATTACAGACAGTGCAGGTGGTTTTTGCTTCGCTGTACATTTTTGTTCTTAACAAGCCTGTTCCAAATGTTGAAAGTAGATATCCCAAGTTAATTGTGAGTGTTGGACAGAAGTACTGAAGACTTGTTTTCACTGATCGATATCAGAATGTGTGTCTCTTTGAGCTCTGTCTTTGGTATCTATGGTTTTATGTTGCATCAGCAGCTTCTCTGTACAACTGCTGTCATCATCCATAATACAGGCCTGGATATGAAAGGTGCCTGAGAGCGTACTTTTTTTTTGTACTGTCCGGTGGGAAAATATTCACAAAAATAACTGCCATGCTGGCACTAAAAAGTCTACCTGAAGCCACAGGTGCTAAAATAAACACATGACTGATACAGTCTTAAATTTGTGACCCAGCAATTGTTTAAAAATGCAAATCATCAGCTCCCCTGTTTAATTTTTATTATCATTTGAAACAAAAATCGTTGGTCAAACTCGTCTTATATTGAAAAATTAAACAAACACACTTTAATTAGAACAGAAAGGTAAAGTTGTCCTTTTTCTTTCTTTTTCCTCAGACTTTAAAATCAACTTAATGACAATAGATGAGCTCCTTCCTGCACCTGCTGGCTTCAGTCTGGAAACACTTGGAAATAAGGTAGGAATCTGTTTTAACTGTCTATAAAAACATTAAAACAAGGACAGATAAAAAAAAACTTATTTAAAATTAACAGTCCAACATGTAAAATGTGAAAACCACAGAATGGTGCAGTCCAGATTTACTGACGTTTTATTCTGTTCTTTATATTAATCGGATTAATTGTCTCTACTACAGATTTATCCCACACTGCTGTGTGTGTGTGTGTGTGTGTGTGTGCCAAGAGACAATTTCTGTCAATATTTATTGAAAAAATGTTATATAACAAATTATTCTTATAGAAATACAAATGACCTTTTTCAAATTGTTTTCTGTAGCATTTAGAGCACACATAACTTATATAAGACTCATCATTAGCATTCATTTCTTATGCCTTACTCTCCATCAACAACTTTTTCATTTATTATTTCTTAGAAATACATTTGATCACAATCCAACAAATCAGGCTAAAAATCCAATTATTTGACTTTAAAATAAGAGAATACAGAAAACGATAATTAAAGCTGATCCTCTGCTGCTCTCTCCACACCAAACTCAATGATTATTGAAAAAATTCAAACTTCATCTTCTTGCCTGGGAAGTTTTTCAGCTGTCATGAGAAGAATGGACTGTGACGTCAGCTTTGGTCGCTGATCTTTTCTGTAGTTAAAGTACAGGGTGAGTCAAAAGTCTCAGGACACCCTTTTATTTTAAAAAGCAAAGGGAAAATGAAATATCTGAAAACTTCAGCAAGTAATGGATGGATTTTAAGGATACTTAAGGAAAGTCCTGACTGGATGTACCTCTACAACAGATTAACGTTTGGATTCAGTCCAATTCAACATGGCTGCCACAGCTTATCAACATTCACCAACACAAAATGGATTTGAACTCATTCAGTCATACAGATATTGAGCTAAAACTTGTAGCTGAGAGGCTTTCTCAACACATACTCTGAGTGAGACATCTTGTGCTATCACATGAGATCCTTTATCTGCTGGTTGACTCATCATTCTGTAAAATATGCAATATCTTACAGATTAATGTAAATATTCATTTGGAGAGGCACACTCTGTTGAACGCACCTGTTTCAAAAAAATAATTGGTTTGCAGGAAATTTGAGCTGATTTTATTTTATCTGTTGACTCAATATTTCTTTGTTCCAGCAGCCGAGTCAGAGCAAACATGTCCACCTTGTTCCTGGAACCCAACATGTACACCAGCAGGAGGAGGAGCAGGACTACCAAAGTGATTTTGAGAGCGATTCCAGCATCAGGCAGGTTTCAGAGCACGTGCAAGAGGAGGCCGACGAAGACGAGGCGCTTTCAGAGGCCCCTTCTTCAGATGGGTCTCATGAAAGGACTGACCACGATTATTCTCCTACTTTCTCTGACCGGAGTTGCTCCAGCACTTCACAGACCTCAGATCACAGTCAGAGATCAAAGTCAGCATCACCTGGCAGCCGGAGTTCACATCATCCACGGAGGAGCCGGACTTTAACCAGAAAGGCTTTAAAAGAAGCAGCTACTCAGACTCAGCCTGCTGCTCTGGCTGGATCACAGTCAGCTGGTTAGTCTGATAGATTAAGTTTATTTAAGTTTATTTTGAAACTGATCATGCAGCAGATGCCACTGCTCAACACCTAGGATGTTAAAGGTGCTGTGGAACACCATTACAGATTTCTATTTTTGTGCTTTTTGGTCAACCTTAAATATAAAAATCAAAATCACTGAGAAAATTTCAATATATGTCATTATTTTCAAATTATTTCCCTCAAAAGCTGCAAAAAGGATATTTAGTTTGTTGAAATTTGGCAATTTGTCCCCTGGCTAGCAACAAACTAGCTTAGCCTGTGAGCGCACTTGTTTGAAAACACAAATCAGTCTGTGGAGAATAATGTATCAGGAATTCTAGATTTGAAAAAGATGACTTTTAATGGATGATTTCATTTATTAGGGGGGAGGAGGGATTATCCAAACCAACCTGGCAGGCTTTTGTGAAAAAAATAATTGCCCTCCTTGTTAAATCATACATTAACGGATTAATTTACTTTTAAAACCGAGTTCAGTCTGAGCTGATGTGGGCGGAGCTAATGTGCACAGCCTAGAAAAACCATGCACACAAAAAAAGGTTGTGATTTTCCATATTCCACAGTGCAAAACATGACCACTCAGCTCATTGGTTTGATTTGATTACATTCACTCAAAGCTTAGTTGCTAACTAGTCTCCAACAGTCCCACCCTGGTGAGAGACCACTATAAGGATTTCTTTGATCTACTGACAAAAAAACAGCGCTGTCTGTGTTTGACCCCCACCTCTTGTCTTTCTGTCCAGGTGTGGACCTGGCATTAAGCAGGCTCTACATGAACCCCCCGCCTGTGGTCACACATACCGTCAGCGCAGAGAGACTGGAAGGTACGAGTCACAGAAAACCAACTTTATTACCTGAACGTTGCCTTTTTTTAATGAAACTTTCAAAAAGTAATCGCAGTACATCTACAACTGATGACATGTCTGTGGTCTGATGAAAGAACAAAACGACCATCATGACATTTGGAGGAAAAAGGGGCGGAGGTTATTCCATCTAATTGTAGAGTACGGGGGTGGCAGCATGATGTTGTGGGGATGTTTTGTTGCACTTTACAAAGTAGATATTAACACAAGGAAAGAACATTCTGTGGAAATGTTGAAGCAACATCTTTAAACATCATCCAGGAAGTTCAAAACAGATGGTACCTGAAGCTTGCTGACAGATTATTTACACAGTGGTTTTAAGGGGACATATCATGCAAAATCCACTTTTTTATCCTTTTAAAACATTTTGTCGTGTACTTGGAGTCTCTAGGAGTGCAGAAAATATGAATTTAGTCTCTCCTGGTGCTGCATAGTTATCTTTATATTATGTTTGGATCATATGTTTCAACCTGTTCAGTTTTCTCTATAATGTTTTTTGAACCATTACTTCACAATATTTGCTGCAAAACAGATATAATGTCTGGACTTACCAACTACAGTTTGGTGGTCTTCATTCTCTTCAGGCAAACACCTCAGAAAAGCGGTGACAGAGGGGCTTGTGGAGTTACAATAACCAGGAATTCAGAGCAAAGCACTGCAGTTCCACTTTATAAAGACCTCAGCTGAATGGTTTAAATGGGAAAAAGAAGGATTTTTAAAGCATCATATGTCTACTTTAAGAACAAGAGTCAATATTTTCGAGGGACCATCACAAAGCTCTGATCTCAGTCCCATAAACACTTGTGGACAGAGTTAAAAAGGTGTGTGAGAGTCAGGCAGCTACAAACCTGACTCAGTTCTGTCAGATGGAATGGAACAAAACTACATCAAAATATTGTGAGAAGTTTGTGAAAGAAAACCAAAGTCAAACAGTTTAAAGACAATGCTACCAAATACTAAGAAGATGTGACCTTTACTGATTAAGATTTTTAAAAAATCTCCATCATTATTTGGGCATTTAGCAAATAAAGTTCCCAGAATAATTTCTAACCTGATGTAATGTCAGGGACAAAATAAGTTTTTTTTATAGAGTGCATGTAAACATCTGGTTTAAACTGATAAAACTACAAATGAATTAATCAAATTTTTAAGCATTATTGTGGCTTTGTAATGTGAAACTCATTTGTTTTTATTTACCGGTGTCATAATGTTGACTTATTTGTCCGTCAGCCATCAGCAGCTTCAGCCCGGTTGTGTTTGCTCTGAATGAAATGCTGAAACAGCAGCTGAACATGACGAGGCAGTTCATCAACCACAGCGACCACCTTCACTCCTGCCTGCTGCGAGGCCTGGACCCACCGAACTACAGGTACACCACGCTGGAAGACACCATCCAGGTAACGCACACCAACACACACCAACACACACAGCTAAAAATATAAAATAAAAACTCATAGAATCTTCTGCCAATCACAGTTCAAGAAATGTAAAGATCTGGCTTGAACTTTTACACAGCGACTTTTTGTTTGAGGCTGTTATAGTCTGCCGCTCATTAACGTGGCATTCAGGGAGTAACAGACACAAGGGTGTGGTTACCATGGTGACCATAAAGAGCCACTGGCAGACGCTTTTTAACATAGTTTATTTTTCGTCACACTACTTAAAGCCAAAAGGGTCTTAAACCTGTTTGTTTTGTCTTATTTTACCTTTTTTGTTCCACTTTTCTAAAGTGATCATTAGTAGTTTTAATTTGAAACAGGATATATATAAAAAAATATTTTGGGACATTTTCTTATTTGGAAGTAAGAATAAAATCTTAATGGTAGCACAAGTCTGAGTGTGGTCGTAAATAATCAGAACCTGTATTTAAAGCATTTCCCTGCATAATGACGTCATTGTGATACATAACCCCCCACTGCAAGTAGCATAGATGTGGGAGGTATAGTGAATTAAAAACAAAAGTACTGGACCTCCTATTCTGTATTGAAATGCATTGAAATGACTGACGTCACCCCCCCCTCCAAAGAAAAATACAAATAAATAAGAAACAACCTGTAGCAGCTTCATCTGTCCTGTTTACTGAGCTTTAGTATAGGATATAACTAGTGTTAGTGTGGTGGGTGGCCATGTTTTTTATAAAAATAAATATTATGAATCTAAAAAGCTGCTACAAATGATATATATTATCATTTGGCCTAACCTTTGAGACATGGATGAAATATGAAACATATAAAATACATATAAAACATGTGTTTGTGTAATCCTGAGCTATATTTTTTTTAAATATATTTGCTACTAAAGCAGTAGCTCTCCTGCGTTGAGCCATACGACTGTGGAGAAGCTGTTTTTATTGTGTATAGAGGTCTGAATGATCCTCGCTGCAGTGAACTGCAGACCTCCACACTGCTCAGGATGGACCAGCTTTTGTCTGTTAGGTTTAAAATGTACCACAACCTACAAGTGTTGCTTTGTTATTCCAGTTTTTAATTCTTACTTGGAAACTAACAAGTTTCTAATTCTCTGAAAATTTATACTGTTGTTTTTGCAGAGCATCCGTCAGCACAGAACTCCCAAGCTTTAATTGTAGAAAGACTTGGAGATCCAGCAGGACGTGCAGCTGCTGCACAGAACCGCTCCTGCAAGAAGCTCAAATGCTGTGACATCCTTTAAAATAGAAGGAATATTTGAAGATGCATCTATACACCAGTTTAAATGTTACAGTACTGTTTTAAGTGCACTTTTGTTGGGTTGCTTTATGCTTATTTTTAAAATGCAAACGTGATATTCGTAAAGAGGACTTTACATTTCACTGTAAGAGGAAATTAAATCCTTCATTCTCTGAAACCTTTGGAATCTGTATTTTTGAGAACATTACCGTCTTTCATCAAATATTTCAGAACGCTGGAAGATACAAATGTAGGCTTGATTTTTGTTTCATGTTAAAACCAGCGAATATGGACAGAATAATATTCACACAGAGGTATACAGGGTGAGTCAAAAGTCTCAGGACACACTTATTTCAAAATATCTGAATAAACCAAACATGGCTGCCATATTGGATCTAGGGCAAGTTTTTCATGTAGCATATTAAAGACCAGAATTGTCTCAAATCGATTGCTGTAATCAGACGGGCAATATCTCTCTGGGTTCAAGTTATCAACACAAATTTACAACAACTGGAAACGTTGCCTGTGATGCACAGCTGTTTCACGTGTTCAGCGTGCTGTCCCTGGTGCTGAACACTGAGCTTACCTGTGACGAAAAACAAAAGTGTTGAACTTTGTGTTAACTTTAAATCCACTATGGTGGCTTTCAAGATGGCGTGTTTTCAGAGTTAGGTCCCCTAACCCATTACTCGCTGGAGTATTTTCAGTTTCATTTACCCTTTGGTTTCTGGAATAAAATGGTGTCCTGAGACTTTTGACTCACCCTGTACTTTAACTAAAGACAAGATCAGGAACTCAAAGTTGATGTCACAAAGGACCAGCGCCCCCTCCTGGCTGGCTGCAGCACAAGTTTTGAATCCTGTTTCTCCATTTTTCTCTGGGAAAAACATTTAAATACACTTGATATAATTTTTGATTAGAGGTTTTGTTGATTCACACATTTTTGTACTGCTGTATGTTCAAATACATCCTTTTAAAAATAAGTTTAGTTTCTATTATTTCAAGCTTAAAGAGAAGTGTCACGTTAAACTGATTAACAGCTGATTAGGAGGATGTATAGGTGAGATTTTCAGATTAAAAAGGTACATCCCGTGTTCTGGAGCCCATGAAGAACACCAGTTAATCTCAGGATTATTCAGTTATCACCACTGGAGATATACTTGCATCTTTTCAAAACTATTAAACCTGAAAAGGAAAGTCTGGATTTGGACCTCAGAATGAGGAGCTCCAGGTAAATATTTCATTGTCAGAAAATAAAAACATTTTTATTTCAAACTTTTGCAAATCTGGCTTCTAATATATTAAATGGACCAAATACATGTGACTTAATCTTTGTGTTGATTTTGGAGGTTTTTAAATTATAATCAGTGTTCTGTAGTGTTATATTGAATACATGTGACCTGAGAATGTTAGAGACAAATTAATCTGATGAATACAGTTCAAACTAAAAATCCTATGAAATTTTCTACAAATAATTCTGATCTGATATCAGTAAAAAAAAATCTTGGGTTGGACAGTGTACTTCTATTAGAGGGGCCTGACAGAAAACCTGCCAGTGAGCAGGTTTAGTTTATGAGACAAAGAAAACTTTGAATCTCCTAAAACTGAAGATCAACTAACTCAGCTTTAACCCCACTGGTGTGCAGTACAGTACAGTACAGTACAGTACAACATACAGGTGGTAAAATAACACCCCCTTAATCAGAAGTAGCAAAATGTTTATTTAAAAAGAACAGATATGATTACAGTCACACGATAAGTGCAGAAATAAACAAATCATAAGAACATTGATCAGCGATGTGTTGAGAAGTGTAAAATAAAGGCACAAAGTCAGGCTTTAGTGTGGAGTCATCAGTAGGGCTCGTTAAAGGGGTAGTAACGATGTCCTGCGTCTCTGGGAACACGCTTTCCTTCCACCTGCAACATGAAGAACAAGAACCAGAACTCAGCTACAGCTGGGACTAAAATAAACACTGATTGTTGCTGTTTGAGTGAGAAACATCACAATATCAGATCAAGTGTCGCCATGAAGATAAACTTATTACCCTGAACATTTTCTCTCATAACAATAGTTTCTGTAGTTATTATTAAAATAGGTCAACAACAGCAACATTCATAGAAGAGTCTTTTGAGATAGAGAAGTTTTGAGGTGTTACGCTTCCTTCTGTTTTAATGGTGCTTCATCAGGACATTTATTCTTTTTCCTTTCACATTTAGCAGCAGATTTTTATATTTTGACTTATAAACATCTGAGATTTTATGCTTGTCTGATTCCAACATGTGTCCAGCCTAATTTAGGTTAATCCTGTGACTGGAGCTTCTGTGTTTTCAGAGTTCTTTGTTTACATGGAATGTGGACACATATTTCAGAATTGCTTCTTAATATATCTGGAAAACCACTAAGTAAACTCAAACAGAACAGTTTATATTCAGGATAGCCTGGTATTTCATACTTTTCAATTAGTACATTTATCATATAGAGACCTTGTGATCAATCCTTAAAGTTCCTGTGACATCAAGTCTTTGTAACAAATATGATGCTTTTATGGAAAGATAACACTGATAACATATTGCAAAAAAAAAAAAAAAAATTTTATGCTGCTGAGATGAAGAGTTGTTGAGATATTTGCATGTGAAATAAGAAGTGATGTCAAAGGGAAATGTCTGCAGTTTGTTACAATGACTAAACAGACAGTAGAGAAGAATCATGTTTCTTTAGATTATTTTGGGTCACTATTAAAAAGAGTCAGAATTCAAATATTGTTTTAAAAAACAAAGACCAGAGTTCCTTTTCTTCACCTTTGATGTCACTTCCTGTTTCACTTTGGCTGAGCCAAGTTCAAAAGAAAATATAAGAGTTAAGTGACAAATTGGATAAAATCTTGCCAAGTTTCTTAAATATTAAGATGTTTTCTTTGTATTTAAAATGATATGTATGTCACAGGCACTGTAAGGAGGCAGGAGGACAAACAAAAACCCATAAATGCTGACAAACTCAATCAATTATAGAAGAATGAGCTGCTATAAAGACCCTTGACTGACAGTATGCCAGGGGGATCTGCAGAGATCTTTAAAATAACTCTTTAAATAACCTTGATGTAATTGTCAATAAAACTCTTTGAAAGCTATGAGATGCTGGTAGTTATCCTTCATGACCTAAAAACACTGAAGCAGCAAAAAGTACTTTGTCACTTTTAAATCTATCTGCCTGTGAAAAACTAACTTGTCTTTTAGAAAGAATAGATGGTTTAAGATAGTAGTTATTTCAGACATCTTGAGGTGATTTCTAACTATTCTTTTCAAGTCTTTTACAAGAGGTAGTTTTCTATTGGCTGGTAAAAGAAAAATATAAAACCATGAATGCAGATCCAAACACAACAGATCAGAGTCCACTTACTTCAATCATTGGGACAATGTAGCGCCAGCCTCTATTCAGTGCTGTGATGCTTTTCATTTCTTCTGCTTCCAGAGTGAAGTCAAACACCTGACAACAAACCAGAAACAACTCTTCACCTCGACACACTAAATGTAAATTAAACTATCATCTCAATTGTATGTTTATCTTTCTTGCAGGTAGGCCTGAGCAGGGATGAGATTCTGACAGATAATTAGTGTTAAAAAATAAAAACAGGTTTGATTTTATTTAACAGAAATATAAATCCTATAAATACCGCTACCTAAAAATGATCAGATATTACTTAATGATTATTTTATAGGTATTAGAGTAAATTATAAATATTTTAAATGCAATAGTCTTGATGTAAAGGCAAAACATTTCTCCTAACCTGAATGTTCTCCTGGATGCGAGATTTTGTCACGCTCTTGGGAATTGTTACCACTCCTCGTTGTGTCTGCCACCTGGAATCACAGAAGTTCATGTTTATAAAACCCAAACCAAGTACAAAGATCACTTTATTAAAAAACTCTTTTCGTCACTTGTAGTTTTGTTTTTCCTCCTCATATAATAGAACCAACGTAATAAAAGCTGCAGCACGATCTGAAAACTCACCTTAGGATGATCTGAGCAGGTGACATTTTATATTTCTCTGCAAGTGAGGCAATAACTGGTTCTTGGAGCAGGACAGGTTCGTCCGGATGTTTCCAGGCCCGATCAGGAGACCCCAGAGGACTATACGCCGTCATCACCAGACCCCGATCCCGACAGTGGGCCAGGAGCTCCACCTGGGCCAGGTACGGGTGGCTCTCTACCTGCCAGACGCACACACAGACATGCCAGGGTCACCTCAGATCCGCCTCCTCCATCATCATCATCACAAACACGGTGTACCTGGAGAACAGTGGGTTTAATCCTGGCCACAGACAGGATGTCATCGATCTGCCGGCTGTTGAAGTTGGACAGGCCGATGGACCGAACAAGACCCTTCTCCACCAGTTTCTCCATGGCGGCCCAGGTCAGCTTGTAGTCTGTGTCATCATACAACAAGGTGCCGTCCTCCTTTTTGGGGAAAGGAATGTTTCCTCGTCTGGCCAAACCAAAGAAGACGAGGACAGTTTATGTAAAAAGGGTTTATGTGCAAGGAGGAAGATTTAAAGTTTTTTTACACAATATTAGAAGATGAAACTGTGAATTAAACAGAAAGGAAGCTAAAAGGAACAAGAAAAGCTGAAATGAGCAGAATTAAAGTATAACTGATCCGAAGCTAAAAGCAGTAGCTTTAAAAACACCACAAATTAAACACTAAAATCAGCAAAGCAGCAATTAAAAGCTTTGAAAGTTAAATAAACAGTAGCTAAAAACTAAACTCCGACTTAGTATTCACACAAATAAAATAAAAAACATTTTTGACACGAATTAAATATTTAGTAAAAAACTATAACATTTTAGACTAAAATAAGATTTCATTGTTTGGGGATAATAATGCAGTAAATTAACACTTGTCCTGACAACTAAAGCTAATTTTCTCTGACTAACAAGTGATATTCTTAGACCTCCATGGAGGCTCTGCTCACTGGAAGGCATAGGGCCAGTGCATGAGGTAGAGGTCCAGGTAGTCCAGTTTCAGGTCCTTCAGAGTCTTCAGGAGGGCTGGCTCCACATCCTCTGCTTGATGGCAGTTGTTCCACAGCTTAGACGTGATGAACACATCCTCCCTCCTCAGGGACTGATGAAGAACAAACAGAGTGATGGAGTTAGGTCGTTCTTTAGAGAGAAGCAAAAACCTCACATTTTCTCACTGGCCTGAACAAATCTGTAATCTCACCTTGAGTTTACGCCACATCATTAAATATGTCACAGGAAATACTCAGCAGCACTTTGTGTAATGAGGTGAAGCAGTTTTACCTTGTCAGACCCGAGCATCTCCTGCAGAGCATCTCCCACCTCAGTCTCATTCCCATAGATGGAAGCACAGTCCAAATGACGATAGCCGGCCTCCAAGGCCCACACCACAGCTTGTTTTACCTGTGGGAGGCCAGGTCCAATGAGGACAACCGTTTTAATTTAACACTCACATGAAAGGTTCCTGCTAAACTAAACTGAAGCTCCTGAGAATAAAGGGCAAACAAAACTGTATCAGATTTTTATCAGTCGCTGTTACGAGGTACAGTCACCTTTTAATAGATTTAGTAAACTCAAACAACATATTTTACGGACTATAAGTCACAACTTTTTTTTTTTTTTTCCTCCATAGTTTGGCTGGTCCTGCAGCTTACAGTCAGGTGTGACTTGAATATAATATTTTCCCCTCTTCTTGGTTAGGGTTATTTTTTGACTGATGTGAATTATACTCCAAAGCAACTTATAATCTGGAAAATACGGTATTTGGGTCGTTGTGTAAAACAAATACAAACAGAGTATGATGATTTGTAAATCCTTTTCAACTCCTATTCAATTAAATACACTACAAATATAAGATATTTAATGCTACAACAGATAAACTATTGTTTTTTGCAAATATTAACTCATTGTGAATTTAATGTCTGCAACAAACTCCTAAATCTCTTGCAATTATATGTTGAGAAAGTTGTTCTTAAACTGTTAAGTCTTGCCCCATACTTGCTTGTGAACGACTGAGCCTTTCGGGGATGCTCTCTTTTGTTGCCTCTGTCCCAGCTTTTTTAGAGCGTGTTGCAGGGATCCAATTCAGATGAGTGAATATTTACAAAAAAACAATAAAGTTGATCTGTTTGAGCGTTAAATATGTTGTTTTTGTAGTGCATTCAATTGAATATACACTCACCGGCCACTTTATTAGGTACACCATGCTAGTAACGGGTTGGACCCCCTTTTGCCTTCAGAACT
>JARVJO010000227.1:17760807-17771874 GCA_031762555.1 Cynodonichthys magdalenae | reverse complement strand
CAAATAGCTGAATTTAGCAGAAAACAACTGTAAAGAGCATAAATATCACAAAGTAGCAGAAAAAAACATTAAAAAGTTGATGAGAGAAGATGCATGGAGCTAAATTCAGAACAATCCTGGAAGAAAACTTGTCAGAGGCTGAAAAACACTTAAGACTGAATGGAAGCTTCACAAATATAAACTACTTTATGTTGGTGTATCACATAAAATCAAATGAAGTTTGTGGTTGTAACATGAAAAAATATAAAAAGTTAAATTGATAAGAAGACTTTTTCTCATCACTGTATATGAAGACATTGTAACCCCAACAAAGCAAGCATTACCTGTGAGTAGTAATCCTTAAGGAAAGCATCAGGAAGAGCGATGTCCTCTAAATAAGCTTCTGATTCTTGCATATGTGAAGTATACATGTTAAATCCTGTCATGTCACTGCCACGGACATATAAATCCTCTGAGAACTTGGGGTTGTTGTCAGGTTCCATTGGATTTTGGGAGGTATCCTGAATTACCTGACCAAATTCATTGTAGATTAATGTGTGTTGTGTTTCTGTGATTCCAGAGAACCCGTTGCCAAGATCCATCACTGGTAATGCCTCAGTGGTCCGCTTATTTCCCATCTTAACAGGAACAGAACAGAGCGGAACCTCCTGAAAAAGATACAACAATATCTTACAATTAGAGCGATAGACGTTAAACAACTCTCACATTTACCTAAGCACACTTTTCAAAATAGTTAATTATAAGATTTGGAAAAAAAATTTTTGTATAGCACCCTGAGACTATAAATTAAAAGCCTAATATTCCTAGAAAGAATGAATATTTGCTTGTTGCTTTTGTATCAGAACTTTAAATAAAGATCATGTTATGCTAGAAATGACCAGAATCAGTTTGGTTAAAGCTTGTTGGTGATGTTATGCCCGATACCATGTGATGTTGTTTAATGTTATAAAAAGTGTTAGAATGTGTGATGAGAATGACTCTCAGCTACTACCACACTTTTTGTCCATATCTGTAAATTAACTGAGTTATAATCATAACTGTGTTTGCTGAGGTCAGCTGGCTATGGTGTCCATCTGACATTTGGTTGTCTCCAAAAGTTAATTTTCCCTTCAAATCTATCACGCATTTCTTGAGATATTTTGCTAACAAATAGATACAATTGTCTTATAGTTAATGACGTTTCAAACAGGGATCTTGCACATCAGTTAGTGCTCTCTCTTTACTCCATGACCCACACAGCACACACCTCTCTTGGAAAGCCCTCTGCGAGGCAGGTGACCTCTACATACCCAGTACACTGCTTCTTCAATAATACCATCATACACCTTAACTGTCAAGTAGTGACAAATTTATAGACAGTTTTAATTTTGCTCAAGTTAATAAACAGTGGCAGCCAATTCGAATTTTGCTAAAAGACAAACAAACAAATTATTATTAATACATTGTATTGACTTCTATTCTTTTCTGTAGCCTAACCCTGACCCTTACCTAAAAATGACATTTGATTATATTTGAAACAGATATTAGTCCCCAAAAGGACAGCTGGTCCTTACAAGGCAGGTGAAAACCAGATTTACACTGCATGTGGCTCCAATCCGCTGCGCTGCACAGAGCAGTTTGCCATCATTCATTTCCACCCCACCAGCTCTGCACCTCTTTGGTGCTCTGAGAAGCATGTACAAGAAATGCAAGATCTTGTAATAAATTCAGTGATAAATGTGAAGTCAGATCAAATTTATTAATTCTGTGGAAGACGAATTGGAAACACTACATCACTGTTGTCTTCTTTTGAACCCATATTTCAATATAAAATCCACACATCTTAGCATACGCTGCATGTTACCATCTGCTTCCCAGACAGAATGATACATTTTGGCAGCATGTATGTACAAATATGCTGTATTTATTAATATAGCTAGGATTTTGGCAAAATGTAGTAAGTAACACCTTTCACAGATGTTACAGGGTTGTGTATATTTGTTGTGTTTTTGTTTTGCAGGTTAAATCTCTGCCACTAATCATCCCTACTACCAGCAGGTGTGAGCAGCCTATTTGACGGAGAAACACCCTCTCGTCTGAGCTGGCTCTCTCCCCCCTCACTTCCATACATGCTGCAGACAGAAGCTTGGTTGTGGTGCTCCCCAACTACACCATTTTCAGTTTAATAAACCTTTTTGAGTTAATGCCATTTTTTGTCTTGGGTCTCATTGTGTTACTTCCTGTTGAGCCAGTGGGTTGTAACACATACATAAAATCACAAAGCACTGTACAATCAGAAACAACACTAAATTAAGCAGATTAAAACAAGCATAAAAGCACAATAAAATCACAACATGAAGGTCTGGGAAAAGTGTTTTCAGTTGCTTTTGGAAAACCTCCACAGAGTCTGTCTTTGGTGAATTATTTTGAAAATATGGATTTTGCAGTCAAAACAGGATCAAATCTAATTTTGGTGGATCTCTGTGCATACCTCACTGCCCTGTGGATGCAGTGTAAATGCTCCCATTGATCATAATGTGTGTGATTTTATTGCAGAGGTCAGAGTGGAGCAGAGCAGAGTGGAGCGGATTCAGTGTAAATTGGGGGATACACACACATGCAGGCAGTTGCATAAAGAACCACTTTTAATAGAGGGCAATAAAACTCACCTTATCTTCCCCTAAACCTTCAGTGTGGTAGTTTATCAGATGTTCTTTTGTGTCAAATGGTATGTCTTTAAACAGGTCAGGGAAAACGTTATTCTTCCCTTGGCACTGGCAGAACACCAACAGGAAGGGGATTACTGCAAAGAAAAGACACTTTGTAGTTGATTCAAGACCTTTCAGTGGAACATAAATGTAAGAGTAGATATATGAAGGTAGATATGTTGCCTTCAAAGATACTGCTTCTTGTACTGTGCAAAAGTCTTGTGATTGATTCACCTTCAAATGAGGACTTCTCTGTGAATGTGAGTAATAATTGTATTTCCAATTGTTTTCCGGAGTGTTTCTATACACTTTGAGACCCCAACTTTACAAATTTTGGGTTTTAAAAGTTGTAATGTCTGTAAGTGGCTGCTGCTTTTTTGTTCTCATGTTCATTCTTGATTGTCTTATACAAAGTGGATAATATCAGGCTCAGACGCATTGTATATTTGTTGAAGGTGAACTCACGCATCAGTAAGCAACAAGCCCCTATGAGTGGGCCAATTGCGCGCGAAGTGAAGCCAGATGAGGTCTTTTCACTTCTGGATCTCATTGCATTGCTGCAGTCTTCCTTCCCAACACAAGTACACACATCCAGAGTAAAAATCTCATGGTTCGGGCAGCCCAGACCCTGAGCATCCTTCACTTCTAGTTCCAGCTCATATGTTCCAGGCCACAGGGCATCGCTAGAATGAAGTGCAACAGTTGTCTCTGCAACAAAGTGTGGAGAAGTCAAACATACACCTAACTACTACTTTCAGTATTTATGTTACTGCATATGCTGTAATAATGTTACCATTAGTTCAGTTGAGCTGTCCGACACACAGTAATGTGCCTCATAGAATGTCAAATCAAATCTTACCATAAATACAGCTTAAGCAGGAATTTATGGTTAACCTTGATCTTTATACAAGAAACTTTAAAACGTTATTTGTGAATAACTTCATAGAAAATATCAGCCACAACTAAGACTTGACATCCTGTGTATTGATGTACCACATAAAATCTCAGTGAAAGACTTTGAAGTTAGTGTATGGCTATAGGGTATGGAGACACTAATGACAAATTAATTAATCAACAAACTTGATTAAATTAATTCAGTGATGCAATTTTAAAAAGAAACAAATTTTCTTACCATTGATGGGTTCAATAACCCAGTTTCCTTTTGTACCTTCAGGTATGATTAGGAAGGTGAACGGCGCTGCATTGGGACTGATGTCCTCATCAAAGGCAGTGGCGTACACAGTTTTTTTATCAGAGCACAGACTGGTGCGTGCAGTGGCCAGAGAAGGACAGTGGTCATTGGAGTCAGCAACCTGTATGGCTATTGTCCCTGTGGCTGTCTTCGCTGGCATATCTGCAGGTGACAGCAGTTCAGTCAAACGTTACAAAACATACCACACAACAAAGGGTAGGACATCACTACAGGTGGTTAGCCTCTGTTGAACTCCAGGGACCTCATGCAGTGCTGACCTGTAGCATAGGCAGTGTAAGCAAATGCTAAGGGTGCAGTCCATCTAGAGGGCACCACCAATGGGGGATTAAAAAATATTTTATAACTTTTTATCAGAGTATAGCTGATAGCTTTGTTACTACATAAGGTTATATTGTGCAGAGGATGTTCCATGATAAAAGTATCATATGATGTAGTCGACTAACTACTGGTGCTCAAAAAAAATGAGGATAATGAAAGTTTCAGTTCTGATCTAAGATAAAGTTCAGGTTAAAGTCTGGTTTTCAGTGTTTCTACCTTCATAAAAAAATGATATTTACTGAGTACAAATTCTCAGTGTTATGAATGCATTCACAATGGGCTGCTAGGTTTTAAGAGGTTGTGGAAAAAGTGGTGGGGTCATCTAGGGTAAAAAGGAGCATCTTATTAACAGTGAATAATCATTTATTATCTATTCTTATACAAATTAATAAAGAAAAGCCAACATGTAATAGTTGTTGACAATTGTATTTACCTTTGGTTATAGCGAGAATTTTGGCCACATAGGTCCCGTTGACTAAGAAGGGGGACTCCCTGTCTGGTACCTTGTTGAGTTTGATCTCAGCTGTGTTTTCATCAATTGTAAACCAGTTGTCTGGATCGTAGGCTTTAGCATAGCTGAAACAAGTAAAAGAAAAAAACAGTATTAGAAAAAAAGATACACTTAAAATGATTTACTAAGAGTTGATTTTTATTATTCTGCTGCTGAATGAACACATTTTGAATAAAAAAATTTAAATTCCATCTTGAGCAACGTTACCAGCATTACCAGCGTTTGTGGTAGTTTGTGTCTCAAAATGATGACATCACAACAAAAGTCGAGACTGTGTTCCATTCTAAAATACCTAAATATAAACTTTAATCTTTAGCCAAAATATTTAAGATTTAACTTTTAGATTTAGATTTAGGATTTAATAGTTACATGCAGTATATTTTTTACCTTTTTTTTTTTACATTTTGATTAAAAAATGTAACTGTGACTTGACTTACTTGACATTTTCAGCTTTTTTTCCTGTATCTGGATTCGTAGCAGCAAATACAGTGAGCACTCCATCTTCTGGTGCATCATTGGGGTCCTCTGATACAGGAATTTTCTTGGTGTCAGGCATAAATTTTGGACCCTCTGGAACATTTTTCACTGCTATTTTAATTGGATAGCTTTTTGGACCTCCTGGTCCTGGTTTGAGGGCTGGTTTCAGTCCAACACCAACACCAACACCAGGCCCGGCAGCAGGCCCAGCAGCAGGTTTAACCCCAATTCCAGGCCCAGGTTTAACCCCTACATCTACGCCAGCTTCCACATCAGCATCTAGTCCCAGGTCCACACCAAGGTCCAAACCCAGATCCAACCCTAGATCCAACCCCAGATCTACTCCTGCATCCACACCAACTCCAACACCAAGTCCAGCTCCAGCTCCGACTCCAACTCCGGCCCCAGCACCGGCTCCAGCTCCGGCTCCAGTAGCCAAAGGACCACCTTCTCCAACCTGGACGTCCACATCCATCAGTACTGCACTACCGACTACAAAAGGGGCCACATTCTCAATGAGGAGGCCAAGCTCAAGATTCTGTACTTCTTCAAAATCTACAGGCTAGAAGGTCCAGAGGGAGGACAGGTGGAGTCCGGAGGAAAACACAAAAGATGAGAGAACAAAAACTAAATAAAATTAAATATTGAGCCACAGTTATTTTGAACTATAGAGAATTTACTTTTTCTGTGAAAATGCCGTGTGAATGCTGAGTGCTGAATGACTACTGAAACTTTATAATAAAGCTGAAACTGAAGAAGGAGGGGAAAAACGAAAAGGGGAAAAGCTGACTAGAAGGTAAAACTAACAGAAGGCTAGCTAAGAGGTAAAAATGTCAATAAAAACCACACTAAATATGCTGAATAAGATTTAAAAGACAACACTGTTTTTGACAGCACTGAAGAAGTCTCAGTGTATTTCTGTAAGAAAATATTTGTCAATAAATATTTTGAAACATATAAAAGTTAAAGTAAAAAGTCACATTGTGAAACAGCACTCACACAATATAAGCAAAACCTTTGAATATTTAAAATTTCTTTTGAAATACCTTGATCAGCTTCAGAATGCCCTCATTGGTTTCCTTGTCTGTCTCAATAGAAAAGAGATTATCCTCGTTTCCTTTGGCGATGGTAAAGACAGCTAGCCAGTTGTCTGAGCCTTCAAAGTCTTTGTCCAAAGCTTTGATTCTCATCACAACTACATCAACAACATTTTCATCCACTGAGCCAGAATACTGAAAACACAACATTTTAAAGAAAGCCATAAAACTGTGCAGCATCATGTTAATTACAAGCTCAAATAAAGACATAGCATTGCCACTGCGATATTACATGTCAGACTTTTAAAGTAACATCAGTTAATGATCAAAAATTATGAAATGAGGAAGCCATTTTGGTCAAACATTAAAAATATCTGTAAAACTGACTAAAGTATAGAGGTTTAGGGTTTTTTAAAATCAGTAGGAAATGACACTTTTTAGTTGATTCAAGAAATGGCAGAGTTTCTGTTCAGATCCAGCCTGGACCAACTGGGCTGTTTGTTTGGGTTCTTAGCTCATGGTCTTATGCTGAGGCCTGTGCTGTGCTGTACCTGATTGGAGTCAGAAGACAAGAATAAAGTTTTTGAGAGTAAATCCAATAGACTCCTGCATTTATTCAGACATACCATTTTGAACATCACATTATTCTACATGGCTATATGATGACAATATGAATCAATGTTTTTATTTTGCCTTGATGTAATTGAATCATTAATCATGTAACTGATTTATCGATCTGGATCAATGTATTGTTACACCCCTAATGCAGACGCTGACAAACACATTATCATCCTTTTGCCTTTGGTGGCTGGTGATAAAGATTCTTTTTAGGGAAGGTAAGGATATCACGTTATTATTGTTGTGAGTTTACTACAATAACTGCTTGTTCTATTTAGTTATTTGGTGCCTAACTTGAACCATATTTTTACCTCAGATTTTTCCAAAGTAGGGATGTTGTCATTGATGTCCAGGACTTTGATCTCCACGGTTCCTGTGCCAGTCTTCCCCCCTGCTCTACCTTTCATATCAGTTCCTTTTACAACCAGTTTGTAGAAGTCATGTGTCTGCCAGAGAAAAGTGCAAACAAATAGCATGAACACAGAGCCTAATGGTAACTATTTTAATATGAATACAAACACATTATAATATTTTTATTCATATTTAATATTTTATCTTTGCAATTACATTTTAGAGTGCAGCAAACTATTCAAAGTTTTTACATCACATCACATTTCAAACTGCATGAAAAAATAAAATAGTATGTATTTGTGCTATACTACAAGTGATTAAGTCAGTTTAGGTGTGTTCAAGATGTGAAAGGTGAATATTGATTGTGATCCAAAGACAATGAAGGAAAGTATAAACTTAATAGACACACAGGAATGGAAAAAAGCAAGCCCATCCGCTTTTAATTCTGGAGATTTATATACAGTACCTGGGCATCATAAAAACAAAATAAATGTGGTGTGAGTGCTGAATGCTAAAAGACTGAAAAAGCCAAGACTAAATTATTAAAGTTAAAATGGCTAAAACAAAAGCTAAAATAAGACAAAATGATGCATGAAGCAAAACAGAAGCTAAAGGCTAAAAATAGGCAAACTAAATGAGAAATTACAACAGGGCTCCAAGTGTAAAATAAAATGTTAAAAAACATCACATTCTCATTATTTAGCTCACTTTCTGAATGTAAAATCCTAGTTCCAAATTTTTCACTATCATTTTATCGTTATTTAGCTCACTATTCCTATATTTTGGAAATATTTACCAAAATTTACAGTTAAATGTTAAATAACATACGTAAATTTTATATCATAAATCTAAATCATCTTGAGACAAAAGCAACCGCTAACCCAGCCAATTGCTGTGTCCAAAGGATCCGGCCTACCCGGTCGAGGTGGGCTGGGTCCTTGGTAGACCACGAAGACCGGAAGAAAGTCGCTGTGAATTTGGATGGTCTAGCCTTCGGCTTTATTCCCGCCCTTGAATGTTTATTTCGCTATTCAAGATAGTTTTTTTCTGATAAAAATAATATTTAAAAACATGTCTATGCAAATGACAAAAGTATTAACAACACAACCCCTTGAAACTTTTCATTTTTATACTGCCAATTTTTATTTAAAACGTATTCCTTTCTCTTGCTTCATCCGCCATTACTAGCAGAAAAAATCTCTGGTCTGCCCGCAATGCATTATGGGATATGGTGGGCCAGGAAGGATCTATCAGACTAGTCCTTCAATTCGGGGCAAAGGAAGGACGCATTTGTCGGCCGCATCAGAGAAGTCTTTGGATTTGGACAGTCTCGGTCGCGGCGCTGTGACGTAAGAGGCCGACGAATTCGGCCTTCAGAGGACCCGGCCTCTTGTTTTGGACACAGCCAATGCTGCTAACACTGCTAACACCACTAAAGCTTCCCTACAAAACATCAAACTTGCAGTAGTGGCCGGTGTCTTTAAACTGCTGGACCACAGGTACCATACCTATAGAAGAAAAACAGTCTCATTTGAATCAAAATATTTTTAGACATTGAATTTATAACATTGATTTTTTTATCCTTCATCTACAAGCCTGTGGGCTTGTAGATGTGATTGTGAGCTGGTAAATTAAAGTCAGCTACTGAGGATGATGGTGAACCTTTAGGGGTGAGGAACAGAGGCCTAGAAGGCCTAGAAGGGGAATGGAGCTTGTGGTGCTTTAGAGTGAATTTAAAAAATGGGTGAGTAGGGCTTGAGATGGAGCGCGCAAAGTAGATCTTTTAAGATGGAGAAAGTGATCAGATTTCGCTGGTCTGGCTGAGAGAGACAGCGTCTCGAGATACCTTTTAAGAGGAGCTTAAAGGCGTGGTTGGAGAGGAGGCTCGGCGAGGCACTTGGCAGGTGGCATTTAATGTAGAAATGAATGCCTGCTAGAAGGCTACGAATGCAAGAGAGTTAGAAACGGCGATGGTTGAAGCAGAATGTAATGATTGCTAGAATGGTTTTTATGTGAGTAGAGGAATTTTCGAAGATGAGCACAACTTTGAAATGTGGCACACAAAGATGTAAGACCTGAGCATGGAAGGAGCAAGGCCTGACTTCATATAAGCCTTAGCTGATTGGAGACATGTTTAGCTGAGATGATAAAATTATTAATCACTGACTGCCAAGTGATTTGACAGAGAAAAGGCATGATTGACTTTGATGAGGAGTGGCCCTTGTTAATGACTCCTACTATGGTGAGGTTATCACAAAAAGCAATGATGTGTTTGCGAACCCAATGGTGACCCCACAGGCAGCAGGCGACTGTGCCTGGAATGTCCTGATGCATGTGGCGGGGGCATGCTGATTTGGGGTGAGTGTCTTTGCAGAAGCTGCAGATGTGAATCAGACAACAATTAAGAAAAGAGCAAACACCCTTATTAAAGTTATTGCATACAGGATTATTGTTGAACATTTCTACCTTTCTTCCATGACGATCGATATTTTGAGAATTGGGGGGTGGGCAGGCAGGTTTGCGGCGGCTAAATGACAGGGTGGGACAGAGAGAGCTTTGGTGGCCGACTGTGCCACAAAGGTGGCAACAGGCTGCTTGTGTTAACATTATTAAGATTTCTGTATCAAAGAAGGATCAGTCCAAAGGGAGGCCAGATTGAGCCAGGACTGCACCTGCTTTGGCAGCAAAGGCTTTGTGATATTGGTAAAATATGGACCTGCCATACTTGAGGTGAAGATCTGCGATTACTGCTAGATAGGATTCTGAATGGCGATTAGGGTAGACTGAACAAATTACTTCTCGGTATACACTGAAAGCAGCTAAAAACTGTCAGATTGAGAAGTCTTTTGACA
Source organism: Cynodonichthys magdalenae (assembly GCA_031762555.1). NCBI lineage: Eukaryota > Metazoa > Chordata > Actinopteri > Cyprinodontiformes > Rivulidae > Cynodonichthys > Cynodonichthys magdalenae. Next base: position 17,761,810 of record JARVJO010000227.1, on the reverse strand, counting down.
GGCGAGGGTCTGACGTTTTGAGAATGGCTGAGTAGCTATCAGCAGGAGCTATGCACTGATCAACTTCAAGGGAGGGCAGGATGATGGAGACAAGATTGACATACTGGCCTTGAAGGATTTTTGAACGCAGTCTGGATGAAATATTTGCATGCATGGGAGTGTAAGTGTGACCTGATTGGGGGGTGTTGAAATGGAGATGAGAAGACCGGATGTGTTTAAAGGAAGAGAGCAAAAAAATTAACGAGTTCAGGGTGAGTACGTCTTACCTAGAGAAGGACCTGGGCGGGCATTAGCCAGAGTGAACGCTGGGGCTGAGAGGCAGACTGCGAGGTGGATGGAGCTGAGGTGGATGCAGAAGTGGCAAGAGTGGCGCTGGGAATTCCGATCTTCTGCAGATGGGTCAAAAGCATGGATATGGAGCGTTGGAGAGAATCCATGAAAGTGACAAGGATGTTGGAGAGATTGCGGATGTCGCCGAAGGGGAGCGGCAGGGCTGGCTGAGATCCTGCTGGAGAGGCGAAGGCCTCAGGAGCCGAAGGTGTTGGAGGGGCGCAGCGGAAGGGAGACTTTGAGCGGGGGTGAGGTGTGTGGTGGAGAAGGTTGAGCTGTGGCGGGCCTGCCTCTGGAACGTTTAGGGCAAGGACTGGCGGATTTGTGGGACTGTTTGCCAGAAAGTGCCACTGGAAATGGAGAAAATGAAGGACCAAGCAGAGGAGAAGGCAAGGTGTCGTCGTACAGCAGGAAGGAAGCCAGAGAGGCGATCTAAGGAGAACCCAGGTTGGAGCTGTCAGAATGAGCGCAAAGAGAGACCCAGGGCACAGGCAGGACTTAAGGTTCAAAAACAAAATAATTTATTAAAGAAAAATACTGACGAGGCAGCTCAAAAACTTACAACTTGGTGAGGCAAAAAATCCAAAGACAAAGATACACTGACAGGCTGACAACGAAGCACAATGAACCGACAAACACAAAGTGACAAGAGACTGAATATAAAGGGAAACTA
>JARVJO010000227.1:17724775-17745201 GCA_031762555.1 Cynodonichthys magdalenae | reverse complement strand
CACCTGTACAGATACAAGTACACACACCTGTACAGATAAAGTACACACACCTGCACAAATACAAGTACACACACCTGTACACATACAAGTACACACACCGGCACAGATACAGGTGTACGCTTCACTACACATACAAGTACACACATCTGCACAGATACAAGTACACACACCTGTCCAGATAAAGTACACACACCTGCACAAATACAAGTACACACACCTGTACAGATACAGGTGGACGCACCATTACACATACAAGTACACACACCTGCACAGATACAAGTACACACACCTGTACAGATACAAGTACACACACCTGTACAGATAAAGTACACACACCTGCACAAATACAAGTACACACACCTGCACAGATACAAGTACACACACCTGTACAGATAAAGTACACACACCTGCACAAATACAAGTACACACACCTTTACAGATACAGGTGCACGCTTCACTACACATACAAGTACACACACCTGTACAGATACAAGTACAAACACCTGTACAGATACAGGTGTATGCATCATTACACATACAAGTACACACACCTGCACAGATACAAGTACACACACCTGTACAGATACAGGTGGACGCACCATTACACATACAAGTACACACACCTGCACAGATACAAGTACACACACCTGTTCAGATAAAGTACACACACCTGCACAAATACAAGTACACACACCTGTAAACATACAAGTACACACATTTGCATCAGAGTATAGATACCTGCTTTTGAACATGGTTGTGTGAGTTTTAATGTTGTCGTTTTAATGCTTTATTGTTTATGTATATTTTATACTCTGTTGTGCTTTTTTGTTTTATTATGAAGCACTTTGTAGGTACTTGACTGAGAAAAGAACTGTACGAATAAAGTACTACTAGTACATCCCTGCTCGCAACATTACAGAGACCAAAGTGAACCTGATGAAGGTGCGAAAAATATTATCATGCATTACTAAAGTACTGTTATCATTATGTACTGTTTTATTACTATGCAAACAAATATTAACTGCTTTTAGAACGACTAATCTAAAAACTAAACAGGCCTGATGTCTTCTTTCTGTGATTACTTCCTCAACTTCTCTTCTTATCAACATAGTATTTGTTGTGAATAACTCACACATACTCGCACTTTTAATTAATAAATTAATTTAAAAAGTAATATACATATATATAGTATAGCTGCAACTAACAATTATTATAATAATCGATAAAAATTTCGATATTTTTTCTATTAATCGAAAAATAAAAATAAAAATTTTTTGACTTCTCTTCTCCAAAATGTAAAATGACAGCAAATTGTACAAAAAACAGTTAAACAATTCTGTCACTTTAAAAATTAATTGTAATGCATTAATAAGTAAATTTTTGTCAAAACTACAGTAAAAAAATGAATGTACACAAAAATATACACTTCATATTTTGACCATGGACAGTCTCATGTCAGTGACGATCATGTTAAGAATATTTTCAGTCCAGACAGCTGCTTATTACAATAATTCAATAAATGCCTTGTTTTATTTGCAGTATTAGATTAAGGCAAGTAAGTAAGGCAAGTGTCTTCACTCAGACATTGTCAGCAAATTAAAATTTAAAACTTAATTGTTAATTATTTCCATCATAAATTGCCCGACACAACAAATCCATAATGAAATTTGTTGCCTTACATATAAAAAACAAGAATTCAAAATGAGAAACTCTCACGCAGTCGAGACTTTGAAGACATTTAACAACAATCCAGATCAAAAAGAGAGGTTTCTCAGTAAGAGCCTAATTTAAAAAGGGAATGTCCAAAGACTGCTCCACCCTGATGACACCAATTTCACTTGCATTCTTCTGTACCTGATCTAATAATTAAGGAGGAAGAACTTTGAGGAAGTACATATACAGGCAATTAAAGAGAAGGCCTGAAAAAAACAATTAAAAAGAAACATTGTAAAACCCCACAAAAACAGCCTTATTAGAGTCAAGTTTATGGATATTGGGCGACAAATTTGATGTTGTGGTAGCTGAGAGTCATCCATAACTTTTACTCCAAGAGATATGTAATTAAAGAGTATTTGTTTTATTTTTAAAATTGTCTGCTAGTTTTTGAAAAATGTCTCATGAACCCAAGGACAGATTTCAATAAAACTTTCAGAAATTAATCAATGGATGTACTCTACTTTCATTTTTATTTATAAAGCACATTTAAATAACGACACATTAACAAAGTGCTGAACAACAAAAAGCAAAAGACAATCAGAAGACAATAAATGAAAAACACTGAACAATAAAATACAAAAAAAAACTCCCGCTTGATTAAACATCTGAGAGAACAGATGAGTTTTCCAAAGAGGTTTAAAAACAGGAAGTGATGAGGCCCTCTAATGTCGGCTGAAAAAGCTTAATCTCCTCTGAGCTTCAACCTGGTTTCCAGGACGACCAAAAGCATCTGGTCAGAAGACCTTGGTGCCCGAGAAGTAGTAAAGTCGGAGTAGGTCAGCGAGATAGGAGGATGCGAGGCCATGTTGGCGTATTATAGGTGAGCAGGAGAATTTTAAAATCTGGTCTATCATTCACAGGGAGCCAGTGAAGTGAAGATAAGATCGGTGAAATATGAGTTCCTGTTAAGAGCCGAGCTGCAGTGTTCTGAACAAACTGCAGACGTGAAAGGGAACTTTGACTGATCCCAACATAAAGTGCGTTCCAACAGTCTAATCGGCTATGAAATAAAAGCGTGTTTTATTTTCTCACGGTCAGGTCTAGTCACTCTATCTTAACTGAAAAAACTTTTCTGCAAAATGTTCAGTGACTTTTGAAGACATTTGATGATGGTCACCAAAATCAGCTGAATGTAGAAACACAAAACATGTGTTTAACTCAGCCAGCTTTACAGATATTGATCTAATATGTGGTGTGGTAGTAGCTGAGAGTCATTCCTAACACGTACGTACTGTGCAATGTTGGTGTCAGCTCTGTTTGTCGGTTCAGTAAGTATCTCATGAATCAGTGGCTGTGCATCAACAACTACTTTACTTTTAGACACCTCAGTTCAAGATGGCTGCCGCAGCTAATCAAGCTTAACCAAAACAAAACATGGTTTCAACTCAGTCGATTGCACAGATTTTAAAGCTAAATTTGTTCTGTTTGTAGCACAACAAACACATTCAAAACCAGATGAGATTAAATATAATGAAATTTTCAGTGCTGGACACAACTGGTTGTAACTCAGTTTTCATGAAAAGGTGATTGTAATTTAAAACTGACATGATAGGTGGAGGGTGATGTGCACTCTTTCAACGAGCACTAAATGTTTAATTATACAGTGTACTTGACTTTTGTGCTGGACCCAACTGGTTGTAACTCAAGTCTCATGAAAAGGTGATTGAAATATAAAACTGACATGATAGGCGGAGGGCGATGTGCACTCTTTCACCAAGTATTTCATTATACAGTGTACTAGACTTTCTCTGTGGCATCTATACTCAGCCTTCATCTGAGATCTTGTTTTTCTGCAGAAGGCAGTTTTACTCAGGTTTTAATAACACTACGTGAAACAGAAAAACCACAAAAACTTAATGTGTTTTCCAGTAAAGCTGTTAACGCTCCTGTAAATGGTAAAGAATGTCTTAAGCTGCTGCAGAGACAGGTACTGACAGGACTCTGTGAACTCAGGACACAACCAGGATTTATGGCCTCTCCAGAAACAAGTAGCAGCTTGTTTTACCTGGGTAGCCAATAAAGCAAACAAGAAAGGTGTGGTGTGTGTTTTTTTGTTTTTTTTTTCCCACCTGAAGCAGGTGTGACAGTGAGTCATCGACGAAGTAATAAAGATATTTGTGGCGACAGCTAATGTCTTCCTTTGACCTGCCTGATCTCCTCACGTTGTATAATGTGAGGCAGTCATACAAAGCAAAATGTCTGTTAAGATACAAATAATAATAACATGCTTCCAACCTGGCAAAGTGCTTCTTTACATTACAAGTATATAATTTGTTTTTGTTTTGTTTTAAAAGCTTAAACAAACTGTAACAAAACTCTCTTAAAAGCAAAAATAAAACGGAGTAAAAACAAAACTATTAAAGGCCTGCCATTAAAGACATGCATATCACCCGCCACATGTTTGCCAGTTTTGTCAAAACTTGAAAATAATATGTGTTCACCTGAGATGTTTCGAGATAATTTTGGAGATTTGTAAATGTCTCTGAGCTACAAGCAAATAGTATTTTAGCTCAGTATCTGTAAAGTTGACTGAATCAGAGACATTTTTGTGTTGGATGAAATCCATTTTCTGTAGTGGCAAGCTTGAATTAGTTTGACTATAATTGGTAATGAGTTGTGGATGTGAGTGTGATGATCTGAGAGTTTCATTTAAAATCATCCAGGGCTTTAGATATTTTGTTAAGGGGGACACATAATAGAAAATCCACTTTCTAGCTGTTAAATACATTTTCTTGTGTACTTGGAGTCTATAGGAGGCAGAAAAGTTGAATTCAGTCTCTCCTGGTGCTGAAAAGATGTCTTTATATTTTGTTTAGGTCAGATTTTTAAACTTGTTCAGCTTTCTCTATTTCCTATTATGTTTTCTGAACTATTAAGTCAAATTATTTGCAACAGAACTGCTAAATAAGGTCTGGACTTACCAACTACAATTTGGTGGTTTTCATTCTCAGACTCTGGCTCCAACATGTGAGGCTGGATGGACAAGTCTTCCCTTGTTGACATCTTTTAATTCATTTGTAAATAAAATGTTTCTGCACAGCTTTATAGTGTTAAACCCCTCTATCAAACTAGAATTAACCAGTCTGGAAGCTGGAGAGAGGCGGGGTGTGAAGTGCCATATTTGGATTTAAAGAGGCAGCCTCAAAACGAGTTGATCGAAGGCACAAATCAGTAAAGAGGGGCTTGTGGAGTTACAATAAAGAGGAGTTTTTTTTTTTTGTTACTGTGCACTATTTACTTTATATTTTATATTTCTATCATGTTCATTTACTTTATATTTTATATTTCTATCATGTTCATAATAAATTGAAATTGAAAATTGAGTTCAGACCAAAACACTGCAGTCCCACTTCATATAGACCACAAATTAAGAATTTAAATGTGAAAAAGAAGGATGTAAAAGCATCATATATCATGCAAATAGTTAATGTTAAAGTGTAAAGCAGAGATGCCACACAATAAGTAGAACTTGGTGTTTGTGTCAGAGGACGTCTCAGCTACCAGCACACCAAATTTTAACAAAATGTCTGTACAATTCACAGACTTATAGCCATTTCTGTGTTTTCTAATATCAGTTGCCTGTGGTAGCCATCTTGAATTGGGTTGATATGTAATCAGTTTTAGAGGCACATTCAGTGATCACTTCCTGAAAGTTTCATTAAAATCCCTCCAGTGGTTTAAGAGATATTTTACTAGAAAAAGTTGTCTCCAAATAGTTAAGGACAAAATTTCAAACAAAGATTTTTGCACAATCCATTAGTGGTGAGAGTATGTGTTGAAGGTCAGTCTTACAGTACCACACAAAATATTAGATCAATATCATTAAACTGAATGTATTAAAACCATTTTGGTGTTTTCTAACATCAGATGGCTGAAGAGGCCATCCTGAACTGAACTGACTCCAAAAGCAAACTAGTATCTGTATGTCCAACGGTTACTTTCTGAAAGCTTTATTAAAATCTGTCAAGTGGTTCATGAGTTATTTTGCTAACAGACAGATATATAAACATGAGGATCATCATCAAACATCATTGTCTACATTCAACCATTGGTTAAAACAACCTGGCAATAATAAATGATTTTATGAAGCCATACAGTCATTCCTGGATACAAACAAGTTACAAAGATTAAAAACAAAAGTTTTGCAACAAATCAAAATCAGTACAAGTACTGGATCACCAAGCAACATCTGATGTCATCAAAACAGAAAGTAGATCATGAGTAAACGATCAGATTGAAGCTTTGGCACAACTCATTCAATAAAACTGCTAAAAGTGAAGCAACTAAGATGTTAGGCACTTTATTGCATAAAATACCAAATCAAATATTCTTATTTACACAACTAAAAACAACATTTGGAACTCAAACATCTATGACTCAGTCTTAATTAACTTATTAATGTAGGTTGTAGGTTTGGCAGCATGTGAACTATGTTGAACATGTCTCATGACATGTCGCCCTGTTAATATAAATCTATCAATGTGAGAAGTTTCAACTTTATGACTTGAAGGGATGTATATAATTATGAAAGATGACATCTCGGAGCTGCAGGGTTCAAGAAACAGAAAAAAAATGTTGTTCTCCAAGACAAAAAACAACTCTGCAATAAGACTTAGTGCCCTTGAGGTGAAAACCAGTCAAACAGGAAAACATGCAAATACATAAACAAAGAAATGCTGATGCTCTGCTGCCCAGACTGAACAGCTTCTCTTTCCTCAGCTCACTAAATACACTATGAATAATATTCAGTAATAAATAATAAAACACCTACAGACAATTCTGGTTAATGTGCTGACCACTGAAGGATTTTTAACACTTACTGAATCGACTTCTGTCAGGTTTGGGAGAAGCAGAACCCAAAATGCAAACTCAACACAAGTAGCTAAAAAGAAGAAGAGGTTGTTAGAAAAATAGAAAACAAAAGGCAGATGTGGTGGTGGCAAAAACTGACAAAACAAAACTTAAGGTTGAGCACAAAGAGAAACTGAAGGAGAACGCACGATCTATCTAAAGTTGTGTTAATCTACTTATTATAGAGGAGCAGGTAGTTTACACTGTTGAGTAAAATTAAACATATGAATCACAAGATTCAAATAACCAGAGTTGTAAATTAACTAAGTACAAATACTTTATTACTGTACTTAAGTAGAATTTTTAGGTATCTGTACCTTACTTGAGGTATTATTTTTCAGGCTACTTTTTTCTTCTACTCCATACATTTTCACACAATTATCTATACTTTCTACTCTTTAGACTTTTTAAAAAGGCAGGAAGTAGAAAGTCGTCACTTATTTCATTTTTGCTTGTTTTCATTCCAGCTTGTTATTGTAAAAAATAAATAACATCCATATAAATTGTGCCTCCTAGATAGAGTGAATTTAATTGTGGTTGAATGAGAAATATAAATATAAAATTCTGATACCGTATTAGTTTGTACACAAACAAATCATGTCACACTCCAGCAGGACATTGCAGACATATGTAGCCTACTATGAAGATGCATGTGGCAGCATATATATATATGTATATATATATATACCGCCAAGCCATTTGATTTGGCCCATAAGCAGTGGCCATGGTTACTAGGTTGTAATTTGTCATATGGAGAAACACCTAACGTCATTCCATTCATTGGCCTAAAGACTATATAAGAGGTTGTAGTGCAGTTAGTCAAAAATGTGGACCTCAGCACTGGCTGTTTGTATCTTCTCATGAGCTTAATCATTAAAAATAAAAGGACTGTACTTAAGAAGTATTTGTATTTTATTAATTATATTATTGAATTTGGCCCGCAGCCCTCAAATAGATTTTCATTTTGGGGAAAAGGTTTGGGCACCCTTGATATATGTTTATAAACTGAAACAGCTAGACTATCCTAAATTTAACATAAATTAATTATTTTAATACAACAGTCATTTCTGCAGTTTTTTGGGGGAGGTCACCTCCTAATGTCATTATTGAAAATCTAACTGCTCATTTTAAATCAATACTGAGACCTGGACGGACCTGTCTAGGGTGTCCCCCACCCATTGCACATTGATCTGGGTACCAGTGATCTTGAAAGGACAAAGTCAGTATAAAAATGAATGAATGGATAAAACGATTATAATGATAGTTTTATAGATGTTTTTATAGATGCCTGCCAATGAGATATATAGAGGCGCTATCATGTGACTTTTCGTGGTCGGAGAAAGTGGCCATATTGTTCAGAGCAAGGACAACTCATTACTGTTAGCTGGTAAAGCTGAATGCGGTAACCATGGTAACCCTGAAGGTCGGCACATCATTGACTCTTTTCAATATTAACAACCATTGTTTGGATTTGATAGACATGTTTGTCAGTACATTTAATCATATCAGGCAAAAACATGTTGCCAAGGTACACACGTCTGCAATGATTGGTGTTCCTAACAGGAAGAAGCTAACCAATGAAAAACTATATTTATATTATTCTACACAGAAATCTAGCCATGATAAATTGTTTACATCGACAGCCAGCCCTTTCCAATATGGTGTTGCGCTCGTACCACAGTGATCCAAAACACATTGTCCCCAACAACAAAAATGAGGTTTGTTTAGAGTAAGGTGTCTTGGAGATCACTGACAGCTACTGTCACGCCAAATTTAATCTTGACTGTAAAGCAGAGAACACAGACTCCATTATAATAACAAATAAAAGAAGCCTTGTTGAGCAATATTTTCTGCCTGAGGGGTATAACCTTGAGATCCACTTTTTTCCAAATTTTCCAAAAATGGAAAAAATAAATAAATAAAAAGCCAACACATTTTTGCACCATACATGCCAATTAAAGCAGAAGTAGACAGGCTATGGAGGGATTAAAAACCACATTAAAAACTTTCCAGAGAATGAAAATAGAGTGACTAATCCGGGTAAACCCAGTTTGATCTGGGATAAAACTGCTTCTAAGCACCTGGCGTCTAACTTTGCCAACCTGTTTGTCAGTACCTGGAGAATTAACAGATCAAAACTGAGTCAACAGCAGAATAAGCTGTTTGGCACTGGTAGAGAAGATGTAGCAAGTTTTTCACCAGCTCAACCCACCTAAACTTTTTTTTTAAACAAACATGGCCTTTCAGGACAAAACGAACAGGCTCTCCAACGGTTTAAGATTTATTGGTAAGAATCAATGACAAACATTCCTTTCCTTAGTTTTTGTGCAATGTTTATAACCAGTGACACAAATTCATGTGACTGACCTGTAGAAAGGCTGCGGGCAGGATGAAACAGAAAGGCAAAAACATTAATGACTCCACAATCACTCACTGCCTGGTAAAGTGTACAGGTTGTATTAAATTGTGTAATCAGTTTGTCTTTAACAAAGAGAATCTACTGGACATAATAATTACATTTATTTCAAATTAGCCAATAAAGCCATTTTTGTAAGGCTGAAAGGCCTGACGTAGAAAATAATTATTAATAATTAAAAGTAGCAACAAGTAAGAGTTGTAACAGTGAACACAGAATACATCAAAGGTGAGTCTGAGTTCAAATAAAAAAAATACTAGCATTTGTAGATATTTTGTTTTTTTGCCACGCTGAGTGAACTTGCACAAGAGATTTGGCAGTTGTTCTACGTCAGCCATCATTCCATCCCGATGCAGCTTGGGTTTGAACCTGAGGCCTCAGGATTACGAGACCCTAACACTGACCATGTAGCCAGCCTCTACATGTGGTGTTCTGGGCGATGTCTGGTAAAAGTGGTGAGGCAGTAAGACACCAAATTTGGTCCAATTAACACCTGAAAATCGGATGTGTATATTGGCACGACGCTCAGCAGTTAGCAGTGACGTCTCAAAGCAAGAAAGTCCTGGGTTTGATCCCCGGTTCAAACCTGGGGTCTTTCTGTGCAGAGTTTTGAATGTTCTCCTCATGCTTGCGTGGGTTTTCTTCGGGTACTTCGATTTCCCACACAGCACAAAAATATGTACAATAGGTTGCCTTCAGACCCTTGCAAAAGAGATCTGCGCTCTCAGTGGGATTTGCCTGTTTAAATAACAATAAATAAAAAAAGATGCAGTAGGGAGTTTTGAGAAAACCGTGGATTTAGCCTGAAAATTTGAACAAGCACACCTTACAGGTCCCTACCCTTGCTCTCTGCTGTGTGACAGCTCCTCCCTCCACAGAGGAGCCTGACGTGAACGCGAACCCGAACGTGATACTTTTTATGTCTTTACTTTAAATTTAACACATCATAACACACTATAAATTTAAATATTTTTCGAAACTCATCATGAAAGGAGTTGTTTATACCCTCTTTAAAAAAAAATAGCATTTTACGCATTTTCTAAAAAAAAATTAATTGCTTTACATTTACTCAACTAGGAAAGGAATCAATTGAAATAACTTGGCTGAGTAAATCCAACGCTTCATTGTTTAGACTGCATGCAAAAATACTTTTACTTTTACACTTTTATGACTTTTACTATAACATTCTTATCGGTGAAATGCCTTTTTACCAAAGTCATTTTCTGTTAAGGTATTTTTACTTTTACTTAGTTATTCTAGTCAAGAACTTTATATCCCTCTGCTGAAAGTGATTTTTGTTTGTCTAGTTCAGTGATCTCATCCTTCACTTATGTGCAGGTGGCAGCGTTAAAACTTTCAAAGTATAATAAAAACTTTACTGGTTACATTCAAATGCAGATAGCTACAGATAGATGGACTTTCATTCTGTTGCAGTAAAAAAAAGATGTTACAGCAGCTGTAGTATAACCTTGATCAGTCTTGAGAAAGTAAATTCCAGTCCGGCACAAAAACAAGTAAAAAAATGCAGTTATTTCTAAAAACAAACAGGACTAACGTATAAGTTTGAGACAAGGACCGATCTTGAGTATTATAACACTGAATATCTGACACTGTTAGTTTAATTTGTTGCTGTTTTTCAAACGGAAACATCTGTTACCACACGAATGTGTGAGGAGCATAGATTTGTTGCTAAATTTCACCCTAAGGGATCGTCTTGCAATCAGAATGTGCTAAATGAAAGGCTGAAAGGCCTCAGTGCACACTGAAAACATTCAGTTTATACATATATTCTGCATACATTTGATATTCTAACCACTTGCAGTAAAATCACTTGAGATAACAAGAAACAAATGAACAGTTTTTCAGGTTTTGCGCTGACTCAAAGATCAGGCAGACAAAAACGTCTACAAGAAGAAGATGGAGGCTTAGTGTGAGTGACGCTTGAAGAGATCTTTCAGGCTATAACAAGCCCGACTCGGGTTGTGGGAGAAAAAGATATATGTGCAAATAATCCAAACCAGTTTTTCAAGAGGTTGGATCAGACACCCACTCCCACGCAAGCCCACCAATCCTCGCTGTAGCCCCTCCTCTCTGCCTCTGCAGCACCTGTTTACTGACCAAGCCCCATCTCCAGCTCAACACCTCTCAGCTCCTCTCAGCTCCCGGCTGCCTCCAGCTCTCCTGCTGCAAGAAGCTCCATTATCCACCAATCCAGGGTCCCTCCTCACCGGCACCACCCTGCCTCATGGTTAACTGAGTAACTCTCATGAGAAGATACAGACAGACAGCTGCAGGGCCAGGCGGCACATGAACTAAACCAACTGTGCTGTATGTGGAACACATCTTCAAACTAAAGAATTGCATTTCCTGCGAAAATGCGAGTGTGAATGCCTGTTGCTGAAAACTTTAGCTGAAAGCTGCTAAAATGAAGCTGAAAATATTTTTTGTCAGTAGTGTTAATATGAATTAAATTTGAAAAGCTGAGAGAAGAAAAAAAAACGTAACATTGCAGAAAAATGGAAAAATGGACCAAAACTGTATTTGAAACAGCGGAAAAAAATCTAAAACTGATGAATTTAGCAGAAAGCAACTGTAAGAAGCATAAATAGCTCAAATTAGCAGAAAGAACCACAAGAAAGCAAATATTTGAAGAAGAATAGCAGAAATATAAATGAAATACTAGGAAAAGGCTAAAATTTGCAAAATGTAGCTAAAATTGACACAAGAAATTTAAAAAAGAGCCAAACCAGAAGAAAATGTGTAAGGTTTGATAAAGATTTAGAAACATTTTGAAGGATTATTAAGATGCCAAAAAAAATTCCATTCATTTTCAATGAAAAAAAAAATTGCTTGGATTTTTTTATTTTTTTGGCTACTATTTGTGACAGATCTAAGTTTCAGCTACCAACATCCCAAATATTAGCTCAATATATAAAAACTGGCTGAATTGTCGTTTTATTAGACCTATCTAATGAAATGTGTGACCTTTGACCTCCATGACCATAACAAATATGTACAAAAAGTAGAAAAAGCAGAGGAATAGCATGAAAAAGGAAAAATTTAGCTAAAATAACAGAAAAACCTAAAATTAGCATAAAAATAAGCTAAAGGTAGCAGACTCAAGTTGAAGTAGCACCCAGATGGTGAAAGTGTTGTAAAAAATTTGAATTAGCAGAAAGTGATAATTTTAGTAAAATAGCTCAAAAAGCAAACGTTTTCAGTAAAACGGCTTAAAAGTAGCTGAAAATGTTTTAATTAGCATCAGGAAGCCTGAGGAGCACAATAATTCTGAACTTAGCAGAAAAAATTGTAACAACTACAACAAATATGTAATTAGCTTAAAAAAACCTAACTTTAGTTAATAACAGCTGAACATTAGCTAAAATTGCAGCCAATAGCTGAATATAGCAGAAAGCATCTGTAAGAAGCATAAATAGCACAATGTAGCAGAATAAAATCACAAAAAAGTAGATAAAAGCAGAAGAATAACAGGAAGAAGTAGAATTTTAGCTGAAATTGCAGAAAAATGCTAAAATTAGAAATAAAAGTATAAAATTTGCACAAGGGAGTAAAAAAAGAGCATAACCAGAACAAATTTTGTAAGGTTTTATAAAGATTTAGAAACAATTTGAAGGATTTTTAGGTTGTTGAAAATAGCCCCATTTGTTTTCAGAGGGAAAAAAATGACTAATCTGAAGTTGAAATAGCTGAAAAAGTATAAATAGCTAAAATACCAAAAGTCATAGCTGGAATGTCCTGAATGAACAGAACATATTGATATATTTAATAATGTTTTATTGAAATATCACAAAAAAAGGGGAAGGAGATACGGTCCAAAAAATGCTGTGAGGCGTTCACACTGATTAAAGGGGCAGTCTGGTTATTTTTTAACATGATGTTCTGTCAAATAGTTGTTACCCTAGACGAGTCATAGAGCACAAAGTATGGAAAACAGGGTAAAAGTCCTCTACCAGGATAGACTTAACATTTTTTGTTGGTTTTATTAATTTGTTAGTTTTTCAGGCTTATAAAAACAACAAAACAAACACCGTGAGAAGGCTACATTACCACATAGTGAACTTCCACATTTTCCGATGACACCCTTTGTTTTCTTTGTTGCTGTTTTCTCAACTGAAAGTTTGTGTTACTATAAAGATGGAACAATCTTTTTGTGTGCAAGAGTGTGTGACTGTTAGTAAAATATCTCATGAAGCATTGGATGAATTTGATGGAAACTTGCAGAAAGTTAAAAAATAAATAAAATAAAATTGTATGTGGTAGTAGCCAGGGGTCATTTGCAACACATACTCTGGATGTAACACAGAGCAATGTTGAGATTGTTTTCAAGGATTAAATAAATTGGGGTAAACGCTGTCATTTCTCAACATAAGTTATGGACAATAATGAGAATTAAAAAAAATTCTTCAACCTTTTTTTTCTTGTTGGCCAAGTTCTGTTTCATAAATGAAGAGCCAAAATCTGATCATTTGAAAATAAAAACTTAATACATTGTAAAAACACTACCTACTTCAAACAAGACTGTTAAAAAAGCTGTTTTATGCTCCAAACCTGGAATATTTATGTAACAATTTTGTATGCACAAATAAAATCACATTTATGTGTTTAATTGGTCTATTTGGACCCTGATTTACCTGCTCATATTCCATAATTATTTAGTTATGTTTGTTTTTGTTAAAATATGGCTGTAACAACTATAATGGTTGTTCTTCCTGAGTGTTTGTAGTTTCAATTTAACAAAACGATTGATAAAAATGTTAACATATGTGGTCTGCAGCGTCCTCTAGTGGTGAGAAGTGGAGGTAATGTCATCACACCAGCAGCGTCGCGTGACGTCTGGAGTCTTGACAGGAAGAAGGTCGGCAGTTCCAACATGGCCGCCGCCTGCTAATTTGGACAAGTTTTGAAGCAGTGGAACAGAAAGTCCGCCTGAGTTCGTGGTGAAGAGGGATTTCCGTTGTTTGTCCAACATGGCCCAGTGCGTCCAGTCCGTACAGGAGTTCATCCAGGACGCTTTTGTCCCGATGGTAGCCGTGTTAAGTAGTCAAGAAGCGGAGACAGTGTCTCGCAAGAACAACCTGAATTTTGCTGAGCTGATGAGGCCTTTCTGCAGACTGACATCTGAAGGTATGAACGACTGATCACTTTCAATTCCCTTTCTAAAAGAGTCACAAAGAGAACCTTTGTTGAATGGTCTGACTTTACCCGAACCAAGTTGGTTGTGATGTTTACTGTTTGTTTGCTAGCAGGTATTAGCACAACCGGCTATTTATTATTGACAATTATACCGTAATATACGGGATACATGAGCAGGCAATAACCTCCCACCACCGAAGGTGAAGGCGGGCGATAATGTTTTTGTTCGTAGGTTTTGTATGTGTCTGTTGGTTACTAAAAAATCTCATGCAACTTAGCCTAATCACTGGTTGTACCTCTTCAGCTGATTAACTTTTGCAACTAACAGACCATAAGTTTTCTGTGCGCACGGCATTGTGGGTAGGGGTCAGAGGTAAAAACAGGTGGGTTTCAGTGTTAAATTTGACAGATGTGATCATATTTTTTTCTGTTGATCTGATTTTTTTTTTAAATTTCTGCAAATGTCATAGAAAACTGGATGAGGTGAAATGTTGGAGTAAGGGGTCTATAATAGAAAATGCTATTTTAAAATTGCCTGTCAGCAAGAAGGTCAACAGATCAAATCCCAGCCCGGGGTTGTTCCTGGGTAGAGTTTGCATCTTCTCTCCGTGCATGCATGGGTTCTCTCCAGGCACTCCGGCTTTCTCCCACACACCAAAAACATGACTGTTAGGTTAATTGGTAATCCTAAATTGTCCCTAGGTGAGAGTGAATGGTTGTCTGTCTCGTTTGTCTCTATGTGTGTCCCTGTGATGGATTTGCGACCTGTCCAGGGTGTACCCTGCCCCTCGCGCTGTGACTACTGGATATGGGCACCAGTGACCCCCGTGACCCTGAAAAGAAGAAATGGGTGTAGATAATGGATGGATGGATATTTAAACATGTATTTTTTTTAGGGATGCACCGATATGAAAATTTCATCCGATATCGATATCCGATATAAATATTGCTGTTATGGCCAATAACCGATATTTACCGATATTACACAAACAAACAAATTATATTATACATATATGCACAAACACACTTGGGTCTTTTTTTGATATTGTAAATAAACAACCAGACCTCTGACATGGCTCCCTACTTCAGTTATTCCTGGCTATGCAGCATCAATATCACTATTATGATCAAACAGATGCTGCTCAACCAACCATTTCGCCTCCCAAAACAGAAACACAAAGCTAAAAAGTGGGAAATCAATATTGGATGTTAATATCTGCCCAGTTTTACATATCGGACTGATACTGATATTCTAGAAAATGACCAACATCGGCCGATACCGATATTAATGCCGATATATCGTGCATCCCTAATTTTTTTAGCTTGTGGCAGCTTTTGTTTTTACATCCATTTATGTATTTAATAATAAAATATGGGTAATGCTTTTATTGTTGTTTAGTCTTTCAGTTCACTTTGATATTTAATCTTTTTATCTGCTCTTACCCACATAGATGAACTGAGCAAGCTACAAGATATTGAAATTGTTTAGTTATTTTAGGTTCCAGTACCTACTAACTACTTTACTAAATGATCCAGCAATTAGTTGGGACTTCTGCTCATGTAGTTACTCTCTATGGGTATCATTATATGTTCAATTGTGGCAACTAAACAAGCTCAAAAAGCAGATTTATAGCTTTGATATATTTGTGAAAATTCTCACCTATGATTTTAAAGAAAAACATAATTACAGAGCAAACACATCAGGTTTGTATAACTGCACAAATTTGCTGTTTGGATTTGTTTATATCAAATGATGTGTGACCTGGCAGCCGCTTTGCGCATGTGCACTTTACTACCATGTGGATGATGTGTAACTGCTCGTGATAACCAGTTGATCACAAGAAAAAAAAACCTGAATTCATTCAGTTTTATAAAAACTGATTTAAAACTTGGTGTAGTAGTAGAGGGAGGTCTAAAACATTCTGAGTGATAACTGATTGCACAAAATCATTATTTAAAATTTTGGCATTAACTATTTGGAGTAGGCTCTGTTGTATTAACAAAATATGTCGTGCTGAACTAATGCACAAGTTTTAATGAAACTTTCAGGATGGTTCATGTTAACATTTCATTGATAAACTTGCACAACAAGTAGCATTTAGTTTAAATGTCAGCAACTGCACTAAATTTTAGTGTAATACATTTAAAACTGACTAAACTTTGTGTTTTTGAAGGTGGGTTATCTGTGGTGGCCACCACAATTTAATCTGCTGTTGATGTTGTCATCCTTTATGTTCTCCTGTATGTGAGAAAATATCTCCTAAATGTTTCCACACAGACGTAACGTTGAAACAATACAACTTTGTTTACACACAAAGCCCCTTTGTGTGGATGAGGCCTCAGTTAGTGAGACCCTGTATCCCACATAAGAACAAAACAAGATACTTTTCTGTGTTTATGAGACTGCAAGGATGGTAATGAAGTGCTTTTCGTTTTGCAGGTCTCATCCGGGATCCCAACAACCAGCTGCAGACGGTGAAAAACTTGCGTATTTGTGTAAACAACCTGGTTACAAGCCCGATCCCAACGTCTGGCTCCATGAGCCCGGCTCAGTACCGAATGCTCAATGAGGTGGTGTTATCCTTCCAGCCACAGGAGGGCGCTCAGGCCACTGTCATTAAAACTGGAGACTATTCCCTAAACCTGAGTGGTAAGAACCTGAGCTCACTTGTGTTTTTGAAGTTTACAGCTTATCTGAAATGTTTTCAAACAATTCTTTCAAAAGACTCATTGCATTGAGATACATTTTAAGCAGCAGGTACAATGAGACAACATATATTTAAACTCGTAGTTATCCAGTAAACAGTTTAGGAGATAAGATTTTGGGCTGAAAAAAATGTATAGTTTTAAAAACGGAAATGCTTTATAAGTAATTGTTTGCCTGTTTATTCTGTTGTTCATTAATGATGTGTCAGGTTTAATTGTAGCTGTTCTTTATTTAATTGCAGTGGAGTCTGAACAGTTTATTGTTTTCTCTGTTTCTAGTAACTACGCCCTGGTTTGAAGCCTACAGGGATCATTTCCTGCAGTCAATGCCAGCCTTGGACCACGAGTTCCTGAATCACTACCTTGCCTGTATCCTATTAACAGAAGGGTTTGAGCCAGTTCAGTGTCTGTCCTGTGATTTAATTACTAATTAGATATAAGATAAATCAGCCTGTGTAACCTGTTCCTATTCAGTCATTGGATTTGTTTTATTTATTTATTTTTTTTGCCACGTTTACATCCAAAAATTCAACCCAGTGCATCCAGAATTGAAAGGGCAGTGGGAACAACACATGACAGGTCAGACAGGAGTAACAGGAAGTCATCTGCATACAGGGTTACCTTCTCATGCTCACACCTTCTAGTTGTGACGGATATATCAGGATGAGACTGGAATCATTATAACCATTTGTTGTACATTTGGGCAGTAAATCGGTTCATATTTTTGTTTTTGTTATGATATTAATTTTCTGTCAGAATGCTCAACTAATGTCTCCAACCAGGGAAGGAAGAAAAGACACAGAGTAAAAGAAAAAAGTCAAGAAATAGTTTTTATGTTGCTGAAAGAGAGTGATTTCAGCTGATCAATAAGCAGCCTTTTTACATTTTAACATCAGCCTAAACTGTGATGAAAAGAAAATAATACTGTCCGACAATACAATGATACAGATAATTGTTAAAAACACTGTGATATAAAAGTTTGGTCATACGCCACTAATTTGTTCTGACAGCTGAGGGGACACATAGAACAATCTTATCCATGAAGTAAATTTGTCCCCAAATCCAAGTTTTCCCAAAATAAAACCCTAGTAATCCCACTCTGCTCTGACGAAAGTTTGAAACTGACTACATGTTGAAAGAGGAAGTGGATAAGATGTGGGAGGAAAAGCCAACAGATGTGCTGATGGTAAGCAGAGCATGAGTTTCAAAACCCAAATAACACCTCAGCAGATTTCAGATACAGCATGTTCAGTAGATTTATAAAATCTTCAGGTGTGTTGCTGCGGAAAAGGGCTGTTTGGGAGAAAATGGGTTCAGTAATAGATCACCCCCCAAAAAATCCTGGTTTGGTTCACTTCCTGCTGATGGATCACTGTGATCTGTCACCTGATGGGAGCAGCCGTCTGTTGTCGTTGTGTCCTTGACGTTTTGCTTCAGGTTTGCTGGTGGTTTCTTCCACGGAGACGGTTCCTCTGGAGCAGTTCTTGAAGCTGTCCCAGGAGCAGCACCGGATCCAGCACAGTGGAGAATACACTCATCCCAAGTGGTTCATCCCGAACACACTCAAGTACTACATCCTCCTGCATGACATGAGTGAAGGAGATGAACAGAGGTACCACGTGATACTTTACTGAGAATCAGCACAGAACATGTTGTAATTTAAAACATATCATTCTTTGAAAAACATATATAATCTTAAGCAATAAGGTATAGTTGTTCTGGTCAAACCTTCAGAATAAAGTTATGTGTAGTCTCATGTAATATGTGTTCTTGCTCGATCAGGTGGCACTTGGAGCGTGAAGTTGTGAATAACTCTTTACTATGACACCAAATATTAGCAGTTTTGTGTTTGCTAGCATCGATTAGCTGTGGTGTCAGGTTAATCAGCTGGAGATGTGTGGAGGGATCACTTTCTCAGAGTTTATTTTAAACTTGTATGGTGATTCAGGAGATGACCTTGACTCTTGCACACGGACCGTCAGAGCTCGGCACCAGCTTCCCCACGACCCTGCACAGAAAAGCATGTCAAGAAGATGGATGGTTCATAAGATATTTTACTAACACTATAGACAAACGTAGGACGGGGTATTAGGGCCACACCACAAGACTTTTTTAAATAACGAGAATAAAGTCAGATTATGAGAACTCCTACACAAAAAAGCTGTTATACGGCTGCGTTAAAATAAAGAATGTTGAGCATCTTGAGAATAAATACGTTGGATTAGTGGAATTTAACTCGATGGATTCATATGATAAACTGATGAGGTAGTGTAGTTACTGGCTGCATTGACAGATTTAGATGTTGCATAATGTGGATGAAAGCAGCACATTCCACTAACACTGATCCAAAAGTCAAACACAAGCTACTGTATGTTTATATGTGCAAAGTTCTTTGATCGGATTGAAATAAATTCAGGTTAAATAATCTGAATGTATTGTTTACATTACATGCACCAGGCTTTTATTCAGAATGGAGTACTGACGTGTGCGGAGTTGTAAACTTCCCCTAAAAAAACACAGAAGAAGAAGTTCTACTTCTGTGATGAACATAAACAAACGCTGAAATAAGTCTGTGTTCCTACACTTTTAGTCATCAAGGCTTTCCATAATTTGCTGTTCAGATTATCAGTCGGCATAAACCACCCCTCTCATTCAGATTACAGATTCATCCCAGTCAAGTTGAATCAGATCAGAATATTCTGACACATTTTTATTCTGATTGTCTGTTTATTCCAATTACATATGTCCATATAAACATAACTAGTAATAACTATTGGATGTTGTCCACAGCAGGTGTGAGGTTTTCAACTTTTGTTTTATAACAGCTAAAAAATGGCAGCTGTTACAAAACTGTTACTGTTATAAACCGTTAAATCAACACTAAACCGGTTTTAAAAATATGTTGCTGTGTTCTTAATAAGTTGTTTTTGTTTAATCCGTTTGGTTCTGTTGCAGGGCAGAGACGGTTTATGAAGATATGAAACAGAGGTACGGTCCTCACGGCTGTTATTTGCTGAAGATAAACTCCCGGACCATTTCTGCTGAACAGGATGAACAGATTCCAGACCCCTGGAGCCAGTACCTGCTCAGGAGCAACCAGCGGAATCAGGTGAGGATGAGAGAACACAGCAACATGACTTTAACTTTGAAGGAAAGAATCAAGATTACTGAAGAGTGATCAGTGAATCTGAAACTACCAGATTCCAGTTGGTAACCTCTACATACCTGCCCGTGTCTGTATGTGTGTGTGTTCATTTAGTTGTACTGCTAGCAGAATATCTCATGAAACACTTAATGAAACCATCAGAAAATATTCATTGGCTGTATAATCTATAACTGAATATTTAGAGTCAACTCAAGACAAGATGGCTGCCATAACTTAGTGACTTACTCCTTCATGAAAATGGTTAAACTCAGTTTTACAGATATTTAGCTGACAGATATTAGGCATTAACTGTTAGAGACAATACTAATATCCAGTGGTGGACAGTAACAAAGTACATTTACTTTTCAGACAACTTACATTAATCAATAATCATTGTCAGATCACAAGATTAAAAGTCGACAAGTTTAGTTTTTGGAT
>JARVJO010000227.1:17658399-17682574 GCA_031762555.1 Cynodonichthys magdalenae | reverse complement strand
ATAATAACATCGTATCGGTGAGTCTCTTATCGAGTTCTGACACGAAATGCAGTTAACAAACACGCTTTTATTTAATAGATAGATAAATGGATATACGATTGCTTTTCTGTTTGGTGGATGTTCCTTCAGGATTTATAGTATGATTTCAGTTTTTAACCTAAAGTTTTGTCTTTCAGTGGTACTGATTCTGACTGAGAGGTTTTTAATACAGCCCCATCTTCTGTGCTTTTAGGCAGTTCTCATCGATTCAGCCTCGGCCAAATGTGCCTCCATTTCCGACTCCAACCATGCAGTTGGATCCACCTTGGCAGTGGTTCCAGGCGGGTGAAACAGAGTATTGCGAGCTAGTGATTTGATGTCCACAGACTGCTGCTTGTAGATTGGCTGAGCCAAGGCAGAAACTCAGCTTGAGCTTGTCGGAGCAGTCTGAAATGAGCAGTTATACCATGTTTTGGACAAACGAACCACCCACGATTACATGCACACTTATAAACAGTGCTGTAACATTTTTAAAAAGACAGACCACAGGATGATAAAACCATGACTGTACCCTCATGCTGACGATCCCTGACAAAGTGAGAAATACAAAGCCAAGGACACAATCACACTTGAGCAGAAGGAAACAGTCATGAAACGGTTCAGAGTGAGACTTGACATGGAACAAGAGGCTTACAGTATGTGAGCAGTGCCATCCCTGTTTGAAAGATGAAGTTACCTTGATGTAAGGGATCCAGAACAGCCCAATGTTGAAGACACTATAAGCTATGAATCCTGTCAGGTTCAGAGCCAGGAAGTCAAAGTTGAGCCCTACAACACTGAACACAAAACATGTAAGTTACATGTTACTTAAAATTGTATTTTTACCTCCTGTATATTAAATAGAGTTTAATATTCTCCTTGGACAAGGAGGAGTAAGATTAGGATGAGAGGTACAGCACATGTTGATGGTGTACATGTCATGTTGGTTTGGACATGTCACAACAGAGGAGGGAAAGTGAGCATATTGGTAGGATGTTAGAGATGCAGCTGGCAGGAAAAAGACAAAGAGGAGATGCAGTTAGAGTGAGGACAGAAGATGCAATGGACTGATTGATGATTGAGATGGAAGACGATGACTTTCTGTGGTGAACTTGGGTGATAATGGGTCTCCAAAAGGATAATGACCATAAACATACTGATAGATTAAAAAGGGATGCTGACTCATTACATTGAAGCAAAAATTATTTAATTAAAAATAAAAACAAATATAATTCAGGCATTCTGCAAACTGAAATAATTTTGGGAATACTGACTGACCGGAAACAAGAAATGTTTAGTCTGAATTATTGTCAGACAGAGAAAGAATGGTTGTTTTTTTTAAGACAGTGTAAATGTAAAACATCCGGTTCCAACTAGAGCTTTGTGCAGCTAAATTAAAATCAAACACTGCTGATTTGATCAAGTATTTCAAGTGTTGAAGTGTCTGAAAGTCATCAGTTAAACCAGACTGACTGAAAACTGGCTGGACTTCTAATTCTAAAGTTGAAGACGTTTCGCTTCCCATCCAGGGGGCTTTTTCAATTCAAAGTCTGCAGTAACCTGAGATGCCGGCTTTAATAGATCCACCTCAGAGGCCCTGTGAGGACTTCACACGTAAATCAAGCTGGAGCCAAACGTCCAGGTGTAGATCCTCCAAAAGAGGAAGGATTCATCGAATCATAACATATCTTAGTTGTAAAGATAAACTAGTGTATGTCAAAGTGTTAAGGATTCAACACGGCACAAAGTCTTCATTTTTGCACATATAAAAGATCTTTTCTATTCTTTGGTAAATTTTGTACAATCCAAAACCAAATCAAGGACAGATAAGATAAATATAAGATAAATCTACCTTTTCCTCCTCCAGTTCTCCCATGCCTGAGGGTAGAAAGACACGGACCAGGCCAAGAAGTAGATCCATCCGATCACTTCACTGATCACCAACAGAACCCTGCTGTGGATCACTGTGAACCGGATCCTGGAAGACAAACTAAACAGGGATAAAGATTTATAGACTGGATAGTGGACTACTGACTGTCAAAACAATGTATTTTGTTATCCAACAATTTATGCATCACAAAGCAATAAAACCTGATCAAAAACCAGCATGAAACTGTGCATGTGGACAAAAAAGTGTGTCACTGTTGTAGAAAGATAAGATACTGATAGGTCCTCTGAGGTGTCCTCGTTAGGGGAGATAGAAGTCCTGTATAAAGCGTATCTGTTCACACATAAATGTTCGAAGACGCTGCCCTCTAATTGATATGACCGTCTTTTTAAGACAAGAATGGTGCAGTTGTCGTGTTTTACTGATAAGATTTGTTCAATCAGCACTTTGACAATCAGGTCAGACAGATTTTGCTGCTTTTAGCCGAGTCATCCATGAGATGTTCTGCTGAACAAGTCTTTAGTAATAAACTGTTAATAGATATATATTTTTTAATTATAAGTGAGTTACTTTCACTTTCAATACAGCCGATTGTTTATACCAGGGGTCTGCAAACCTAATGTGATTTTATTTTTTGGTTTTATCCTCACAACAGAAAAGGCTAGCTTTAGCTGTTTTACTGTCAATTTGTTTGCAAATATGTGATCAATAATAGAAAGAGAGAAACATGTTGATTAGATCATGCTAGTAGCCTGTTGGTCCAGGGCTACCTTTAAAGACCCTTAAGACCAGACCTGACAGTAATAAGAATTAGAAAGAAAAATATGCCTGCATAGTTCAGACGTAGTTTTTAATAAATTTGGTTTAAACTATATTCAGTATTTTTCTTATTTACATTAAAATGGTGTTTTCTTTTGTCCTAAAGTGTAAAAATAATAATAAACATTAAAAGTTGCTATATATTTTTAGCTTTATAATATCACCCCCATTGACCGGAAAAGCCTCCATTAAACAAAGTCAAAGTGGCCCATGGGCCACCAGTTGAAAATCAGAGTTGTATCGTGTTTTGTGGCTCTGGAAACGTTTTATTAGTGAGTTGAGGAGCAGAAATGGCTCATTTGATTGTAAAAGTTGTAGACCTCTGGTTTATACATTTAATGTGCGTTGTTTCTGAACTCACCTGTTGAGATCTGAGTTGTTGCTGAGCAGGCGTGCAGTCAGCTGACCAACATCATGTGATGTCACTGTGAAATTAACTGAGGTAGCCGCCTCTGGAAGGAACACCTTCAGATGTACATTAAACAGAGGAATTACAGAAATGAGGATTTGTTGCGTAAAAAGATAATCTGTTGTGTTCAAATCTAGTAAACCTATACATTACTTACAATTTAACACAGCAAACATATTGACAAAAAATTTTATTTTCTTTTTTTAATGAGATGATTTCAAATGTTATGGTAGCAACACGTCTCAAATGACTTTGGGACAGGGACAAATTTCTAGTCTGGAACTAAGGAGGCCAATTGTTGGGAGGTTTTAGAAGAAATGGTTCTGATCTTGTCTAATGTAAGGTTCTAGCTGTTCAACAGTCCTGAGTCTAAATGATAGTTTTTATTATTTTACCTCCGCCCACTGTGGCAGGAGGCATACTGGTCTCTGGCTGTCTGTGCACGATATCTCCTGAATCAAATTCCCTATTTACTTATAAAGAGGTATAGAAAGTCCATTAGGGTAGTTACTCAGTCTGATTAGATTTGGGCATCGAAGGTCAAAGTCATTTATGATGATTGGTAATATAAAACTCTAATTTCTTGATGGTGCAAATAAAATACTTGGTTAAAAAAAAGGAAACAAATTATTATTTTGTATGATACAACCCAAGACTGAGTTTCATTAAATGATATTAATTAGTTGCGATTCAAAGGCAGACATGTATAAAGCAGGCGGAGGCACACCAATCAATGCTTTGGGGTCGAGTTCCACCTTTTCATGAATGTTGTGGAGGTCGATATAAAATAGGCGACAACTGTTTATACTCAAAAACCTCCATTTTATCAATCACAAATGTATTTTCTTGGCCACTTCAGCACCTGGGCTCTTCTACTACAAAGCCATGCTGATGTAATGACTGCAGTATGAAGTTTAACATTGTCTTGTTGAAATATACAATATTTCCTAACAAATAATGTGACTGTATGTGAGCATATGGAGTTCCACAATCTGTATACACAGTTCTTCTTTGATTGTGGCTTTCCAGATGTGAAAGCTACCATGTCATAGGCACTAATGCACCCATATACCATCAGAAAGGTGGACTTTTGACTGTGCTCTGATATCAAGCTGAATAGTCAGAGGAAGCAACATTTGCTGTCTCTGAAAAGAATTTTACATTTTAATTTGCCAGATTACTGAAGAACAGTTCTGAAGAAAGCACTTTAATTGGCCTTGTTAATGTTGTTTAGTGCTTTATAAAGTGACTGGTTTGGTTTGGGTACGGTATGGCATTTTTAAAAATGATATAATGAACTACAGATAACTATAAACGTCTCCCCAATTTTACTGTTTTTTAATGAGAAATATATTCGTACATTGTTAGATTTTTCACAGACTGGTGAACCTGAAATGCTCTTTTTATACCCAATCCTTTTACTGACCTGTTGCCATTTAACTTGGTTTATTGCAAAAATACTCTTCCAGCTGTTTTATTCATCCTTTTATTCCCTCTGTCCTAACCTTTTAGAGATACGTTGCTGCTCAAAAAATGTAACTTCTTCAGAATTAGTGTATACATTATTGTGTGTTACCTGTTCAGGCAGGGTTATGATGGATGAGTAGTTCTTCTTAGAGCTGTATGTTACATTTAACTGAAACACAGTTGACTGATGTTCAGGTGAACTAAAAAAACAGAACAGAAACAGAACCAGTGTGAAGTCCAATGAACCTTGCGGAATATATTCTATATCTTCTATATCTTTTCCTGTGCTAGAAAACTGTCTACGAGACAATTTCACTTCTATAAAATCCCCTGCATTCATGCCTGTGTAGAAAATAAAGAGGTTTCCTGCTGAAGTAACTGTTTTATTTTAGAGCACCAACGAGATGAATCAGTTCTGAGGAGGAAGCTGTCATTGCTTCCTCCTCAACTCAACAGTAAATATAATCATGATGATCATGTTGTTTGATTTGTTAAGAAGTCTTCAGTTGATCCAAAATGCTGCTGCTGGAGTTGTAATAAGAGATCATATTTCTCCAGTTTCTAGAGTTTCTAAAAGTAGAATGGGAGGCAGAGCTTTCAGTTATCAAGCTCCTCTCTTGTGGAACCAACTTCCAGTTTCTGTCTGTGAGGCTGACACTGTGTCTACTTTTAAGACTAGACTGAAGACTTTCCTTTATGATAAATCCTATAGTTAGGCTCAGGTTTCATGACTTATTCCTTAGTTATTATAGTTAATTAGTTCTGCTGTTAAAGGCTTAGACTGATGGAGCACAAACTGACCACATTTCCTCACTCTGCTGCTGTCTTTAGTCTCTCTCCTCTACATGTTTATACCTAAAATCACCACCACCATTAACCTGTTTTTCATTGTTCCCCATATAAACTACACTCTGTATCTCTTTCAAACTCCAGCCGGTGAAGGCAGACGGCCACACATCCTGGTAACACGTTTACATTTCTTTTAATCCTTCCTGTGGCTCAGAAACATAGAAAGATTAAGGGAATTGTTGTGCGTAGACATTTTCAACACATCTGTAAGTCAAAGCAGAGCTGTAAATGTTAGCATTAGCATGTTTGGTTTGCTAGTTTAACAAACTGCTTATTCACATTATCCACGATCCTTGGATGAATTATAGGCTCAACTTTCAGACAGTTCATTAATTTAGTTTTTTTTTCCATGTCGCCTTATATATGTTGGACAACTTTATAAACCTCTACTATATATAATTAAGAAACTGAGAAATTTAAATAGGAAGTTATAATATAAACTGAAAAGGAAAAAAAGAAACACAGGCGATACGTTCAGGTGGTATATAAGAGTATAACTGTTGTTTTCATGTCTTTCTGTGATTACCTGGAAGAAATGATGATGGTCGCCGTGCTGCTTTCTTCAAGTGTAACAGCTTCAGGAACACTCAGACTTACTCTGGATTCTACAGGATAATAAAAAAAAAGGAAAACACTGACAAACAGATTCAATCAATTCTACTACAGTAACGAACAATAAAATGTCTGGGATCTTTTTTTTTTTTGGATAAAACAAAAGATAAGACATGTCTCGTTTCAAGCATCCAGCAGCTGCTCTATACCAGAGGTCTTTAACCCTGTTTCTTCTTGCCCACTGTCCTGCATGTTTTAGATGTTTCCTGCTTCAACACACCTGACTGAAATAAATGAATGATTGACAGGCTTCTGTTGAAGGTGACATATTATGCAAATTCCACTGTTTTAGCTGTTAAAGACATTTTGTTGTGTACTTGGAGTCTTTAGGGAGTGCAGAAAAGTTGAATTTGGTCTCTCCCAGTGTTGCAAATTCTAACAAACTGATCAAATATACAACTTTTATTAGCAATATAAACATAAAAAAATGTTTCATAAGTTGGTATAAGTTGTCTAGTGTGACAGGGCCTTAAGCATCATTTTTGTTGAACGGAAAATACTTAATGAGCCACGAATGTAAAATATTAAAATCAGACATCTGAGATAAATCAGTTACCGGAGATGTTGGTGAGCACGCACAGGACCAACACATGAGCAGGGAGCTTCCTCCAAATCCAGACCAGACCAGCCATCACTGCAAAATATCAGCAAGTTCAAATGATAGGAAGCAAATAAAACCAGAGGGCAAACAGAGCAGGAGGATTCACAAATTAACATTCTTGTTTATGTAAAAATGCAGTAAAATCACATTTAAATCCATTACCTGAGTTGTTTGAGGGTAAATGTAACAAACAGTTATTTAAATTCAAGATGTCTGGAAATTACAAACTTAAAACCATGAAAAAAACGTTACACCCAATCTAATCTAATATTACAAGAAGTGCAGTATGTGTTCTAAATCAGCTACTACCACAGCAAATTTTAATGTCAGTGTCTGTGAAATTGTAAAAGTTGATTAGCTGTGGCAGCCATCTTGAATAAAGCTGACTCCAAAAGTCAATTTGTCGTCCAATAATTCCTTTATGAAAGTTTCAACAAAATCCATCAGCTGGTTCATGAGATGTTTTGTTGAGGTCACACACATTATCACTTTAGGTGATAAAAAGTGAAAAACAACAAACTGTACCGTTTGGGAAATAGAAGTATCAAATTTGAAGCGTATCAAAAAACAGACGCACACAGACCAGTATCTGCATTTTTTTACTCATATCAGCCACTGGAGAACGTCCTGTATGGAGCCTGTCCAGTGACATTGAGTAAAAAAAAATATCCCGTGGCCACATGATAAATAACGCATGGTCACGAGATGATAACTACAGTCATTTCCATGCAGAGACTGTTGATTGTTCACATGGACAAGTTTGAATTAATTATTTGAGTATAGGAATGAATGACATACTTCAGTCACTTATGTTAGGCATAAAGTAATTCTTAGCATTATATGTTGCAGCTATAAGACACAGCTGACGACTGGTGTTGTGTTTGTCCAAAAAGCTTTATTTTCAGTTTTTAAAGCTCAACACTCAAAACAGGCTCCTCTCTCACACCATGCCTTGGTTTGGGAAAGAGTAGGAGTTATGTTGCATTCAGGAACACTGTAAAAAATGTGTTTTCTGACACACACCTAGGGCATTCATTGTCTTCTCATTAATAGCCTACTATGAAAGATGAACCATTTATATTATTAGACACCAAATAATAATAATAATAATAATAATAATAATAATAATAATAAGTGTGGGGTAGGCTACCTTTAAACACTTCAAAACAAAAACAACATATTCAAAATCCAACTCCAACACTGTTTCCCTCTGTAAACACTGCTAAAAATTATTTTGTGGCCATGCATTATTATTGCGTGGCCAGTGGTCACAAATTATTTTTTTTAGTTTATCCAATTTATATCATTCATAAAGCAAAACAATTGAGTACAATTAAAAAAAGTGAAGAAGATAAATCATATTTTATCTTTCCTTTATTTAAAAACAAAACAACTTTAACAAACTCAAGCTTCAAAAATCTCCATATCTACAAAAAATAAAACAGAAACTACATCCGATATCTTCGTATCTTGTTTCCACTAGACGCCACATTTTTATGTTACTGAAGGGGCTCCATAAAAATCTCATGTCTTATGGTTATTGAAAATGAACACTTTTAATGACAGTGTTATAAATTCAGTGGGGTGGATACTCAGCTATAGCCACAGAATTTGAGTCTTTTTGATATTACTCAGTAGATTTTACCTCATGTTTTTTTTTGTTTGTTTACGTTAAAAAATGCTAAAGTGAACAGTTTTGATTACAGGAATTTTATGCCATCTATCATTGCTACTTGGTTGTTTTGGTTTCCCATTTAACTTGTTTTTTTGTGTTGGCACACCAATATGCTGCTACTCTAAAAGCTTGTGTTCACACTGCAACTTCTGTTTTCTTCAACAAATTTGAGAAATAAAAAAAGTGTTTTGGGTCATTGCTTGTTATTAAGGCTGCAACTATTCTTAATATTTGTCAAAATGACGACTTTTGTGTTTTCTAAGGTCAGCTGGCTGGAGCATTCATCTTTTTTTTTTGTTCCACTTAATGATCAGTTTTCAACGTACAACTAATAATTGCTTTATGAGAATTTCATTAATATCCGTCCAATGATTCATGATATATTTTGCTAACAGACATACAACGAACACAGACAGGGGCCAAAACATTGTTGCCTTTTCTACACTTCTGAAGAAGTGTGTTAAACCCAAAACTGTCTTAAACAAACATGTCTGATAAATTTAGTTCTTTTGATTTCTTTATTTTTGTTGTTTACCATTTTTTTATGTTTTAATAGGTTTAATAACACAGACCGTACAGGCTAATGTTATGGAGTTTGTTAGGTACAGAAATAAAAACAAATTAAACAACACTATGAGTAACTCGTTTTACTGAAACTATAAACTAAAACAACACGTGACCTAAGCTAAAACAAAAAAAGCAGGTAGATCATGACAGAATAATTAAAAACAGGTAACAGAAACAGTGTACTTACTGTAAGCAGTCAATCGAACAAAGCACAAAGAAAACCCAAAACGTCTGGATTTATATAGTCCAACTCATTTATCAGGTTTACTTCTACAAATGACGATACGATAACTTTATCTTCTTCTTCCTCTTTTTGGAATTTTTCTTGGACGTTTTTCGTCTTCTTCTTGGAAAAAACACAGTGGTAACAAACTATAATGCTCACTGCTGCCATCTGCTGGTCGGGTTTAGTATTATATTTTTTTAAAAAGCAATTGACATTTTGACATATTTTTAATTATAAACGTAAGAAGTGAATACAGTCTCACAAAATATGAAACAAGTTATTTATTAAAACTTACACTTGCATTTTTGTACTAAAGGCTCAACATGATGTTTATCTTACGTGACCCATCCATCCTTTTTTTATCCACTTTTTCCTCACGGATTACGCACATTTCACCTTATAACACGTTCATCTCAGGAACATAGAGAGCCCATTTCGTTCCTGTAATGTATGCATACAGAACGCAATTTGGAGACATTCTCCCCTTTTCTTGCCTTTTTCCGTTTCCACCATCCTGTCCCGTAGATGGCGGTAACTCAATTGTGAGGTCGTCAACCGTTCTTTAACCACAGAAGAACATCCGGAAGTGTTATGGTAGCTATGTGACCTGCGTTGCAGAAACTGGACTATTTAAACTGTAATTTTGTGTATTCTAACGATTGATACGATCATTTCGGTGAACGGAGTTATAACGAATGGCGAACATTTTATTGAAGAAGTTAAATCTTCTTCCCGGCGTCCTGACCCGGTAAGACTGTTCACAGCCAAAGGACGGAACATCAAGTCACATGTCTCTTCACACTGCTTATTTTCTGTGCTGATATGGTCACAATATGTGTGTGTGTGTGTGTTTGTTTGCAGGGTTGTTTGTCCTCTGTTCTGCCGTGTAGGCGGTTCGGGGTCGGAGGTCCAGCAGGTTTCTCTCCTGCACTCCACCGCAGCTCTGCAGAACTCCAACAGAACCTCGGTGGCCCGCTTCGGTCGGAAGAAATATGAGAGGTTGTACCCGGTGATGCTGGTCCGTCCGGATGGATCTACACTCAACATCAGATACAGAGAACCCAGATGCATCCTTCTGGTCAGAACCGAACTCTGATGTCACGTGTTCATATCGCCCGCGGTCTGACGTTGCGGAGTTTCAAAATAAAATATTCTTGTGTGGAGAAAGAATAAAGTTGCATCTACTACTACCACATCCAACTTTGGCTCAATATCTGTAAAGATGATTGATTTATGGCCATTATCGTCTTGGTTAATGTTGATTAGATGTGGCGGCTGTCTTGACAGATTTATTCCAAAAGTTGTTTAGTTGTAGATGCACATCCAGTAATTTATTTCTGAAAGTTTCATAAATTTTCTCCAGTGATTCAAGAGAATATTTTGCTAACAAACATTAACATTATCTGTTTACATATTTCAGCAGTGGGCGATATTGAATTTAAGCAGCAGAAAGATGAGTATAGATTTAAGTTGGTGTGTCTTTAAGCTGATTTGTTCTTCTTTGTGTTTTTTTTTCCTAAGATGCCGGTGAATCTGTCCACTCTGTCTGAAGAGGAGCGTCGAGCTCGACTGAAGAAGAGGGAGGTGAAGAAAACAAAAATAGAAGAAAATCTCTATGAAGATGACTTTAAAGTGGACACCTACAGTCACCTGTGGAAGAAGAAATGACACCTCTGACACATTTGTGATGATGATCTGACTGCTGAACATCACAGAGACTTCAACTTCCTGAATAATGTCAAAAAAACTAACAAAGAGGATTTATGACAGACAGATTTTCTGCTACAAAATAACATCTTGGAACCGATTTATGGGCCCCACCCTCCTTGATTTTGCTTTTAATAAAAAAAACTTTGTGATTTACAGTTTGATGAGATAATTTACAATTGGATCTTTTAGTTTCTGTCACACTTGGAGACAAACATGGGCACTCCAATTTCCTCCCACATACCAAACGTATTCAAGTTAGAATAATCAGTAGCTCAACATTTTCCCCAGATTAGAGCATATGTCTAATGTGTCTCTGTGATGGACTTGTGTTGTGTTCAGGGTGTACCCTGCCTCTCACACTATGACTGGTGAGACATGGGAACCAGTGACCCTGAATAGAAGAGGTGAGTAAAGATAATGGGTGGATGTTTCAGGCTGATGACATAATAAATGATATAAAAAGGGCTGTCCCACACCCAAAAATAAAAAGATCTGTGTTCTCAGTTGTATTTGCTAGAAGTTAACACTGTAGGAGATAAAAGAAAGAAAAGGGAACTTTGGAAAATAAGAGTGTAATTACTTTTGTTTCCCATACCCTGTTTTACTTAATTTTTTTTTACTAATCCTGGAAATTACTAAAATCACATTACTTTTGTTCTAAAATTACTTAAAACGTAAAAAGAAGATATATACGGAGAAATGAGACAAAAATTATTTGATACAATGTTTATTATGAACAATGCATCGATTGGGGGTATAGAAAATTCGTCTACAGAAGGAAACATGAAAATAAACTGTTAATATCGTCCAGCAGATGACAGCATTGTAACTGGAGACTGCTGAGAAAACCACAGAAGAAGAAAGACGGAGAAGAAGAACATTTGTGTTGACCTTTTTAGCTTAAAGATGGGGTACTGGGATGTTCCACAGGGGACCGACTGTGTGGAGAAAACGTGGATTACAACCAAACTGGGCACAGCTTTGGGTAAATATCTGTCTGTAGAAAGGGTTTTTAATTGAGGCTAACTGCTGATGAAGCGCTGAGTGGAATTAGCATTAGCACAGCAGAGCGCTGATGCTAACTAGCACTCTGGAGCTAACGGGGTTCTTTCAAATTGAATATTCCGATTAAAGACAGCAGTCCTGAAGCGATATTTGTATGTTTGGTTTAGTGGGCTAACACAGAATTAATGTTTGCTGATAGAAGCTTTGTTGAAGCTTCGACACTCCAGGCTTCAATGACACAGTGCTCCAGGAGGACATCTAGTGGTCGATACCATGAAGTGCAACTGAAACATGATCTTTAGTCAAGTCCCACAACTTTTCTTGTTTCAGCCTTTTTTAATTTAGTTTGATCGTACCCCTATATATACACTCCCGTTATATCTTGTGCTATGTAACATTTAAATGGTAGTGTTGTTACATTCATGCTCTCAGTTTTCAGAACTAATTTTATTAAGTAAATTGAATCTGCACTAAATTTGATTTCTGCCAGATAGGACAACTGTAAAACCTTTATTCATTTAGTTTTTAAGAAAACCTATAAAAGAGGTCAGGAGGAACAAACAGCAGAGATAAGTTTGATAATTTTGTTTATGTACAATTCTAAATATTGTTTTGGTTTTGCTTCAGGTCTGGTGGGTTCAGCCTATCATATCTTGGCGGTCCCACCTGAGTCCGGTCTGTCGGCGCTGCAGAGGGCCACCAGCGCTACAGTGATGATGGGTAAACACATTCATGTTCAACACCTCACCGGTTACCTCTGAACACGAGATCTTGTGCCACAACATCTGAATATTTCTTGTCGTGTTGAAAACTGTGTGACTTCAGCTGAAATGATCACTTCAGATGTTCTTTCTTTTCTAATTGTTTGTCGCAGCAGTTCAGACACACATGATGACAAGAAAACTTATCATTACTCATGATAGTTTAAAATCAAATCTTGCTTGATCATTTAATGCTTTGAATATGTGTTGGAAAAGACTTTGAGCTACTACCACATCAGATAACTACAGATACACACACTTACATAAGTGCCATGTTTTTAGCAGCAGCAGCAAGTCTTAAATGTCTATTTAGCTGTCAAGCATCATAAAGACTAAAGGGCAATAACAACAAAAAACACTAAAAAAATATTTCATTGGTAAATGACAACAGTTTGTAAGATTCTGATATTTTGTCTTAAATTTCCGAGTCAGGAAACATCTGAGATTTCAAAATAAAAAAATATGTGAGAATCCAAGTTGTGAATTTGTTTTTAGTTCTGCTTCAGTTTACTGCATCTGAATATTTAATACATTAATTTTTTAATTCAGGACAGTGTGCAATTAAAACATAAATATAAAAACATATAATGATTTAGCTTCAGGCTAATTTAGCGTGTAAATTAAAATATATTAGTTTCATAAAATCAGTATTGTTTATAAAACTCATTTCCTCTCCTGCCTGCTGGTGAATGTGTTCTCCTCCCCTCCAGCCTCCCTGGGGGCCGTCTTTGGACTGACCACCTGCATCAGTGCTGAGATCCTAGAAGCCCCCGAAGCCCCCATAAACTTTTTCATTGGGGGCTGTGCATCGGGGGTCCTCCTCGGAGCCAAAAGTAAGTGTCAGTGGGGAAGAGGTTCAAAGTTTAAATTATTAAACTACATATTATTTTTTGTCTTGTTTTAATTTAGTGAAATCTGAAAACAGACAGGTCTCTTTATTTAGTTTTTTTGTTTGAAGGGTTAACTTTCAGGATCAAATGTGATGGGTCAGATTTATTTTCTGCTGTATTTTAACATTGTATGAGCTCACTGTGTGTGTGTGTGTGTGTGTGTGTGTGTGTGTGTGCGTGTGTAGCCCACAGTGCTTTGACGGGGACGTCAGCCTGTCTCGGTTTGGGAACTCTGGCCTTTTTAGTTAAAGTTGGTAAAACAGAAGGATGGAGAATCAGCGGACCTCCTAAACTTTAGGATGAAGACAACTTTCAGAACAAATTCTGTGATCATTCTGTAAAATGATGTTATTCAATAAAGTTTATGTAAAAAGAATCTGTTTTGTTCTTATTTTTTTTATGAACAACAAATGATTTGAATCTCTCTGATAGGAGAGGATCAGCTGGTTTGTCTTCAGTGCTCCTGATCTTATTTTTAATAAGAACAACCTCACTGTGTTTTTTTAAATAAATACAAACGTAAACGACTGAAATCATTCTGTAGGTGAGAAGTTGCTTCTAATCAATTTTTATTTTTACCTTTTTAAAGGAATGTTTCGTCATTCATCTGTTTTAACTGGAAGATAAGAACCTAAATTAGACTAAAGTGTGTCAAAACAAAAACTGAACATGTTTATTAAAAATGTAACTTAAATATTGAAGGTATTTATCACTAAGTTTTTAATAGTTAACAATGGTAAATAAATTATTCATAGACTAATAATTAGTATAGGTGACCATTGTCTTAAGAGTCACAGTTCTCATGTTTTAGACTATATTACTCTTATTGTACAAAATAAATAGTTTATATACTGAGTACACACTAAGAAAAAGTACTCATTACAGGACAGAGCTACGAAATCAAAACCAGTAAACATTTAACTAGAAATTAGCATTTATTAGAAACTTGATTCAAACAAAAACAAAGTTAGAATTTTCAGGAAACCTGGGTGTGGTTCACGTTCAGAGTTCTGGTGGTCCGTTGTGACGTTGCCAAAGCAATACAAAAACACAAAAGCAGTATGTAGAAGTACAAACTCTGCTGGTATTTTATACTTTATTCAGAAGCTACAGTTTGGGCCGGTCATCATGAAGTGTTTCATTAGTAAGAAACTACATCTGATCAGAATCAGTTCAAAGGTTCTGCTCTGCGCTGATGCTGAACAGGCAGCACTAGCATGTCGGACCACAGGAGGTCCGAGGAACACCTGGTTCAGATGAGTTACTTAATGTTCCGTAGGATCCGTCGGGTGTGGCTGGTCTTCACTGCAGCTAAAGCAGCTTCCAGGGTGGAGATGAGATGCAGGAGGGTTCTGGGGTCGATCTGCAGAACTCTGCTGCTGCTGTTGCTACCCGAGGTCAGGAGCAGCCTGGTCGTTACCGTGGGAACGACCTGCTGACGGAGCGAACGACTCGCCAGCTGGAAACAGGAGGAGACGGAAATCGAAGTTAGTTGATTGAAGTTAGGTCCAAACGGTGCTGGTTCTGATCCAGTTTGATCTGGTCTGAATGTGGAGGACAAACACAAGACCCCCAACAAGTACCACTCTGACCTGAACGTCCAGTCTCCATTCCAGATTCTGGTAGGTGGGCTGACTACAAATCAGCTGGTTCAGGAGGGTCCGGATCTGACTGTGGTGGTCCTGGTACAGCTGGGACATCACAGAACTGTTAAAAAGACCGTTCCAACACAGAACCGAACGTTCGGCTCACATTAGCCGACGGTAATAACAGCTCATTCAACTCACCTGCAGCAGGAACTGATTGAGCTCCTCACTGAATCCCAGAACCAGGACCGAGTCCAGAAAGTCCACATCAGAGATCTGAACACAGTGAGAGAGTGAAAGTGCTGGATCAGCAGGTTCTGAGCTAACAGGTCAAAGATGAAGAACTGCTGCGTTCACACAGGATCACTTTCCTGTTCAGTTTCTTTTGTAGTTTTTTTTTTTCCAAGTAAACTATTTCTGTGTAGTTTGTCATTTTAATGATTTAAATCTAAAAGCTGAATCTTCAACAGTTTGCCATAACTTGTTTTTTGTGATGTTCATACTTGAATACATTAACATTAACTTTATTAAAAAAAAAACAATACTATTATGACTTTAAATACTTTATATCTTTCTGACCTCAACATACTTGACTTTTTCTGCTCCTTTTTAATTTTTTTTGATAGTTTTTAGCATTTAATTAACATTTTTCTATTTTAAGTTTCAACTACCAACTACTAAAATTAAGCTTTTACCTACAGTTTTATTAATTTTAGCTTTTTACTATTGTTCAGCTGATATGTGATTGAAATGGTATTTTGTGCATTTTAGCTTTTAGCTACTGTTTAGATCATTTTAGCTTTTAGATTCTGGATTGCTAATTTTAACTTTTTGCATGTTTTACTAATAATAGCCATTAACTAGTACGATACAAAATCTAGTTTCGGTTTTAAACGTTTTAGCTACTCTTTTGTGTTTTTTTGCCAATTCGACCTTTTTGCTACTGCAATAATAATTCTAGCTTTTAATGGCCATTGTGTGCTTTTTGGCTATTAGCTACTGTTTTACTAAATTTAACTTTTAAATTATTTTGCCAAGTTTAGCTTTTTGCTAATTTTTTTTAATTTAAGCTACTGTTTTACTAATATTAGTAAATAGCTAGTACAATACAAAATCTAGCTTCTGTTTTAAAAGTTTTAGCTTTTAGCTACTCTTTTGCAGATTTTTTATTTAGCTTTTTTCTTTTGCTAATTTGATCTTTTTGCTACTGCAATGCTAATTCTAGCTCTTAATGGCTATTGTGTGCTTTTTGGCTTTTAGCTACAGTTTTACTAAATTTAACTTTTAAATTCTTTTGCTAATTTTAGCTGTTTGTTGTCTTTTGGTCTAAGCTACTGTTTTACCAAAATTAGCTCTTAGCCACTACATTACAGAATCTAGCTTGTTTTAAAAGTTTTATCTTTTACTGTTTTTTGGTCGCTTTTCTTTTGCTAATTTTATCTTTTTGCTACTGCAATGCTAATCTTAGCTCTTAGTGACAGTTTTGTACATCTTAGCTTTAAAGTACTTTTTTGTTTAACAATTCAGTTTCAGCTTATTTAACAAATTCTAGCAGTCATTAAACATTCAACTGCATATTTACTCAAAAAGTTACTTTTCTAGTTAATCTCATATTTGATGCCAATTTTATGTCTGAATGTTTGTTTAT
Source organism: Cynodonichthys magdalenae (assembly GCA_031762555.1). NCBI lineage: Eukaryota > Metazoa > Chordata > Actinopteri > Cyprinodontiformes > Rivulidae > Cynodonichthys > Cynodonichthys magdalenae. The sequence goes on along the minus strand of JARVJO010000227.1, from coordinate 17,665,843 downwards.
GTGTTGATGTTAACATAAGGACAAACCAATCAGCTGACATTCTTCTCACCATATGTTTGGAGCTCTCCATCAGCAGGAACACCAGACCCTCCACTCCACGCTGGACCGTTTCCACGGGAACGCACAGCTTCCCTGAAAACATCATGAACTTTAAACTTACTGCTCTGAAGGAAAACAAGTAAACAGTCTGAAATCTTTTATCAAAAAGGTTTATTAATTATGCATTCATTGTTTCAAAAGAAACAAAAATCTGGTCCCTGTTCCCAGAAATCTTCTCTTATAAAACCTAATTAGAAGCAGAAAAACCTAAAAAATGTGACACTAACAAAAAGACTTTCAGATGGGCTGCAGAACCAAACTCAATCAGAACATCTGGATCAAACCAAACAACAAACAAACAAACAAAGGACTTACTTGCTGCACCATCATAGATCTTTGGACTCGTTCCTCTCCGTAAGAACTCCAAGGCGATTCGGCCAAACTCCTCAACCACTGAGGAGAACAAAACCCTGTTCTATAAATCTTGCTCTACACAGATACAGTCAGGAGGAAAATTCCATAAAACTAATAGTTCATTAGTTAAAATGAGTTTCATTTAAATCCATGCATTAATTAATTAAGCCAATAATCTGAGTTAAATCCAACAGTTAATGCTCACATTCTCACAGTATGTGTTGTGGATCAGCCTCAACTATCACATCAAATTTTAGCCTTGTATCTGTCTGTACTAAACTATAGATGTTTGTGTTTTCTAGGGTCTCTAGGCTGTAGCAGTCATCTTAAATTGATTTGGTTGATCAGTTGCAGATATAAGTGATTATCTGGTTTCATCAAAATCTATATAGTGGTTTGTGGGATATTTTGCTAACAGTTGAGTCATATATAATTAATGGCAACTTCTAAAAAAATCTAGAGCAGTCTATTAGAATGTGTTAAATATTCTCAGCTAATACCTTAGCTCAGGTGTAACACTGAGTTTTTGACATTTTTAAGCTGTTTTGCATGTGGCGGACATCTTGAATCTGGTTGAATCTAAAAGTTACTCAGCATAAAGTACATAAAACAAATACTTTCTGGATGTTTTGTGTAAACCCGTCCAGTCTTGTGTGAAATATGAAATAATAAACAGCAGAACAAACACGGGGTAGATAACATAATTGCAACAAACAAAAACAGAAACAAAGACCCTGACAGGCTGTAAAAACAGAGGTTTCTAAAATATGCAGCTGTTTTTACTGATTGACATTTTTATTGTGGTCAAAGGCTAAAAACATCCAAACGGGAAGCTTTTCAGGCTCCTCAGTCCGAGAAAGAATCCTGCTTCCCGTTCCCAGCCGCCCGAACCAGAATCGGAACCGAAGCAGACCGGCAGGAAGAGTCCAAACTCACCGGAGGGGTCGACCGTCTGGAGAAAGTAGAGGTGGTCTTTCTGCTCATCGGTTAAAACCAGCAGCATCCTGAACAGCTGAGCTCCCAGGAGCTCAAAACAATCCAAACGGAACTGGATCTTCTTCGCTCGTTCCGCCTCTTCTGACCTCCTTCAGTCTGACCTCATCACTGCCCCCTGCTGGAGGCCCGAGGAACTGACCTGCCGCTGTAACCAAACGTGCAGAAAAATGGATGAACATTTACAGATTCTGGCAGTTTGTGATTTTTTTATATTTATTTTACTTAATTTGAACATTTGTTTTTGTTTTATTGGCTCATTTAGCTGAATTGTAAAGCACTTTGGCCAACTTTTGTTTATGCTATGTGCTAAACAATATAGACGTTGACCACATTGACTTTCAGAGCCAACCCAACGACATCTAGCAAACAGAAATATTTATAACTTGTGAAGTGGTCACAGGGACATCTCTAATGAGAGTCTAATGATGAGACTGATCGTGTTATTTCCAAGGCTTTACCAAACGTTTTAACTGCTTCATTTTGCAGCATCAGGTGATCTTAGTCTAAAACTGTGGAATAAAAGGAATTCTAGATTAACAGCTATAGACTAAAGCGTTATCAGATTTACTGTTAACAATAATCAAATTAACCTAATAAACTTGTAATCTTTGAGATGTTTTGTTTTTTTAAATGCAACAAAACTAGAACAGGTTGTTTTTGCAATAGTTTGATAATTGGTCACAGCCTAAAGATAAACATTTATTATAAATTGGGTATAAATTATAGATACATTTGTTGAAAAATCTTTCTGCCTTTGTTGTCTCCATTAGCTCTGAAACACTTCAATTGTTCTACTTCATAAGTACAAAATCAAGAAATACCACAAATTTAAATGTAAAACTTTATTGATCGTACAAAATTAGATTGACAGGTAATCAGAGAAGAAAGTGTACATATTTTTATTTCAAACCCCCACCACCCCCCACACACGAACAGTGAGGCTAAAGTTCAAGAATACAAACAATCACTTCACAAACTATATAAAAAAAAACAAGTCTAACAGATCATCCTAGACAAGCAGTTTAAAATTTGGAGTGTTTCTCATCATTAATCAAGTTGTTCTTTATAACATCCAAATGTTTACATTGAGTCCAAATGAAACATTACAGAGTTAATCACTGCTTTTTATTTTGAATAAAGTCCAGGACTCTTTACTCTCGTTCTAAGTCACGTTGTTTTTCTATTCCTTTAGACTGAAGGGGTTGAAGTTTGCCAGTAGTATTTGTTTTATAGACCTGTAAAAAGTATCCCATAATGATTTAGGAAAAGATTTACTGAAAGATGTACTATGTACTCCGCACCAAGTCAGAAGTACACCTGAAGCACCTGATCTCTTCTCCTGCTCAAACAACAACCCAGCAGCATCAGCCCGAGGTGGAAAACATTTTTTTTCTTGTTTCAAAGGTCAGAGATTAAAGTCAAAATCTTAAAATGATTCAGAGTATGGATCTCAAAATTCTGTTAAATCATCTTTAGCTAATAAAAATAGCTCACGAGTACTGCAACCTAATTTGGGTAAAAACATGTTTTCAGCTCCAGATGTAAATTAGCGTGATAAAAGAATTTAATATTAAAAACAATTCTGAAGTGTGGTCACAGATCTTACAAAACATCTGGCCATCATTAGGGTTGTTTCAATGATTTATAACTTTACTCAAGTCATTTGGACTTTAAATCTCAAAACTCCGAAACAAAAACTGCCTCCTCAGTTTTTTCCTTATAAGCGACCCTTATGTGTAAATTCAGGATACCATAAAAAATAACTAAGAGAGACGACCAGGGGCAGCTGTAGAATCGAGTCTGACTGCAGTCCAATGAGATCCAACTCTAAACTAGATTAAACTGATGCAATTAGAAAGAATGCTAGGATCCTTTCAGGTAAGGAAACAAGGCTTCTCTGAGGTGAAAGAGTTCAAGTACTCCAGCAGGAGGACAGGTTTCTGGGACACGGACCACAAGGTTTTTGGTTGGAGTCTTTGCAGTGGTGCAGTCACTGGACCTAACGCCAGTATCTCACAGGCAAATAGTTTGTTGCAGTTCCACTGAATTCTGAGTGTTTACAACAAACCAATGAGCCACGCATCATCTCAGCCTATTGTTGTACGTCTGACTTGTAAAACTGTATTATACTGGGGGTCCCACACATCATCTAGTTGACCACTTTCAATCCGCTATGATTTAATCTACTGGAGTTTAGGAGTAAAGATAGTCAGGGCCAAATCTGCCAAACTCTGTGACAACCATGAGGAAATGAAGAAACTAAATGTTTCTAGACGTATTTTTGAGACTTCTGTTCACAGACAGTCCAGTGAGGCACCAGAGCTCTCTGTGGGTCCACGTCTCCACACTAACCTACGACTACAAACTCAATGATCCGACAAAAAGCTACAAAAGGCTGAAATGAGGGGTGAGAACGTCTGGAACAAGCTCAGAGGATCCTCCACGCCGAGGTAAAAAAAGATATTAACAGATACAATTCAACAATCTACTCCTGCACTGTTCTTCCAAAATGAATAATTTAGTTACAAAAACCTCTGATTTTAGTGTAAGTGCTGTCAGTAAAAATATATTTGTGGACTGAAGAGTCAGCCTCTGAGGGGAAACATCCTCCCTGTAGCTGAGAGGGTTTAAATCAAGATTCATTTTATTTATTTAGGACCCTGTTTACATTCGTCACTAACTTCTGTCTTCAGCTATTTGTGTGCTCTACGATAGCTAATAGAGGTGTGAATGTTCAGTGTTTTCACTCAAACCACCTTCAGAGGTGGTCTGGACCCCTTGTATCTACATGTTTGGCAGTCTAATCCTAACCCAGCCACTGATCCCACACAGGGAGCAGAGTAAATGCCCCGAGGTAAATAAAAAAAAAGTGTTGGCTCAGCAGTCATTTCACCAGAAACTACACTGTGATCTTAAGGAACATTAAAAAAATACAGCTTTTTATTTTTCAGTTTTGTTTGTTTTGTTGGAGGACACTGTTTGGGTGAGTTTACCTCCAGTTTAGTTTGTTTTGTTTTAGAGCCGTAGCTTATTAAGAGGTAACTCATCCAAAAATGGGAATTAAAAAACTCTAAATCATATTCATGTCAAAATATATGTCTGAACTATAAATGATCACCTACTGTTTACAGTGGCCTCTGTGTGGCTGCGTCTTATGAGGACATTTTGTCATTGTGTGGACATTCGTCTGGTCCACACAATGGAAAAAATCACTATTAGTAGGTCAGGGGTTAGGTTTAGGGTCAGGCTGTTGAAATTAATGGAAGTCAATGCAAAGTCCACACAAGTATAGAGAAACGTGTGTGTGTCTATATGCCTACAGGGCAAGTAGCTGACATCTGATTGCAAAACGTTTTAGGACACATTCTCCCCACTGAATGCATCAAACGACAATCTTCAAAAGCTTTTCCACACAACTCATTACTAATTCAACATTCAAAGGAACCGGTTATTCCGTTTAAAAAGCAAAATCCTATATTTAAAACCAAAACAACTGTGATACACATCTTAAAAATGACTAAACTAAATGCCTCCAGACACTAAAACTCCCAAATTCATCTTGATTTAAGATGTCCTGTTTAGTGTATTGAAGTGAATTTAGAAAAAAAAAAAAAAAACATGAGTATTTGAGGTTTTTCTCAGTGACAATTAGAGCCTCATACATAAAGACGTGCCTAAATCAAGAAAATGAAGTACAAACAAAAAATTCAGATGTATTAAACTAGGCGTACGCATGAATCCGAGCACACTTCCTTTGAGCTTCACGGTTAACGTGGAGCGGAGCGAGAATGACACGCCTCCGTTTAAATACACAAATGGATGCGAGGAAGCCCTGTATGTGTGATTTTCCTCTCTGCACAATCAAAATCATGTCAACAAGCAGAGAAAAGAAGAAGTTTGTGAAATGAGTTAGAGGCTTAGAGGATGATTTTTCAAATATTCTTCGTGCAGAGAATTAAATCTATGATGAACTGTTTGATGGAAGACTCTGAAAACTTAGTGAAAAATGTACACAGCCCATTTCTCCATCGATGGTTCTGTTGGAGTCGTGTTGTCTTGTTTCAGTCTAACTGCAGGTTCTCTGTGGTGCACCGTGAGAACATGGCTTGAAGAAGATTCAAGTTTACAAACCGAATGTTCAGCCAAAATTATGCGAGGAAAGAAAAATAACTTATTAAGAACAGCTAAATAATAATAAACTGGATGTGAAGATAAAAACAAATGGTTGAATAATTTATTTGATTGTGGTTAAATTTGACTAAAATGTCAACATTTAACACCTAAACTCGGGACACTGGCTGCCTTAACGTGATGACAGAACTATTATTTGTTCTTATTTGACGATTCAATATTTATTTTAATGTTTTCACACCAAACAGACCTATGACGGAACATAAATGCTGTTAAAGTTTGATTTTTCTATGTATAAGCTATGTATAAGAACGAGCTCAGCTTCTTACCGACAAACTAAACCGTTTCCATGGTGACATGGCCACAATCTGATTCCCTGACACCAGAAACTCTGCCTTTCAGCTTAACTTAGGTGGTGAAGTAGGGGTGTGTCCAATATTTAATTTCACATCATTATCAGTTTCCCAGAATGCACCAAGTGTTGCCAACAGAACAAAACTTGTGAAAACGTGCACACGGGTGAGACTGCACGTACTTCCGCACTCGTTTCATTATTGATACATCTGAACTTTTGCACAAACAAAGTAATATGCTACTTTTTTCCGTATTCACGAGGTTCAAACTATGAGGTTTTTCCCACCAAACAGGTTCCAGTGCTAAACTGGAGCTCTGGTTCTGGTACTGAAAGATCAGAACCTACACAAACTAATTCCTGGACCAGAAAAAAAAAGCTTTTATCAGAAGCTGAAGTCAGACTCATGAAGACCAACAACCAATGAAAATGTGTTATTTGCTGTTTTGATTAATTTAATAGAAAATCCTTTAACATGAACAGGAAGTCAGATTAATTTAACCAGTCAGGATCCAGCTCCAGCACCAGACCTGGTTTGGCACTGAAATCTCTTTAGTGGAAAAACCCGTTAAGTCCAGGACCCTGACAGGGTCAGGTAATGACAGCGAGTCCCGCATGTCTTCATCTGTCCTGTTCTGAGCCTCTAACTCCAAACAGATAACAACTAAAAACTTATTATTTAATTGGAAACTTAACATAATTGCAAAGAAAATGTACTTTTCCCAACATTTAATTTGGCTTTTTGTCTTCTTCAACAAAATGTGTTACTAAATATAAAACCTACAGCAGATAAATTCATTCAATTTACCTAAAACAAGAGTAGGAGTGTTTGGATAAAAACTGAACAGATTCAGTTTCTGGATCCATCAACACCGATGTTTACTGATGGTGGTTCTGCTGAATATTCTTTAAAATAATCAAAAATAAAAGCCCAATTAAATTTTCTAGTAAAGTCTGAAATGATAAAAACACTTAATGAGCACAGGTAATAATGGAATGGCTCTCAATAAAAACAATAAAATAATACATAAGAATAAGTAGATTAAAAAGCAGGAACATAAGCAGAAGGCTTCACATGACGACACACTCTCTTGAAGACACTTTGCCCTGTGGAACAAACACAAATGTTACAAAAATCTTTTATTGGTTTAACTCGGTAAAAAAGACCCACAGTTTAATACAAACTGGAACATTTCTGAAAACAAGGTGCAAACGCAGCTTCGGCCTAAAATGTCAACAAAACTTTGTAAATAACCTAAACTTTGGGGGAAAAAAAAAAAAAAAAGAAACTGTGAGAAGTGTGCAAAAGAAACGATAAGTGTGTCACCATGGTAACCACACATTTGTGTCTCTTAAGGCCCCAACATACTCGGGCGTACTTCGCTCCGCGGGGGTCCGCGCGGACTCTAGGCGGACTCGATGCAGACTTGAAGCGGCCGTCCGCCGGACTGGTCCGCACAGAGATCAATTTTTTACGTCCGCGTCCGCGGTGTCGCACAATAAACTGTCCGC
>JARVJO010000227.1:17628865-17639110 GCA_031762555.1 Cynodonichthys magdalenae | reverse complement strand
ATAGGAATATGTATTGGTGGTAACTGAACTTCAAATAATCCTTTAAAAATAAATAACCAAGTTGCTTTTTTCACACTGAAGTGCTGGTACTGAACTTCTCACAACAATAACAAAAAAAAAGTCTGCAAAGAGTGCAAAGTACAGAGAACAACACATTGCAATTTAGAAAAACTGTAAAACCCTGTCTTAAATTCTGAAAAACTGGATCGGCCCGATCATGACTAAAATCTGATCCGATTTTCAAAAAATGGCCGTATCTGCCACCGATACCGATACTGAGTATCTGATCGGGACATCCCTAATTTGATCCTATTTATGCAGGACGGTAGAGCAAGTGTGGAGTCAATCTACAAAGATCACACCGCACCAACAAGAAAATGAATGAGCACAACAGTAGTATTTTCAAAATAATTCACTAACGACAGACTAGATTTTACCAAAATCCTAGCTATATTATAAATGTATTGATATATTTATATATACATGCTGTCAAAATGTGTCATTCTGTTTGGGAAGCAGATGGCAGCATGCAGCTACATGCTTGTATACAAGACAAAGATTTTATTTTGAAATTTGGATTCTAAAATAGACAACAGTCAGGCAGTTTCAGCTGTTGTTTCAGCCTTCCTTCCACAGAATGAAACAGTCTGTCTTCCACATTTAGCAGCATATTAATCTGATGTTTTTATGTTTATTAGCACAACATACGACCTGCATGCTCATAAGTATTAGTCCCCCACAAAATGTATAAATCCCCCACAAAATGTATTAATCCCCCACTCTCAAACATGTAATTTCAAATTAAATTTCAGGTTCTTCATGTGTTCTTAGTATTTTGGTGTTTATGTTTTGTACATTTATTTTGTTGTATTTCCTTGATATTCACATTCTCTTTACGTTCTTGGATTATGCTGTTGCTGATTATGTTTCTGTTGTTGTTTGATGTTTTCAGTGACGCTGTACGGCGTGTTCACCAACCACAATTGTATGGGAGTCTCCACTTACTGCCTTCTGTTGGAGCTCTTGGACGTCAGCGTTTCTGACCTGCTGGTGAGACGCAGCTCGGATCTCCAAGGCGGGAGGTAAAATATGTTATTGCTGATTACACAACAAAAGTACAAGTTCCTGTCCAACCTGGTCTTTTTTACGGATTAGAACAAATAATAACATGGAAGTCTGGGATTTAATGTAATGCCAGAAAGAAGCAGATTCTCAAAATAGATGTGTTGCATTAATATTTCTCACTTTATAAATTAAAAATTTCTTGGATGTAATGACATTTTTCACTGTACTGACCATCCCAAACTGAAATTCAATCCATGATCAGATCTGCTTGGTATAATTTCGCTTTAAATTCCTGCTGGATTTGGATTCAGTATTCAGCTGCAGGTTTTTTTTTTTGTTCACCAGGATGCAGGAAGACGGTACAACCAGTTGTTTTTTTCTTCTCTTTTATTTTTTTATTCTAAAGAAGTGGAATGTCAGAGTTAGAGATGCACAGATGAATCGGCTTGTGACCCAAACTGGACGATATTTTGGCAAATTATTTAAAAAAATGATTAATGATTTTATTAATTGTAGTTGTTTGACAGAAATCAGCATTGGGAATATGTGCATTGTCCAAGCAGTACAGATATTGAACATTGGTATCAGTTCATTAAACTGGAATTGGTGCATCTCTAATGAAAATATTCTAACTTCAGTTTCATAGTTTTTCAAATTGTTAGAAAGAAAATGTAAGTTTTAATGGTCCATGCTGGTACAATGAGGGTAAAGTCTCAGGGTAATCAGAACGATGTGTCCATAATTTGATATTGGTTGTCAGACCTCAGCAGGGTCACTCCATGTGGCTCGTCCAGCACTGCGCCAGAGACATCTTGGAGGCTCTGTCCTTCCTTCACAGGGAAGGCTACGTCCATGCTGACCTCAAACCACGCAACATCCTCTGGAGTGCTGATGACGAGTGCTTCAAGCTCATAGACTTCGGCCTCAGCTTCAAACAGGGAAACCAGGTTGGTGTTTGTCAAACAGGAGCTATACTAGCTTGAATTTGTATTTATTTCAGTTTTCTTTCTTTAGGATGTTAAGTACATCCAGACAGACGGGTACCGTGCTCCCGAAGCCGAGCTGCAGAACAGCCTGGCCCAGGCTGGAGTGGAGGGAGACTCAGGTTGCACAGCTGCTGTAGACCTCTGGAGTCTGGGGGTGGTCCTGCTGGAGATGTTCTCAGGAATCAAACTGAAAGACACTGCTTGTTTGGAGGAGTTGAAGGTATGGCAGTGCCCTCCCTCAGAGCCAGTCGGTGTTATTGATTTAAAAAAATTAAGAGGTTATAAACAACAAAATGAATTTCTGTAGCATTTATTGATGTTTAGGAAGATTAAAATTAGGAAATGTTCAGGTCATCTGTGTTTCTTTGCTGCAGGAGAACAGTGCTGCCATTGTTGATCATGTCTTCTCTAACAACAATCTGCTGTGCCCTGCCATCCCGGTTTATCACCTCAGAGACCTTATTAAAAGGTAAACTCGCTACTAAACCAGTGCTTTCCAACTCTTTGTCCTGAGTGCCCCCCTTTTTTCACCAACAGAAAAGGCAACACGCACCTCTCCCCACTAGGTATGGGGCGATAACCGGCTTAAAAAGTGTTGGTGTCATAACCACAAAACGCTTCCATCATACAGTCCCTACAGTTCAAATGCCTTTTAATAAAATATAAAAGACAAGCGTTTTTATTATTTTGTTATTTTCTTTCCTCCAGACCCTTGAAGTGCTCAGCAGTGCTTCTCCTCTCCTACCGCTGCTCCAAGCTTTCGTTCAGTTGTGTATAGAAGACGAGAAGGATTTGCTTGTTAAAAAAAAAAAAGATATCCTCTGTAGCTTGTACATTTTGTCCAGTGGATAGTACTGTCACTCATTGTTTGTCTATCAAATATGTAATACCCTTCTCTGTTTTCAATGTTGCACTGTTTTGAAGCAAACATTTACAACATGCTACAAGGAGTCAGGATGTTTGCTAACTACTTCAGGCTCACTACAGAGGCTAATAGCCAAGCTAATTAATGACTATCATAGACTTTTACTGGCACCTCAGTGTTACTTTCTAAAGACAAGAACAGCAGAAAAATGCCTAACTCCAGTCCAGAGTACAAAGCCTTTTCTAAAGCCCTGCCTGATCTGAACCTTCCAGTTATTGGATTTCCGTGTTCAGGCTGCAGCATGCTGCATCCGAACTGTCCAAATCTTGCCGAACTTTGCAGTTTCATGACAAAAATTGCATCATTCTGTTCGGATTGTCGACATTTCGGCACCTTCTTGTCGCAACTCGCGGGTCGAACTTTTTACCCCCCTTCACATAGGAACACATACGGACTTTATTGTGTGATTGGTCAGAAGTTCGTGGGAGTGTTTGTTTGTGCTGGAAGCGCTCAGATGCTGCATTTTGCTTCAACCACTCGCTTAAAAAAAAAAAAAAAAACTCGTCTCCAGAAGCCGACTGTTAAAGCAGGAAACAGCAGTTTATAAAGATAGTCTAACGGCCAAAAACTCATGAATGGAGATAAAACAGACGTTTTGCACGGTGGAATCTGACTGATAGAAACCTTGGAGTTTAATCCATGACCAGTTTGTGGATAAATGACGTCGGGTGACGAGTCTCTGACTTCTTTCTCTGCATCTAGACTCCAGCAGGAAAGAAATCCCATGCAGTGACCTATACTGCTGTGGGAGGGGTTTCCCAGGAGCTCAGCACGGTGTGTCTCAGGAGTGTGCGAAACCGAACACCGACCAACCATGTGACCACATGTCGAGCATGCTGCAGGCTTTAGTCACAGTTTGTCCATGACAAACGACACGTGATCATAAGGATGTCCTTTAGTGGATTTGGCATCAGGACACCCTAAGTTGCAGGTTGATGATGGACTGATGTGTGTGTATGTTTATAAAATAGTGGTTTCAAGTGAAAAGTGTCCATGTTCAAGAAATTTATACAAATTGAAAGAAGACTGTATTTGTTATTTTTATTTTTTTTAAAGATGTTTCAGTGGTATATATCACACTGTATATTTGATCTGATCCAGTCAGAGTGGCTGTCAGAGGTCTATAAGGAAGGAAAGACACCTTGATCTAAATAAAAGAAATGTGATTTTACAGTCATTGTTTAATGTTTAAGTTCTAACTCGGTATCGGTACTCCGAATTGGCGAGTATTCAATCTGAAGTACTTGTACTCAGTGAGAAAAACTAGTCTCGGGACACCCCTAATACAAAATATACATCTAAATAATGCAGAGGTGGTCAAGTACTTAAAAGAAATAAGTAAAAGAAAACAACTTGGGTAAAAATGTACTTGCGTAGAAGTCATAAAAGTGTTCACAATAATTTAAAAGTAAAGTACTTTTATATACACTTTTATATACACTCTAAGAAATGAAGTGTTCATGTAAAAAACATCAGTGTTCAGGGTTAAGTCTAGTTAAGTCGTGCTCTGTAGCAGACCACACAGGTATAATATATACACAATATACTGTGTATGCTTCAATGTTGTAAATTAATAACTCTGTGTTTGTGTGTGTGTGTGTGTGTGTGTGTGTGTGTAGCATGCTTCTCCATGATCCAAAACAAAGATGCACGGCTGACACTGCTCTGCTGAGTCCATTCTTCAGTATTCCGTTTGGTAGGTGTCAGTATTTGAGATGTTCACAGCTGTCATCTCTCTGTACTCACCCTGCTGAACTCGTGTGTTACAGCGCCTCACGTCGAAGATCTGGTTCTGCTGCCTTCTCCTGTTCTCCGTTTGCTCAACCTGATTGACGACAGCCACTTGCACAATGACGAAGAATATGATGGTAGAACTGATTCTTTTTTTTTGTTATTGTTTTTTAAGTGTAACTTTTTTTTTTAGAAAAAAAACAACACAAAAATAACTACAACTCTGTCAGTTTCACAGATACTGAGCTAAAGTAGAGGTAGTAGCTGAAAGTCATCCACATTGCATATTTAACAATATCACAAGATTGACCATAAAGATATTTTCAAGGATCAACCAAAATGACCTTAACTCCATCCTTTATAAACACAAAATGATCTTAGTTTAAGTTTTTGTGAAATGCATCCCATCACGAAGTGTTAGGACTTTAATTTGACTCACTTTTCATTGAGCCTACAGTGAAAATATAGTCTGTAAATGGAAAGACTGTGGGTTTGTTTGTTTGCTTGTGTATTTTAGTGCATTTAAAGTGTCCAATTGTTTCCAGACATCCTGGAGGACATGAAAGAGGAGTGTCAGAAGTATGGCTCTGTGGTTTCACTGCTTATTCCTAAAGAAAATCCAGGGAAAGGCCAGGTGAGATGCATGTACCTCAGTTTGTTTAGCTGCACCAGCATCAGTCTGCACACCAATAAAACTAATAAGAAATACTTGCAGACACTTCATCTTCAGTTCATTTTGTTTCCACAAGGTGTTTGTGGAGTACGCCAGCTCCAGCGACTCCAAAGAAGCCCAGCGCCTGCTGACGGGCCGCACCTTTGATGGGAAGTTTGTTGTGGCCACCTTCTACCCACTGAGCGCCTATAAGAGAGGTTATCTGTACCAGACCGTGCAGTGAAGTCTGAACTCATTCTTGTATTCTACACGAGGGATGCACAATGTTGAGTGCATAAATGATCATCAAGCCGCTTCTATAGTTATATTTAATCTATGGTGGCCCAGTTAGACAATTTAACAAAAGCAAACTTACTCTTAAATTGTGACAATACTTATCTCTGAACATTTTTAATAATTACTGAGCACACCTACTTTTTTTTTGTTTTTGTTTTTTGTTTGTTTATTTTTTTTATGTTCCAGCTACAATCCTGAAATTAGCCACAACCAGAAAATTGTGAACTTAATGCACGTCTTGGCTAATGCCAATATTTAATGTTAAAGGGGACATATCATGCAAAATCCACTTTTTAATTTGTATATAATAAAAAGTTCAGTTTAGTTTCTCCTGGTGCTGCATAGATATCTTTATATTCTGTTTAATTTTCAACTCGTTCCGTTTTTATTTTCTATTTTCCACAGAACTGCCAAATAAGGTCTGTTCTTACAACTACATTATGGTGGTCTCCATCCTCCTCCTCATCAAACTAGAATGAACCACTCTGGAAGCTAAAGGGATGTAGGGTGTGAAGCGCCTCGTTTGGATTTAAAGAGAGCGCCTCAATACGAGTTGATCTGAGACACACCTCAGAAAAGGGGTGAAAGAGGGGCTTGTGGAGTTACAATAAGGAGGAAAAAATGTGAAAAAGAAGGATTTAAAAGCATGATCTGTCTCCTTTTGAACATTTTACATGAAACTGGTGGCATGCCATAAATGTTGTGCATCCCTACAAATACTGTGCTGCAGAAGGCCTCAAGAACAAGTTCTCCCTCTTTAAACTATTCTAAAGGCAAACTTCAGGAGTTCACAGCTGCTCTGCACTTACAGATGATTGCAACTGAAAGTTGTTTATGTTGCCCAGCTGGTTTCTGTAGTTAGTTTGTGTTTCACGTGGAGCAGACTGTGGACATTATCTACTTTATTTTCAGTGCACATTCATCCAGTGCTTCTGATTCTGGAAGAAAAGAATCACATTGAGCTGTTAAACCTTTAAATAGTGCGTTACAGATGAACAGTGAAGCACTTCGTCTGCGCAGTTGTGTCAGGGATGTGATGAGAAACGTGTTTCTGGTCATTGGGGTGTTTTATATCTCCAGTCTTAATCCCTAAAGTCAGTACCACACTGGGCTGCGGCTGCTCTAAATGTTAGTGGGCGGATCTCAATTTCTTTGTGTGAGTCACTCAGTGGATTTTGAACATGGGGGTTGTTTTCCCACAGAACGGGAGTCATTGCTAACCTGCGTTTTTGTTTCTGTCTCGGTAGGCTCTGGTTCTGGTACCCAAAAATTGGTTCTAACTCAGCACCACCTCTTTGCTAGGCCTGAGGAAAGAACTGGCTTTGTGCAGAGCATGAGCCAGAAACACAAAGACCAGCAATCAATTAAAATTTAGCGAGTAACACATTTTCTTGAAAATAGTGTCATATGAAGATTGCAGGAATAATGACAGGAAGGCTGTGATCTGTGAAGACAAAGTATTTTTTGTACTTTGATCCTCTATAGAGACTCAGAATACAACAGAGGGAGAAGCGATCCTTTACTGACATAATGACGTGACCCTCCAGCTGTGAAAAACTAGTTAAGAACCAGCTCTACACCAGCCCTGGGCTAGCACTGAAACCTCTTCAGTAGAAAAACTCTGATGTTTAAAAAAGTTGTGCAGCAAATCTCTCAAAATGGTCGCAGAATCGTCACAGGCGTCTAAAATTTTACCCACGAATGACTTGAGAGCTCTAGATCTGTTTTTTGACTCCTGCATGGGAGCTCTGTTCAAATAGAAAATACATCCATGTCTATAAATTACACTGATAATGGCTAACAATTACTAACAAACGTTTCATCTTTATTTGAAAAGTGTACTCCAGAAGAATAAAAAAACACGAACGACAGCCAAAGTGGGTACAAAGTGAGCGAAAGTTAAACAAAATGTGGACAGGGGTAAAAGGATGCATCCATCCACATTAATCTATCAATTAAATGAGGATAGATTCAATTTCATCGGGGCAAAATGAAGAAATCAATCCATATCATCATCATCATCATCATCATCATATGCCCAATGTGGATTGATATCTTATGTTCATCTTGGCATCAAATTGATCACAGACTTGTGAATTGAATCAAAATCGTATTTTGAAAGACTTTGTGATGTCCAGAAATATTAAACTCATCCAAACAAATCAAATTTATTATAATATTTTAATAAATCTGGTGTTTTAAATCCCTACCTTAAATACAGTTTTATAACTCATGTATGCAGATTGAAGCCATTATTTTCAATAAGTGGACCCACAAAGAGCCTCGATCCCACAGCTCGCTGGTCATTTTGTATCAAACTATTTTTATTTCTTCTCTCAAACAATCTCAGCCCGGTGAGACACTACTTTAAACACAAGAATATGTCTCATCCTGAGGTTTTCTGTGTTGAATGCTAATTGCCGTGTCGTGTATTTGTTTATTTTTTGAGCAGTAATGTTTGCCATTTAATTATTTTACCTATTTATTTTGGTTTAGTTGGGAGGTAGTTTGGATTGATCACCTTCATTAGGTGAGAATTATGCTCATTTGCCTTTTGAGAAATCCCAGGACTCCCAGCATGTGTTCCTTAGTTTTCTATTTCCTCTGAATGTTTCCTTTTATGAAGACACACCGTTAGCATCATGTAGCACTGAAAAGGCACATAATTAAAGACGAACTGTGGACGCGCATCAAACATTTTTTCACTTCCACATGGTCTGAAAATTTTATATTATTTTAGTTGGGAAGAATCAAAGACTGAGCAAAAATCTTAACTTCTAACCAAGGTAGAACATGTTGAACTTTATCTGGGAGCACTTTCACTTCCCAGCTAAATTGTTGAGCACTAAACCAGATCAAGATTCAAACAGGTGTTTCATGAGAAGTAGTGCAGAAGCTTCGCCTTTCCTGGAATCTTGCACATATTTGTATTTTAATGCTTTGTGGCGACCACTTTTAATATCCACACATATGTTTAAAGGATGCAAAGTGCAAGAAATTCACTGTGCAGGAAAGATCAAGTGTTTCTGGTACAAGGATCAGTAAACAGATGGTTGTACATTCAGGCAAAACTTGGTTTCTGCAACCTTTTCAACTAAAAATGACTCTTCTCTTTACTATTAAAAACACAATATAGAGCCACAACATTGAGAGCCTTAAAATTAAGATAAAATAATATATTTGGTTTCTTTCGCTATAGACAGTATGCTTATATACTACAGTTTATGTTGCATGGTGACAGTTTTTAAGTGTTTAGCACAAAGAAACAAACTATTTAGTTGTATACAAGAAAATCTCACTTGTTTAAAACTATGCAGAGATATTTCCGTTTGTGAAAAAGGAAAAGATAAGTAGCCTTACGGAAAAAGAAAGCATTTAGTTACGTCCATAATGTTTTAAAAGAACAAACATAAAACAGCCAAAATCTTTAAATGCTTAAATCCAAAAACAAAACAGAAAAAAAAACAGACTATTTTCTTTCTCATCCAGGGAGCTTTCTCAATTCAAAACTAGAAAGTGTGGATTAATGTCTCTTTCATGAGATAGCTCACTTTAGTGATCCTCAGTGGTTAACTGTTTTATTTAACTAACTACACAGTTGCTGTGCATCATCGTGGCTATTCCCTCTGTAATAAATGCTTAGTTGTTTAATTGTGCGAGAGGGTGGTCGCACACTAATGTCATCAGTTTATTACATTGTTAAACTGTGACACTAAGGGGGATTTTTACATTGGCAGATTATTCTAACACAGAGTAGACTTCAACTACTTGGCAGCACAGCAATTTATACAAGACTAAAGTAAATTTTTACAAGTCTTAGATTAACACCAGCCTGAAAACGATTAGAATATTTTTCCTTCACCTCACTCATGAGGGAAGAATGGAGTATTGTGTACCAGTCTGTTGAGGGAAGAGGAAGCTGAGCTGTTTACGTTCCTGCCCTCATCCTATGGCCACGAACTTTGGGTAGTAACCAAAAGGGTAGCTGGACTCCCCCTTAGAGATAGGGTGAGATGTTCAATTCTCCAGGGCCCTCACGTATAAACGCTGCGTACGCATAAAAGAGTTGCGTGTGCCAGGTTCTGCGCACACGTCGGGATGTATCAAAACCAATGTTGCGTGAAATGGTGCGTAAATATACGCACATTTCTCACCTGCCGTGAGAATGTGCAGCAGCCATGCAAAGTTTCTCAGTCGACAATTTTAACCCACGAAGTCATGAATCTGACCTGAATCCACAGAAATATGACTCTTCTGTTTTCTGGATGTAAGGAGCGTCTGAACACGGTGTTAGACTTTTAATTTGAGCTTTTATTGTTTAAATCTGAAACTGAACCTCATTTAACCTCAAGAAAACAGAGCAAAATGATCAAAACAACCTCAGTCCACTGGAAACTGTAAAGGTTTATTTATATAATCTATATATTTTAGATATAAAGATTTATTTTTGTCATTTTTTCCACGTGTCAAATACATTTTTACACTTCACTACTTATTTAGACATGTTTTTCTCTCGTTCTCCATTTAATTCATCATTTTTCTGCATCTAGAAATAATTCCTGATCGTGCAGAGAGCAGAATCTAAGCAG